>CM074432.1:19706644-20261644 GCA_037101425.1 Elopichthys bambusa
CGCAGAGAATAGCTAGGTTTTCCTCACAGGGAGTCTAGACGCAGGAAAGGACACAATCAGTGGCACGTAAACGTATATTTTTACTCATTCCCAAGCCTCCAAGAATCTAAAATTTACTGAATGACCTGGTTTACCCTGGAAAATGTTTAGGAAAAGTTATAGAAAAGTCAGGACACTCCTGTCAGTGTGTTTTAAA
Source organism: Elopichthys bambusa (assembly GCA_037101425.1). Taxonomy (NCBI): domain Eukaryota; kingdom Metazoa; phylum Chordata; class Actinopteri; order Cypriniformes; family Xenocyprididae; genus Elopichthys; species Elopichthys bambusa. The sequence goes on from CM074432.1 coordinate 19,706,841, forward strand.
GCCCAAAACCAGTGGAGGGCACCCTCCCTCTTTTTTTGGAGTACATTTTCCTAGTTTTTCCTTTTTTGCACATTCCAGTGTTGAGTGAATAATTCATAACTGCAGGCTCTCCTTAAATTGAGTTGTTGAGCAGGACAATGTTAATAAGAAACCAGGCCACGTTGTTCAGTTACCACTTCATTGTTTTCACAGAAGCAGAAATGTTTAAACGCTCTCCTTTCTCCTGACTAATATATATAGATGACTATGTTACGAAACTTTCCCTGTGACCCATGAGGAGGATGGTGTATCTGGGCTGTGTTTATGAAGGACTGCTGGGCTCAGCCTGAAGCTTTTAGATTAGATTAGATTCAGCTTTACTGTCATTGTGCAGAGTACAAGTACAGAGCCAGTGAAATGCAGTAAGCATCTAACCAGAAGTGCAAATAGCATATAAATAAATGAAAATATATTTAAGTATATACATTAAAGATGTTTTTGGAGTGCAAAGCATGAGGTACCAGAAGAAGAGACCAGCTCAATGCAGTCTATGAATACAATATGACCAGTGTCCATAACTATGCAAGTGGAATCATGAGGTCAAATCATTTTCTAACCCCAAGGTGATTTACCCCTTCTGGACCAAGAGTGACATTGAAAGCTTGATGGTGACTTGTACAAATATCAGATTGAAAGCATCTTGTTTGGAAATCCTGCTTACCCATTTAATATCCATATTGTTCCCCTCATGTCATGGCATTGGCTGTTTTGGCAAAATCTTCAGTAGGACTCATACCTGCCAATGTTATTTTAGTAGTATTTGTATACCATTATAGTATTTATCTTGAATTAGCTTTTATTTTAATATTTTCAGTTTTTATTTTATTTTATTTTAAGTTTTACTCCTTTCAGTAAGTATATATTGTTGTAAATTGCTATCACAAAAATTAAGTTAGAATAACTCACAAATTTAACTTGAGATAACTAAAAATATCCAAGTTGTAACTTAATATACATTTCAAGTTAAAGGTGTAGTAAGTAGAATTAAAAAAAAATTGTTTGGAAGTTAGTCGGGCCGATACCAACAACAAACAACTAACCAATCAGCTTTAGGGGGCGTATGACGGTCGAGGAGTGAGAACGAGCAAGAGGGAGATGTGAAAAAGAAAAGAAAAAAGCCTGGAGAACGAGAGATGGGACACAAAACAAAAGAGCTCAAAAGAATATCACTGGAATGAAGGTTTATGATTGGGCAAGCACTTTAGGACCACGTTTATATTAGAAAAGCTTTCCAGCGCTGGAGAGAGCTAAGTCGGAAGGCCTGAAAACAGACGCAGAGGCTGCTTTCATTCCGCTTCACATTGAGTAACACTGGGTTTTGATTGTCTGGAGCTGCTGTGCTGTTGGCAACTGACAACGAACACTTTGTATTTACTCTTGTGTACTGTACATTCATTTTTTGTGCTTCCTTGTCGTTCGTTCATCATCTGCGCTTTATTTTTCGTGAAGCATGTTTGTTAGGATACTTGCCAATACAGCATGTTGACATAATTTTTCTGTGAATCTGTCCATTCAAACGCAAGTCTTGAAAGAGAACTCGGTTTTTGCGCGCTGTCTGAGATAAGGGTGTGGGCGCTTTGGATGAGCGCACACAAATCCTCTCACAGCATGTGCGAGTTCTCTTTCACGTCTTGCTCTTGAACGTTTAAATTAGCAAGGCTTTAATGAGTTTAGTTTAAACACAGATAGCAACGTGCGCTGTTCAGGTCTCACCTGCTTGTGCACCATCAGCACCCGGGTGATGACGCGGTAAATGACTGGTCATATCTGAGCATGGGGCACTTGCAAGTGAACCAAGTTTACAAAGAGTGACAGTATTGTCCACGCTTTTTGATCATCTCTGTTGTAACGTTTTGGGAACCCGGAATGCGTATTCATTGACTGAAACATACATTATCTGAACTCTGTCTGTCTGTTTTACATGTTGCTATTTTCAACAAACTATACTAGCCTATAGATGTGTCGTCATTCGAGATGGACCGCGGTGCAAGCGTTTGCCGAACCGTTAGCCGAACCGTTAGTGAAGAACGGTACGGTTCGATTTTTTACCAAGAACCGTTGCATCCCCAGTTTGTTTGTTGATATTTGAAATCAACCCAATGTCCAACAGCGTTTTTTCAAAATCTACTTATCCCACCTTTAAATTTTTATTATATAAAAAACCTACTCTGTGTGTGTGTGTACACTAACAAACACACACAGCATAGCTTATTTATATTTGCTTTAAAGGCCTTTAGTAGTTTTTAAAAAAAATAAAAATATAGAAAATAAAATTCACCTTTTTTTTTTATCAGATTACATAAATAAATTAATAACAGATTAATTGATTATAGTTAGTTGCAGCCCTACATATTATTATGAATTAGCCAATAAGATTTGTGGACGCAGATAGTAAATATATATTGAGTTGCAAGTTAAAGGGTTCGTTTACCCAAAAATTTCTGTCATTTATTACTCACCCTCATGTTGTTCCTCACTCGTAAGACCTTCATTCATCTTCGGAACACAAATTAAGATATTTTTGATACAATCCGAGGGTATCTGATCCACACATAGACAGCAACGTCATTGCACCTTTTGACGTCCAGAAAGGTAGTTGAAAACATGGTTAAAATAGTCAACATGACTACAGTGGTTCAACCTTAATGTTATGAAGCAACGAGAATACCTTTTGTGTTCAGAAACAAAACAAAAACGACTTAATTCAACAATTTGAATCGTTGTCATACGTAGTGAACTCGGTGCAGGCTTCCTTGTTTACGTCCAAACGCCAACTCAGTATTGGTCGAAGCTGAACACGTGAGCAGCACTACGCATGCATGTGATGCTGACACAGGATCCAGCCAATAATGTGCCGGCATTCGGATGTAAACAAGAAAGTTTGGAAAGTTTTTCTTGATTCATCATCAGGGAGCAGAGTTGCACAAGAAGAACCAGGAGATTCTTGGTGGAGGGCATCTCTTCCATTCCAGACCCCTGTGAGCTTTCACAGCTGGCAGCTGTAATCAGGTTTTTCTCCGCTCTGTGGCGGAGCCCATGATGAAGACATGCTGTGGTTGGCACCGTCCCTGCAGCCTTGAGCTAGGCCTGACGATCAAGCAGCGGCTGTGGGAGACACTCAACTGCACTTCACTGGTGGAGATGGAGCAGCCTGATGGACACATCCTGATCACTGAGAGCTTCTCCACAACCAGCAGAAGCTTGGCTCCTTGAATCCACGTGGACATCAGTGACAAGCCCCTGCCTAAGGAACTGTATATAGTTACAGAGCAAGTTCATAGTTTTAGAGCAAGTTTTATATTGTACAGTAAGTGTTTTGCACATTGTTGTGTGGTTGTTAGGAAAGTGATATGCAGGTTGTTTTGAGCTGTTTTAGGAGGTTGTCAGGATATTTTGGTTTCTTGTGCGCTGACATGCATTTTTCCAAGGTTTTCTGTGCGGTTGTTAGGCACCTTGTTTGCACTATGACGTGCTGTGAAGGCTTGTGTGCATCAGTGATACTGTGAGCTACGCCATTGGTACTTCACAACTACTGGTAGGGTCACCCATAGTGGACAGGTCTCAGTTGAGATACCAGACAAAGACAAACCACCTAATCTGCTGAACAGCAGCAGATTGGCATGATGCTCCTGTCAGCAGAAGATCACTATCTTGTGACAACGACAACAACAGAATTACCTGAATGGAAGGAAATCATCGATGGATCGATGGAAGCAAACTTTCGAACAGAACAAGGTAATCCAGAATGGTTTCATATTAGCAAAGGTGTACGACAAGGCTGCATTCTTTCTTCAGCTTTTTTGTAACAGCGTTTAGCCAATCAAATCTGAGGACCGCTAATTATATTATATTATAATTTCTTAAATGCTTGAATACATGTGATAAATATCAAATATATCACTTCTAAACTCAGGCACATGATCACATAAATACAGGCGAGCAGTGAAAATTATTAAAATACAACAATTAATGTTTATAACAGGTAAACACCATCACAGTAATTTGAACTTTGTAAAGCGAGGATTAACAAAACAGACACTATGTAACATGCTTCTTTGTGCATCAATAATCAAAACGGGCATGTTAAACATAAAAACAAGTGCTGTGAGTTGATTAAAATAATTAGTCATTATTAATCACAGATTTTGAAAGTGCTGAAAATAGATAATATGCACAGTGAAGAGAGAGAAAAAAACATTAGTTAACTAACTATTGCAAATATAAGCTAATAAAAACCACATCTGGTTTGTTCTACATCAGGGGTGCCCAGTACTGCTCCTGGAGGGCCACCGTCCTGCAGAGTTTAGCTCCAACCCCAATTAAACACACCTGAACCAGCTAATCAAGGTTTTTAGGCATACAGGAAACTTCCAGGCAGGTGTGTTTTGGTAAGTTGGAGCTAACCTCTGCAGGACAGTGGCCCTCCAAGACCAAGTTTGGACACCCCTGCTCTACATGGTTCTTTGGTCATGTTGACACAGCTGCATGACATGCTGAACTCCAGACCTTCTTCTTTACACATGTAAGACATCAGGGGAATCATCAGGAGACATGTTCATCCATACAACAGCAAGATTTCAGTTTCAAAAAGACGCTATATTAGAAACCAGGTTACTATGTGATACTATAATATCAGTTTGAATATCAATCCAGCAAGTAAAGCTAAAATCGGAATAAATAAATTTACTTTTTTTCCACAACAAGAATCAGTATATACAAGAATATCACATATCTTGCCACGTTCTTCTGTCACACAGGTTGCAGTAAAGACAAGGAAGAGGATCTAATCACAGAAGAATCAAAGTTTAAATAAAAAACATGGAAACAGAACAACCGGTATAACACAACATAGAACGGACAACTGAACAAAGGAAACCGAAGACTTACGCTGCCTTCACATGCTATCCGAATTATCACAAATACGAGTTTCCTAGGTAAAAATTGCACATGAACGGCCTCTGATGTCGTGTTTACCACTGGGAAGTTCGGAAATTACCTAATAGGCTGCCACTCACATTTTATGTGCAATTTTAATCTTAACAACACTACAGTTACATTATCTTGAGTTATGGTGGCTTTAAGGCATGGAAGGAATGACATGTTGTATGCATTGCTGTGCCCTATTCATCCCCAGCGATTACATGGTTGACATAATGTTCTTTCTGAAATCTGCAGTAAAGCACTTTACGTCTTCACATGAGGCTGTATGGAACCTGAATATCCATGTCCAGAATCCATTCCCTTTGGTAGAACTGCTGAACAGGGAAGCTCTTCTTCATTAATATGGATGACTGAGGCCAGAAACATCCAGAAGCGACACACGGTCTTTCATAAACACGCCTGCTCTAGAGATAAAGAGACAGTGATGGAGCAGTACTATCACCACATTCATTCACATACATACTGCATTCTTTCTTTATCTGCCATGTGAGCGGGAAAGTCCAGGACTCACACAAATAGAGGAAATATATAGCTTACATGTGAGAACAAATTGAATAGTAATCCATTTTTTGTGCTTGTTCCAAGATAGAAAATTAAAATGAGAAAACTCTGAATCGGAGACTTATGATATCTTTTAACCCTCATGTTGTGTTTTGGTCTTTTTGACCTGGAGAGGGGGGTGGGGTTTCAGGCCTACAAATATTGCTTATAAATCTCTCATTATGCTATTATCGCTAAATATTGGATGCAATTTTTTATCTACTTGTTTTGTTTGTTTGGTTTTTGTTTGTTTTTTTTTAATTAGCACAGATTTTGTATTTGTTTTTTCACTCAATTTCTGAGGTGCAGAAGCTCAGATCAGTGAGGCCTATGATAAATCAGTTCCAAATAGAAATACAACATATAATATAGTGATAATATAGCATAATGACAGATTTACAAGCAATTTAAAAGGCCAGTCATTTTTTGACTCAGAACACTAAATTAGGCAAAGGATCTTCAACTCAGCACAAGAGTTTTGTTTAAGATGATTCATATTTCTATATATTATTTATTTACTTATATATTATTTTACTAATATACATTTGCATATTGTTCGAAAGAAGTGTCTTATGCTCACCAAGGCTGCATTTGATGAAAAATACAGTAAAAATAGTAACAATACTATTGTGAAATACTATCACAATTTAAAATAACTGTTTTCTGTTTTAATATATTTTAAAATTGTAATTTATACCTGTGATGGCAAAGCTAAATTTTCAGCATCATTACTCCAGTCTTCAGTATCACATGATCCTTCAGAAATCATTCTAATATGCTGATTTGATGCTCAAAGTGCTGAAATCAGTTGTTCTGCTTATATTTTTGTGGAAATCATGATATATTTTTTTTGTCAGGATTCTTTAGTGAATAGAAAGTTCAACTCTTGTTGAGTATAATTTTCATTTTAAATTGTATGGTCGTTTATACTTTTTACTCTTAAAAAAACATAATTCACTTACAGTATTTTATAGTAACATTTTTTTTTTTACTGTATACAGTACAATAACATACAGTTAACCATTGAATGTTTTTACTGTAGCATTTCTACATTCTTTTACTTTTTTTGTGCAGGAACATGATCTTATGGAGTACCTCTATACGTATATTCATTAACCTGAATAGTCGAACAAACACTCATATCATATGCATACACATATATAGTGTCTTTGTTCAGTTCACACATTATCAGGATCTGAGCAAAGGACGCTAGGTGGTGCATTATCTGCACACACAGGAGGAGGTGGTGAACAATAGATGAGTTGGCCATGTTTGTGCATGCGGGCAGTCCTGTAATGTGAAAATCAATGGTCCAATCTTGAGCACTGACACAGCACAAGTGGTTCTTCTCTCTCCATTTTCTGTGTACTCATTTCCTATGTTGTTCAGTATATGCTTATATAAATCAACACATCCGTCCGTACACTGCACATATTTGTATACATCAGATCTATGTCTATAAACAGACAAAGGGTAAAGTAAGTGAGAGAGGTGGGGGTAAGGGGCTGGGAAGAGGCAGGGAGGTTGCTGAAATCTGCTGATTGTTATTTTGGATATTTGCCTGGTTGTCTGCCAGCACTGCGCTATGTCTATCCATCTCTCCTGGGGTCTGGTGGAGCTGGGATGGATTAATAAAGAAAAACATTCCCTGAACATGCTGAGGCCCTTAGAAAAAGGAAATATACTAAGGCGGTACTATAATGGAAGAATGGTAAATCCATGGAACTTTGATATATACCATAATATAAAATTATTTCCATTTTCATACTATGGTATTTAAGTAATACTTCAAAGAATTACATGTCCAAAACACATGGTACTAACCCAAAAGCATGGTAGTATCATGATACATGTTTTGTTAGTTCACTCCAAGAGTATTATGGCAAAGTGAGAGTCTTTGAGGAGTCAATTACCTTTCTGTGTAGTCAATAACTTACTATGCAGATTGGATTTTAAAGAACATGTGCAGTAGGAGGCATGAATCAGCCTATAGTATACCTTAAAGAAATAGTTCACCCAAAAATGAAAATTTGATGTTTATCTGCTTACCGCCAGGGCATCCAAGATGTAGGTGACTTTGTTTCTTCAGTAGAACACAAATGATGATTTTTAACTCCAACCGTTGCAGTCTGTCAGTCGTATAATGCATGTCAATGGTAACAAAATCTATGAGAGTAAAAAACTGCCTTGAGCGCGCACACGGGTGCGTGAGGTGTGTACGCGCTCTGGCGTAGTTTAAACATGGTGCCTGTAGTACAACAGTTGTTATACAAATAGAAGTAAACCACTAAAAAACATGGTTTTATTACATCAAAATTTTATTTTGTTACTTTTCGTAAGAGCAGCTTTACAAATAAACTTGTTCACATACCTCAGTTGGATGTGGAAAAACCATAGGCACAGCTGATGGTTTAAGTCGTACGTGATCCTCTCCTGGGTATGTAAAATCATCAGGGGAAAAATGATCGCTGCAGGTTTGAACAATCCGGATAAGCGCAAGTAAATACCATTTTGATTAGCTGTCGTACCTACAATGTTTGTGCACAGTGTAAACAATGAGTGAGGTATACATGCGAGAGATCACTTCCAGCGCTTGCGTAAATTACGCCAGAGCGCGTATAAGGCAGTTGGACATAGTGGTGTATTAGAGGTAAAAAATGATATAAATACTGTTCGGTTTCTCGCACAAACCGATCGTTTCGTGTCTTATGACATCAATGTGTCGTCACGAGCCGCAGGGTTTAATTTGGATTTGTCTGTGCATGTTTTTTTTTACTCTCATAGATTTTGTTACCATTGCCATGCATTATACGACTGTAACGGTTGGAGTTAAAAAATCATAATTTGTGTTCTACTGAAGAAACAAAGTCATCTACATCTTGGATGCCCTGGGGGTAAGCAGATAAACATTACATTTTCATTTTTCACTATTCCTTTAACAGTTAGCTTTCAGAGTGCATTTGCAATTAATCAGGTTGGTAAAAAGGGACATATTTAAGTACAAAGCGAGGCTCCACAGTGCCTGTGATGGGATCTTCAGGCTCATCTGTGACAAACAGGCTAGTTTATGGTGTGTTTATGTAACACAGCTGCAGTTACAGACACCCAGGCCCCGTTTCTCAGCTCTATGCTCAGGGTCAGAGGTTGGGAGGCCCAATTTAGATCAATTCCTAGAGACTCAAACCGGACCAGAGGATTACAGTAACTGTTAGCTTGTTCAAAAGTTTTCAGTGCTGGTATGCAGAGAGATACAACAGCTGTACTGTAAGAAGGCCAGTATCCAGTAATGAAACTTGCTGTTGGTTTGCTGGTGGAGGATTTATTAAGCTTGTCTGAACAATGGGGCAGATCATGAACAGACTGCCCTTGAAACTCCAGATTATAAAAATCTGAGATGTTCTCTTTATTCATTTTTATAGTGCCTTTGATTAGCACTTTCACTGGACAGATATGTCTCTTTAGTGTCCTTTAATGTGAACTCTTGTGAGTTTGCCCATGTTTATTTGTGTTTATTTACCCTACCATTTCTGTTTCTCATTTTAAAGACTTCTGTACATTCATTCCAGTTGGTATAAGTTTAAGTGTTTTGCACATGTTGTACAGTTCAAAGGTTTAGGGTCAGTAAGATTTTTTAAAGTTTTTTAAAAAGAAGTCTTATGCTCACCAAGGCTGCATTAATTTGATCAAAAATATTGTAAAAACAGTAATATTGTGAAATAACTGTTATAATAACTAATATTGTATTAACTGTTTTCTTTTTGTAATATGTTGAAAAAAATGTATTCCTGTGATGTAAAGCTGAATTTTCCAGCAGCTATTACTCCAGTCTTCAGTGTCACATGATCTGACAGAAATCATTCTATCATTCTGGACAAGCTCAACACGTTTTAGACCCTGTTTACACCTATATTTAGTGCCGTCTACTTGTGATCGGATCGACAAAAACGTTGGTACTAGGTGCTAGGTGTGTTTTCACACCAGTAGATCGATTGCATTGTTCCGAAACAGGGACTTAATTTGTTACAGTGTTGCCTTTTCTTCTTGGTTCAGTTCGCTTTCACAATTAAGGCAATATTTCAAAGCGTACCAAAATGTGTTTATGCAAGTCACATGCATGTACAACTGTCCTCTTATTGGTCAGAGTTTCCTCTGCATCGTCCATCAAGATTATTGACAATTTCGCTTCATGAGCCTATTAGAGTATGAGGTCTCTGCGGAACAAAAGTTGGCATTTCTGTATTTGTGGGTGTTTATATATCATGCAATGAAAATTATGCATGATTGTTGTTCTCACTGGAACTACCTACTGTAGCCAAAGCACAATAAAGTCAGTTAGCCATTTCTAAAGCCCATATTTACAAAATATAGATTCTGGGAATCTATACTCTGCTCTTATACATATATATATATATATATATATATATATATATATACAGAGTCAAACCAAAATTTATTCAGACACCTTGAACATTTCATTCATTAATACAGTTGATTCACTATAGTTGAATAGTTTAAAAAATGGTAATAAAATATGACAAGATCTCAGAGTTAAACTGTGTCACTAATTAACTGTGTCTTAATTATGTCAGATAACACTTAAGCAAAACATGGTAAGGTCAAAGTGTCTGAAGAATTTTTGGTTCCAAATTTGTATCAGTTTTACTGGTAGTCCACTGTATGAATAATTTTTGGGTATAATATGTCACAGTTTACTTTATTTTGCTATCCTCACTTACATAAATGAACTACAGTGCCCTGCACCCACTTGTAAAAACATAATGTCTTAATAATTTCTGGTTTGACTATATATATATATATATATATATATATACATATATATATATAATGTGTGTGTGTAACCTACAGGTTTTCTTTTCTTACTGGCTAAATATTTTGTGCCCAAGATTTAATTAGATTGTTTTAAAATATATGAATACATTTCTCTCTGGTTTTGTTTGGCAGCTCTAGTACCTTTTATGGTTATTAGAAGAGCAAATATTAAAATCACAAAATTAAAAATTAAAATAAATATGCACAGACTAAATTTTAATTGGTAAGATCATTCTAAACTCATATAACTGGCCTACAGTATATTGATTTACCCCATAATAGTCCATTTATAGTTACTATCATAAAAAATACACTTACTTGTAGGTTTAAAATTGTACATAAGGCACATTTAATGTCCAACATCAAATATTTTAGCAAAATGTATATTTTAGAATTATTGCGCTTCTATGCGTCCCGTCTGTTTAGCGCGCATACGGCAGCAGTGCTCGTTCACTGTGAAGTTTAGCAGCAAAATGGAAATATTTGCATGACTTTCTAACATTTACAGATGGAGAATAAACTTGTGAAAAGTAAGTTATTCACTGAGGAAAACACCATGTCTCGAACGCATAAAATAGCACAAAATGTATGCTGTTTCCTATGGTGGATCGATTTGATCCATGATCGACCTCTAGGGCTGCTTAAGAAAAGCGTGCACGCGCAATTATCTTGACCCGCTTTAGCCCCAACTCATTTGTTAGGTTCATTCTAGTCAGGTTTTGGAGTTTAATTCTCGCTTTTCTTAGCGTCTTTTATGAAACAGCCCTCAGTTCTTGGCCTATTGTGGCTGTTTTTAACTGTCGAGACATACACAAACACTATACGAATGTAGCCGCCATTCCCGCTGTTAAATTATATACTACATTCGTATTAAATGAAAGCGCTGTTTCGAGACACAAACACTGTACGAATGTTATAATGCAGCAGAGCGGGAATCAAGGCTTTGTCGGGACCGAATTGTTGCACAGAGAAGTGCAATTACACATGAAAAGGTGCTCTTTGGTTTTTAACTTGAGTAACTAATGTGCTCACTCACAGAATCGGGACACTGCTGCATTTTATATAAAACACTTCCCATTATGAAATATGATATCATTTTGTCCATTGGATCGGATTTCTTTTACACCACAAGCGAACCGCCCCAGAGTTTGTTTGCAATCGGGCCGAGACGGTTGAGACCACCTCATTCAGGAGGTTTTGGAGCAATTGTTTTGGTGCGGATCCGAGCGCAATTGTCGTGTTCACATATGCCTAAACGAACCAGGTTCCGAAACAAACGCGCAGGTGTGAAAGCTGATTTGGTGCTCAAAAAAACATTTCTTTTCAAAACAGATGTAACTGCTTTGATAAATAAAAAGTTGAAAAGAACCACATTTAATTGTAATAGAAATCTTCAATGTAAAAGTCTTTACTGTCCTTTTTTAACAGTTTAATGCATTCTTGCTGAACAAAAGTAGGGGAGAGCAGGGTACAACCTAACGCTTTTTGACTTTCTCAGTTTGTGTAAATCTACTTAGGGTTCAGGGAATTTCTTTTGTTCCACATTAATTTCAGACATGTCTGGTACAAATATGTAGCTTTGTTTCATTAATACAGTGTATACTTTTTGCTTTATTTACCCCGAAAGAAGGGAAGTGAAATGTGACAACATGCCCCACAACATGTGATGGGGCACGTTGTAACATGAAAAAATAAAAACATAAAAAATTTATCTGACTTAATTAAAAATATATACATGACAAACTCAAATATTTTGTCAATGAAAGACAATAATTATTTTTTTCATATAAAATAATAGCATTTTTTTTTTTTTTTTTTAGAAATTCTAATTTAAATAATTTTGTAGTTTGACAATGAACACTCTGCAAAACACAGCTATACAGCACTGGTCAAAACAATACATCCAAACAGATGAAGAAACATATCCAGACATTCAGAAAAACACAGAGCTGAACAAAAACACTCCTCTCCCTCTACTCACAGCTCTCACAGAACACGAGACAAATAGACGAGCCAGTACCAATGCTGAACATTTCTTGAAATAATATTTTCTGGATGTTCACGTTCTTTCTCTCAGTCTTTATTCACCTTTTTTTTTCCATAGTTTATCAACAGAAATTCATAAAAGTTGATTATGCCAGTTATATTGTAACTGTATAGAATAGTATAGTTCTAATAGCGGGGCACATTGTAACGCATTGTTACAACGAAGCCTATCTGCGCAACTGGAATTTAAACCCAGTTAGTGTCTTCTGATAGTTAGTGAAGCATTAAAAAACTACCCAAACTGCTAAACAACAGATTGGAGATTAAAATAATATCAGTTCACCTAAAAATGAAAATTCTGTCATTAATTACTCACCCTCATGTTGTTCTACACCCATAAGCCCGTCGTTCATCTTCAGAACACAAATGAAGATATTTTTGATGAAATCCAAGAGGTTTATGACTCGTCCATAGACAGCAATATAATCAACACTTTCAAGGTCTAGAAAGGTACTAAAGACATTGTTAAAACAGTCGACGTGACTGCAGTGGCTCAACCTGAATTTTATAAAGCAACAAGAATACTTTTTGTGTAATAACGACTTTACTCAACAATCTCTTCTCTTTCCGGTCATTACGCAGGTGACGCAGTAAGCACAGTAAAGGCTTCCGTGTTTGTGTCCGAATGCTGGCTCAGTATTGGACAAAGCTGTTCACATGAGCAGCACAATGCATGCGTGTAATGCTGATGCAGGATAAGATATTGTTGAATAAAGTCGTTATTTTTGTTTTGTTTTTTTCACACATCATTACACTTTTTATACAGTGAAGTGACCAATTTTGCGATCCTATAACAATTTTCCCCCCCTTTATAACTCCCCCACATACTGATAACTAAATTATGTTCTGTCTCTCTCTTTTATAAGGGCCTTCTCCTCAGCCAACTCTCTGTCTGGCCCCAGGTGCTTCCTCTTATCTCCCCCTCTATGGGACTCTAGTGTGTCTTGTTACTCTATTCACACAAACTCACATTCATCAGCTCCAGCTCACACTGAGACCAAACATGTAACACACCCTTAACTGGCCACCAAAACCCCGTGTTCATTTTATCTGCATGTTTCTGTAAACAATGGCTCTTGAAAAGCCATACATTGTAAGCCCTCCAAAGCAAACTACAGCTAGACTATGATAGATCTCAGAGTGTGGAGAAACCCTCAGCATCTAGAAGACCCTCATTCTTCAGAGATGTTATCCATGTGGAAATATTTATCTTTCCATGACAGAGCTTTGAAAGTGGAACGCCATATCTCTAATTTTACAAAATGACTTGCTATTTATATGGGGGTAGATTTATAGCTAATCTCCAAATAAATAGATTATGATCCACTAATAAATGTAAAGATATTCACAAAAAATAATCGTATGCACAAATGAATAGAATGAGATCCACAAATATGTTAGGAGTTTCACAAAAATTAATTGAATTCACAAATAAATAAAATGAGGTTTGCTAATAAAAAACATATTCATAAATATGTTTTTATGTCACAAGCACAACTCTGCATTTATTTGTGAATCACCAACTGTACATTGTGAATTGCTTTCTGCGCGTTTGTGGATTCTGAAACAACTCTAGCTTCACGACTGCAGACAAATCCACTAATAGGTCGACTCCACCCACCGACTACTCAAGCCAATCAGATAACAGCCACGTTGCGCTGACCAATCACAGCACACTCTCGCTACAATCAAACACGTTTTGCTTTACAATCGGGGCGGGAACAGACTCTGAAAAGAGCTCCGTGCTATTCCACCAAGGGCGAATTGAGCTGAAGTGCTGTTTGTGTGATAACCCCCCATTTACAAAATCAAACAGACTTTATTGTGATTAATCTTTTAATTTGTTTTGTACATATTTTTGTGGGTGTAATTATATATACGGTCTGCATTATCCGTCTTACAAAAAGGGGACTCTTATTTTGACGGGTATTATGGTCTGAGTGTTACTGATCACTGCAGTAATGAACAGCGTCGTGCACATTATTACAGTTCATCTGAGTTTTCTTACGGATAGATAGTTTATTAGTTTGTTAAGCAACCCTGAAAAGGCATAAGCTCTTATTATCTGGAGTTAAAAACGGACATTTCATGGTAGCTAATGTACAATAAAACTTCATGAAACTCATCAGTAAAGTTTCAGCCATCATTCGCTACACAAAAGATTTTTGAAGTATATTCTTTATATTACCATCAGGATCAGTGAATCGGGATAAAGGCTATGCACGAATTATGATCATTCACAGATCCCCAGCTATAACACCTCTACTGACGCGAGCGGCGCGGCATTATATAAATAACGTGACGCTTCCATAACGCATCTGTTTCTCTGGCATTTTTAAATGGCGCGTAAAATATAATAGTTTGGCTTGGCTTGACACACAGTCTAATGGTCTAATGAAATATACATTTTAAATATCTTTTTACTGTACCATTGTTTAAGAACCCTCTACTTCCTTTCTAAGCCAACGCAGGACGAGACCGCCCCGATTGTAAAGCAAAACTTGTTTGATTGTAGCGAGAGTGTGCTGTGATTGGTCAGCGCAACGTGGCTGTTATCTGATTGGCTTAAGTAGTCGGTGGGTGGAGTCGACCTATTAGTGGATTTGTCTGCAGTCGTGAAGCTAGAGTTGTTTCAGAATCCACAAACGCGCAGAAAGCAATTCACAATGTACAGTTGGTGATTCACAAATAAATGCAGGCAGAGTTGTGCTTGTGACATAAAAACATATTTGTGAATATGTTTTTTATTAGCAAATCTCATTTTATTTATTTGTGAATTCAATTAATTTTTGTGAAACTCCTAACATATATTTGTGGATCTCATTCTATTCATTTGTGCATACGATTATTTTTTTTGTGAATATTTACATTTATTAGTGGATCATAATCTATTTATTTGGAATTTTGCTACAATTCTACCCCCATATATTTACAATACTGTATACTATTAAAATACTATTACTGTATATATTAAAAATCGCAGATTAACATTTGTGCTACAGTTGTAATATGCAAAAATACATTTACATAGTAAATTCTTGCTGTCTAATCTTGTTGGCCTATGTATTTGCATTTATTGCAGTTTACAGTGAGTGGTAAACACACAGAGAGGGATAAGCACTTCAAAAGTTTAAATTCAGTCTGACTAAAGCATTATTAAATGTTTCTTTTTAAAATGTCATATAAAGCGAATGAAAAAAAAATCTGTTTTATGCAAAGTCAGGTTAATAGACCTAGATATTGTGATTGTAGATCAGCTTCGTCCAGCATGTATACATATTCATATATTTTTTCTGAACACTAAATATCTGTGAAATCATAATGTGGAATGTGCAAGTGTTCAAAGGGTTTGGGGTTGATAAGAAGTCTCTCAATGCTGCATTTATTTGATAAAAAAAAAAAAAAAAAACACACACACACTGTAAAAACAGTAATATTGTGAAATATGATTACAATTTAAAATAACTGTTTTCTATTTTAATGTATTTTAAAATGTAATTTATTCCTGTGATGAAAAGGGGATTTTGTAGCCATTATTCCAGTATTCAGTGGTACATGATCCTTCAGGAATCATTCTAATCTGCTGATTTGGAAACATTTCTTGTTATTATCAGTGCTGAAAACAGTTGTGCTGCTTTATTTATTTTTTATTTTTTTCTGGAAACAGTGATACATGTTATTTCCAAGATTATATGATGAATATAAAGAACGTAATTTATTTTGAATTGATTGTTTTTGTAACAATATAAAACTCTTTACTGTCACTTTAACACATCCTTGCTAAATGAAAGTATTATTTTCTTTTAAAAAAATTGTACTGACCCCAAACCTTTGAACAGTAGTGTATGTATTTAAAGCTTTGATGCATGTAAGCATGTGCGTCATATACATGCAAAACATTTTTTTTGCATTCCCTTCCTCTGCCATGACTCTTATCTCTTTAAAGTCAAAGGCACACACACACACCTGTGGTCAGTCACACACTTCCTGTTACTCAAACATGCTGTTTGAATTAATCATTCATAATTCACGTGCTGATAGTGAAGCTGTCTGTATTTCATCCTTGAGGCTGAGAGCAATGTGGAGTGTGTGTTTGCATCGAGAGAGGTGGGGGAGAGTTATTCGAAGCGCAAACCCAGTGACCCATACTGCAGGACGTACCTCCCCACTGGGTGGAAACTTTCTGGAGGCCATGCTGGGAAAACAAGAGCCAGAGATGGAAAAGACTTCAAGAGAAAGGGGCTACAGAGAGAATTCACATGAATTGTCTTTTTCTCTTCCCTTCGAAAGTGGGGCCTCTTATCTTTTCTTCGGTAGACTACGGCCTTGGTCAAACTGCCAAATTAGATTAAAAAATCTCACCAATTCCAGCTATGCATGGAATTTTTCCTAATAACCAACGGCACATCCTTGAGGAAACAGTAAGCTTGACAGTGTGTTTAGCTGGGACAGCAGCATCTTCTCCCTCTCCCTGAACCTGTCAGGCTCTACAGTAAGGTGTTGATGAACATGGAGAGACACAGAGAATGTACTTCTGAGGGTCATGGACGGAGCACGGTTGTTGCTATTCCTTCCTTTGCAACTAAGAGAAATCATAGTCGCAAAATAAGAGATAAAGTAACCGATAATGAGGCACAACTACGTATACACACAGGTAGAAAATAAAAGAGTGAAAAAGAGCATCACAAGGATTCATTTGAACATATGAGCTTATTAATGTCTCAGTATGAGAGCCCAGGTTTCATGACATCTTTGTCCTCATAGACCAAATAAACTTGTGCTCTTCCTGCATTCATGCCATTCCTTCTATGATTACTTTGCCATTGCTGATTTCATTTTAGTATCTTTTTTCTTTGAAAAGCACAAGGAAGGACATTTATCCTTATCTGGTGAGAAAGCATCATTTATCTTTATATTTTCTGTGAAAAAGCTTAGGTATTTCCTGTTCAAAATTCACAGTCATGATGCCGTTGTGTTGTGTTTGTTTGCAAGGGCATTGCTGTATGGATATTAGCTGTTTAAACTGGTTTTGGCATGTTACTCTGTGGTTGCTAGGGTGTTCTGGGTGATTGCTAAATGGTTGCTTACTGAACCAAGTCAAAAAAGAGCATTGGAAAATCTCTATGATTCTGGTCAACATTATGAATGTATTGTGTACGGAGTACATTTAAACACCACAGATTCATACTATATAGAACATACTTTTTTAGCTATCTTAAAGTTCCTGTTGAAAAGAAGAGAGTACACAGAGAATATGAGACTCAAAAAGATTCATAAAGCATGCTTAAGTTAGTGGATTGAAGCTGACTCAGTGAATCATTCAAAAGGTATTATTAGTTCACAACTGAATCACAAATAATTTTTCGGGTATATCTGACTCTGATGTGAAATGAACTGGTAAATCTTACGTATTTTAGGAGTTTGACTGGTTGTGTAGGCCTACATACATGTTTTTACATTGTATATTTTAAAAATACCTTTATGTAATTACATCTGTAATTAATTTCTGTAATTACATTTATAATTACACTGTTGACCCATTCCTTACCCCTTAACCAACCCTTAAACCTACCCATACCACCAAACCTGTCCGTAACTTTACCCGTATCCCACCTCAATAGCAGCAAAAGCGTTTTGCAATACAATATGAACACAATAACTACATTGTCCTATTTTTTTTTTTTTTTATGTAGGTACATAGTAGTTAAGGTCACCTAATATAAAGTATGACAAAAGTTTTGGTGTAATAAATGACAGTGTGAAATTCCCCTTTAGAAAACACCTCTAATAATTACAGGCTGAAAAGAGCCTGCTGAGCACAGTAAGAAGCGCTAGACGGACTAATTTCCAACAGACCTGTAGGTTCTGCAGTCAGTGAAAGCACATCAGCATTTATGCAACATGAAAAAGATTAATCCAGGGCGTTGTATGCGTTTGTGTGGATACTGTGTGCATATGTGTGCGTAGATTTGTTAGGGTGTCTGGCTGTGCTGCTTTGCATGTGTCAGCAAGCTTGTATACACTGTGCCAGCATTATGCTACAGAGACCCACAATGCAGCAGTCAGCAAAAGAAGAGAGGGGGAGGGAAAAGAGAGGAGATGAGATGGTGAGTGGGTGATGGGGAGAGGGGCAAGGGGAAGAGTCAGGTCAGAACCTTGTAGGTTTTTTTTTTTTTTTTTTTGGGTTTTTGTGTGTGTGTTTGTGTGTGTGTGTGTGTGTGTGTGTGTTTGTTGAGAGTGTGTAGAGATGTCTGTGTAGTGGACTTTCACAGCCACAGGAGGGAGCCACTTCAGATGCACCACACAGGTTTGAAAGACAACACACATTAGGCATTCCATGCACTAAGGCTAAGCTAAACTTCCTGTTTAGAATGAAATACCGTCTTACTGTTTACTGAATACTGTGCACTGTACCTTATTTTGTTTAAATAGTAAGTGAAACAGTAGGCATAATGCAACAATAAAGATATTTCAGCTAAAGTGTATGCCCTATTGTTCTCACGTGGCCTTATAACCATGCATGTGAGTGCCATCCAGTTATTATCCTTTAAATAAAAACAGTTATTTTGCATTTTAAATCAAATTTGTGTAAAATTTTGATCAAACATAATCCAAAAGCTACTATTACTCCATCACAGCAGGCTTGTGCACAATTCAGAATTCAGTTGAATTGAATTTTATTTGAGGAAGCAAACAGGATTTTATTTGAGGAAGCAAACAGGATTTTATTTGAGGAAGCAAACAGGATTTGAATTTCTATGTATTCTATGACTGAAATTCAAGGGCATTCATATATTATATTACTGCAGTAAATGGATTTTTGAATAGCTAACATGACAAAGCCTTGTTTGAAAGTTAAAAGTTTTGAAGTTTGTAGGGGGTTTATAGCAGTGGTTCTCAACCTTTTTGACTTGAAGGACATTCTCCAATGCAATATTTGAAGGCCCCCTTATTGGCTATGATTTTTCTGGTAATTCTGCTGTAATTTTGACAACACTTTCTTTCTCATAAGAACATTTAAGAAAATGTGTTGCATTCCCTCTTACAGTCCTGACACTGTAAAAAGCCTTTATGAGTAAAGGCCCATTCACACAAAGAATGATAACTATAAAGATAACGATAAAGATATAGTTCTAAATATACAAGAATAGCAGTGTCCACACCACTATAACAATAATGATATAGAGAAAATATCGTTGGGATCATTTTTAGAAAATTTTTTCCAGCTTGCGAATAAATTAATCATCGAGGTCCAGAAAAAGCCACCACTGTTTGACAAGTCAAACCCCCTTTTCAAAGATACTTTAAAGAAAACGGATATATGGAAAACAATAGGTCATACCCTTGGAATAAATTGTGAGAAGTATTAACGATATTATGCCAGGCTAGCAAACAGTGTAACATAAAATTACCTCAGGTATCCCGCACTAGTTTCGACAACACAAACAGCAAAAACATGCTGTACACATGTTGAAACCGCAGGGCGCGAGTTTAGAATAAACAGACTGTTATCGTTCATTGGTGTCGATGCAAATATAGTTATCGTTATAGTTATCTTTATAGTTGTCGTTCTTGGTGTGAATTGGCCTTAAGTCTATATATTGACAGCAGTTTATGGGCAAAACATGTCTTTAAACATGTTCTTTCAGTATTGAAATTGTGTTCAAATTTTATCATCAAAATAACTGCAATATGATTTTTCACCAAGTAGTGCTGGGCTACCGTGCAGACAAGGCAATATGAAGGCTTAAGCTTTAATACAGTTCTTTAGCCATGTTTTTAATACTGGCCTTGTAGTTCAGTTATCTCAGGGTTTGATCACATTGATGGCCAGAACTGAGTGTGTAATGCATGCTCTGTCTTATGTGCTTTTCTCACTGCCAAAAAACACTCAAGCACACTCACAGGAAGAGGTCAGTCTGCAGTCAGCTTTGTAATCCTAGACTAGTCTATAGAGTGGATAAAACAACATCTTTTTATTGTTTGTTATTAATGGGATGTTATTATTGATGCTATCACTCACCTGCCTGTTTGAAAAACTTCAGATTATCCAGTTTCATGTCCAATTTTGATCAGCAGAGGAACAATCCTCCCATTAAAGGAGATATTGTACAGAGTTATGAGGATGACCTGATTTTACTGACAGCTTTTGATTTTAAAGGAGCTCTGAAATTGGGTAGAGGGGTGTTATCAGATGAGACGTCGACTTCTTTCCCACCAGGCAGACAGAGAGACAGACAAGGACCTCTGCTTCACCCCGCTGCATCAGTGCTGTGTTTGGCATGCTGCAGGGTCACAAAACAGGGATCAGACAGTGTTATGCAAGTGTTTGGGTGGCTGGATATTACTGTGTATGTGTGTGTGCAGAAATGGCTGCGTGTCTTGAAGGCATGAGCACTCTCTCACAGTGTGGTCGAGATGTCCTTGTTAGTGTGTGTGTGTGTGTGTGTGTGTGTGTGTGTGTGTGTGTGTGTGTGTTTGAGCGACAGCCAAAACACTGTCCGTCGTCATCAGCGTAGGCTCTTTTTTTTTTAATGGCTGCAGCAAATCCAAAAACCAAATCCACCCTCTCCCTGTTTCTTCACAAAAAGTACTTCTCAAAAGTATATATATATTTTAATTTAATTATAACATGTAATTTAATCCAAATATCTTCAGTGGCTTCTAGAAAAGTATAAAATGGCCTTTGGCATAAATCACATACCGAATTATAATGAATTTGTGAGAGCTTAGATTTGAAAACATATGTTAATAAAATTACTTTTTGTCCCTGGCAGCCTCACAGAAAGACAAATAAGGATTGTTTAGAGACCACAAAACTGAATTTTTCAGCTTCACATTTCATTACCTTCTTCTTTAGAAAAGCTTGCTGCTCATAAATATTTCCATAATCCTTGAGGCTGGAGTTTTAATGTACTTAGTCATTTTGGACAAACGTGTCTGCCAAATGCATTAATGTAAATGTTCTCAATGTTTCCAGAAATGTGTACCTCTTGAGTAACATTGCGTAATATGTTTAATCTGCCCAGGTATCTAGTATGTTTTAGGGAGTCTGTGTTGTATTACATTGGGAAGTTGCTTGTATCCTCTCATTTCCCTTTTTTTGCTTTTGTTTCCTAATTTTCTTTGTTAAGCCACCCCTTGTCTATATTGTTTCTCTCTCTTTCTCTCTCTCTGGAAAGTTTCATTCTCTTTTTCTTGTGCTTGCAGATGTGGTGTATCATGTTTGCATACTTCCTTTATTCCTATATTTATCTAATTACAGAACTGCTGAGAAGCACTATCACAGAATGTGTATGAGGATGTGTATGTGATACACTTTAGTGTATTGCTTTATTGTCAGCGCTAATGCACTAATAGTAGGAACTGAGCTGCATCCAAAAAGGGCCATAAGTTTTCTATTAAGTCCAAACTACCATTCAAAAGTTGGGGTCAGTAAAAGTTTCTCTCTGCTTACCAAGGCTGCATTTATTTGATCAAAAATACAATAAAAACAGCAATATTGTGAAATATTATTACTATATTATTACATGTTAACATTTTAAAATGCAATTTAAACTTTTGAACAGTAGTGTATTTGTGTGTGTATTTATTTTGGATTTGCTGTGATAAAAGTAACACATTTGAACACTTGATAAAAACAACATGTTTGACTAGATGTCCTCCTAGTTGAATACTTTGTTTGTTTGGTTTTTCTTATACTCAGGATAATGTTTGGCAGTCAAACCAGCAACAGTTCATAAAGTTCTCTTTTTATAATTTTGATAGTGTTTTGATATCACATTCTAGTGTGACTCCTTAATGGGGAAGAACAAGAACACCTCCCTTTCAGAAGTTTCTTTCTGATCAGATGAATCTCTTTAGGATCAGAAATATTTTGTACATTTCTGTTGTTTTTCAGACAAATTGGTCCACCCTATTTCAAATTCACCATCTCTGTCATCTTTAAGCATTTGTTCAAGAACATTATCGTTAGCAAGTCTTGCTCAATTTAAAGCTAGTGAATATAAGTGACTGTGTCTTTTGTAGAGGATTTTTTTTATATAAACAGGTTCAAATACCCATACACTCTCAGAAAAAAAAAATGGTACAAAAGCTGTCACTGGGACAGTACCCTTTAAAAATGTTCTGATGTGTACCATTTAGGTACTTATTTATACACTTTTGTTACCAATATGTACCTTTGAGTTACTAATATGCAGTCTTTAGGTAAAAAGCTGTACCTTTTGAAAGGATACTGCCGCAGTGACAGCTTTTGTACCTTTTTTAGAGTGATAGCAGCATTGTACCTTTGTTTAACAACATACGTATATGCGTCCAAGAGGGAGCGGAGGAGTCGCCACCATTTGCTAAGTCCGGAGCCTGCTACCGTCCGCCATGATAGGGGAGGAGCTTCCAGCTGCCCGATACTGGAGGAGCCATCGCTGTCCACCAGACGGTGGAGGAGTCAGAGGGAAGTCCACCAAGGGCTATCCAGTGTCACCACCAGGCATGGTGGAGGAGTTTATCTAGCTGGTGGAGGAATCGGATGACAGTGTGTTTTGGGAACCGGACCAAGAATTCTTTTTTCCTCTCTCATCTCTGTCCAAGGAGTCGTATGTTTTCCAAACGCTCTCGCAGCACCCCGATGCCACACGCCGATCGGTCTGCGCAGCGCCGATGCATCTCGAACAAGCCTTCCATCAACACTGGCGGACGTTTGCGAACCTACATCGGCATCCAAACACGGTCCAATCCAATGCATTCGTGCAGCTCACCGTAATTTGCATAGACGGAGATTACAATCGATTAGCTGCTATTTCAAAAATGGCGGTCACAAGTTTCTGTTCATTTTGTTGGCCACAGTAACCTCGCCCCCAGCCCCTGACGCAAGCGGTTCTTACTTGTAGACCAGCAATGTTTTGGTGCTACTTACGAACCACTTTTCCTGCTTCAGAGCTGGTGCTTTGGGTGTAGAAAGACAACAAATTGATTTGAAACTAGGCTCTGGCTCTGAACCAGCACTCAAACTGCCTTGGTGGAAAAGGGGTATATGTGGCAAGCAGAACATGGCCAAAGAGCCATCGGAATGGAGCGAGGCCGGTGGTGCAATTGCTAATAAGCGTCACCTGCATGCCACACAGGCCTCGAGTCTCACAAAGGGAGATCCAGAAGGATAAACGAAGGAGTAATGACAGTGCAAGACGAGAGAGGACCAGGCCTGGATTTTATGTTGTGTATTTTAAGCACAATAAGTAGTGAAAAAAACCTCAATTTAGTACTGAGAGGCAGCTTTATCTGAGCGCACTTTGGGTGAAAGCACAAAATCTTCAAGAATCAGTAAAATTATGTGCAATACTCGCAATCCCACGCCTAAATTCAAGCCCTGTTACACCAACAATATTCATCCAGAGCAAATGAAACTAGTGAGTGAGGGAGGCGGGTTTGTGTGTTACCATGCTGTCAGAGAGATGAGATATATAATTGTTCATGTACAAATCACATCTGTGGATAATAACATGAAGTTTCAGCATAAAAAGCTGCTTTTATGAGGGTTAAAGTGACCCACAACAGCTCGGGAGGGGTTGTTAGGAGACATGGACCGCTGGGTTCCAGTGGTTTTGATGGCCTTCTCAAAAACATCCTACTCATCGGTTATGGTATCAGGCCAGACCAAAGATTTCAAACATCCAACAAAAAAACCACAGACATTAACCTTACTTTCTCTGGTTTTTCCTCTCATAGTCTATGTAATGATGTGAAGATAAGCAATATTAGCTAAAGCTTTTACTGTGGACTCCAGCATTTACAATTGCCCTTCATGTGGTGCACTCAAGATGTTTTGATATATGACATGTTCTTTATTGACTCTTTGTGGTCTCTAGTTCTCCTGCTCTCTCTCTCTCTCTTTTTTTTTTTTTTTTTTTTTGTGTGTGATGCATCTGCAGGATCAAGGTTGCAGGAGTCTTGACAGACCTCTCTGCTCTGTGCTTGCTCTTTGGACCTGGGGGGCACAACTGTGTGGACATATGGCTGGGAGGTAGAAGAGGAGGTGAGAAGTGTGTGAGGTTGAAAAAAGAAGAGGGAGTGACAGAGAGAAAGGATTTAATGAAGCCCAATCACCAGACTGGTAATCAGATCAGATCGCACTCATAGTGGGCCTTTTTGTTTGAAGCTGCACCGCAGGATCTCCCTCCCTAATGTGCCAAATGCCTTCCTCTCCATTTATTCTCTACTCTCTCGCTCTCTATCCCCTCTTTCTTTCTTTAACCTCCCCTTCCTCTATGACATTGTCTCTTTCTCTCTTTCAGTCTCAGTTGAAATAATGAGATATACTCTATGACATACTTCAAATATTTATACACTACCGTTCAAAAGTATGGTTCAAAAGTGTGATTTTTTTTTCTTTTTTTTTAAAGAAATTAATACTTTTATTAAGCAAGGGTGCATTAAATTGAACAAAAGTGACATTTATAATGTACTTTTGTACTTTAAATAAATTCTATTCTTTTTATCTTTATATTCATCCTAAAAAAATGTATCACAGTTGCCACAAAAAGAGTTTCCACAACAGTTTTCAACATGATAATAAGAAATGTCAGTATAAGGTCAGTAAGATTTTTATTTAAGTTATTAATTCCAAAACATATTAAGCAGCAATGAAGCAGAACTGTTTTCAACATTGATAATAATAAGAAATATTTCTTGAGCAGCAAATCAACATATTAGAATGATTTGTGAAGGATCATGTGACACTGAAGACTGGAGTAATGATGCTGAAAATTCAGCTTTGATCACAGGAATAAATTACTAAACAGCTATTTTAAATTGCAATATTTCACAATGCTATTTGTTTTGCTGCATATTTTATCAAACAAATGCAGTGTATATTTGTTGTTTTTTATTATTTAGGTATAAATATACATTTATATTATGTGTAAAAAATAATAACGATTAATTATTAATTAAATAGAATTAAATTTTATATTGTTATTGTTGCATTTATTTTTATTTTTATTATTATTTTCTGCAGAACCTCTACCAGTTATACTATTGCTCTATATCTTATAGATTGGAATGGCACTGGTGAAACTCAAGCTATTTTATTCTAGCTTCAACAAACTTATCTTTCTTAGCACAATCTAAGGGGAAGAAAGAGCTGCACGCAATTCTTTAGTTAGTGTGTACTTCATGGAAAAACAAGGTCCTGTTTTCTCTCTATAGACACATTTGTGTGTGTCTGTTTATGTTGAGTGTCACTGCAAAAAAACGCTATGGGCGTCATAGCTGAGATGAAATCATCTAATGGACTGCAGCTAAGATAACCAGAGGACATTACAACTCACTATGAGTTTTGTAAATATAAGAATAATTAGCTTTTTGTTGTTGCGTGTGTGAGTACTAACCCTAGGTCAGTAAAAGGTTGTCACATTTTAGTTTTTGAGAAAACAAAAAATGTCAGAAAGGCAATTGTCACTTTTAACTGCAAGTTTGTGAAGTTAATAGTAAGTGCAGAACAGGGTTTGCAGTGGTGTTTGAGGTCTCATGGTCTGATCGACGGCTTTCTGTTGACTCCGTTAGAGATGGTGAAATAGGATAGTGTTGTTGAGCTGTAACTTCCCAGCTTTATCAGTGTCCGTTAGAGTCTGTGTGTGATTATGTATAGCTTGTTAGCATGTTAGCATAGACAGGCCACACTTGTTCTGTCCTAAAGGCCTTTCTCTCCTCCCCACATCTGCATCACACACAGACATGTACTCTTATCTGGCAACACACCCGGACACATATTTCTCTCTTTCTCTCTCTCATACACACTCACACACACGCACACGCACACACACACACACACACACACACACACTCTCTCTCTCTCTCTCTCTCTCTCTCACAGACACACAGGCTGATATTATTTTGCCCTGTCTCCCTCGACTCCCCTTAACTCTCTTCTCTCTGTCCCCGCTAACGGTCATCTAATTGATAAATAATTCAGTGCGACAGGTTATCTGGCAGCCCTGTCTTAAGTAAGCAAAGCCTCTGATTTAGCAGTGTCACCCTCATGCTTCTAAAATCCAAGGTCATCTCTTGTAGATTGCAAGTGCTGCTGGACAGAGTCATAGTGTTGTTGCTTTTTTTATGGCTGGTAAGTTTGCTCAGAAATTGCAGTACGAATAACAGTTGTGATTCCCCATTGACTTTTGTTATAACATAGGCTTATTGGGAAAATGTACATTTTTGAAAAACTCAAAACTTGAAAAGAAAAGAAAAGAAAAGAAAAGACAACATAGGCTACCTATACAAACAGTCCACTGCAGTTCCCTTTCGAGGGAACATCGACGCTGAGTCAAGGTGTCCCACGAAATGGGAATGCCTTTAGCATGAGCCGGTGTCTGAGTCATGTGTAATACATGAATGAAGTCAGGTGACACAATGGTATGCGTCATCATCTCTATCTTGTCTTCAGAAGCTGCTTTGTCTGTCATTGTATGTGCAAAATTTTTGTCTCTGTCTGTTTCAGAGCATAAGTGAAACAAAAAAAACATGTCAAAGAAGTTATGATGTGTCTCCCTGTGACTCCAATCTATTCCTGGGGACGATGGACATGTCTTTTTTTTTTTTTGCCTCGGAGAGGAGCGCGCTCGATCAGCTCTTGAGGGATATGATTGTATCCCAGTGTAAGCTCTGCTCCCGTCTCACCCTCCTTTGGAGCTGCTAGACAAGCCTGAGATGGGCACTGCTCTTTCTCTTGCTCTGTTTAAACAGGCCCTGTTCTGGATTTGGAAGCTCCCTCTGCAATTTGGACCTGTCACTGTTGAGATCGTATATGCTGAATGTACTGGGGAAATGAGCTCTAACAATGACTGTGATGATGGTAAAAAGCATCTGCTCAAATTGAACTTTTCCAAGTTCCAAAATGTAACAAAATATGCTTTCATTTATTTTTTTGTAATTGTTATTAAAATATCAGGAGCGTTTTATACTATTGTGGCAGTTAGAGATCCATCCATGTTAGATATAGATCTGGGTCTTTAAAGACCCGAATATGTAATAATGATTGAAACATTAGTGCATTGAAAATAATGTAATTTATTACTCACCCTCATGTTGTTCTACACCTGGAATTCGTTCATCTTCGAAACACAAATTAAGATATTTTTGATGAAATCTGATGGCTCAGTGAGACCTCTACTGAGAGCAAAGCCATTGAAACTCTCAAGGTCTATAAAGGTACTAAAAACATATTTGAAACAGTGCATGTGAGTTCAGTGATTCTATCTTAATATTATAAAGGAACAAAAATACTTTTTGTGCGGCAAAAAAACCAAAATAACGACTTTTCAACAATATCTAGTGATGGGCCGATTTCAAAACACTGCTTCATGAAGCTTCTGAGCTTTATGAATCTTTTGTTTCAAATTAGTGATTCGGATCTCCTATCAGACGGCCAAACTGCTGAAATCACGTGACTTTGGCGCTCCGATCCACTGATTCGATTCGTAAAGCTCTGAAGCAGTGTTTTGAAATCGGCCCATACAGATACTGTTAAAAAGTCTTTATTTTTTATTTTTTTTATTTTTTGGCACACAAAAAGTATTCTTGTCTCTTTATAATATTAAGATAGAATCACTGAACTCACATGAACTTTTTCAAATATGTTTTTAGTACCTTAATGGACCTTTAATGTTTCAATGGCTTTGCTCTCAATAGAGGTCTCACTGAGCCATCAGATTTCATCAAAAATATCTTAATTTGTGTTCCAAAGATGAACGAAGGTCTTACGGGTGTAGAACAACATGAGGGTGAGTAATAAATTACATTATTTTCATTTTTGGGTGAACTAACCCTTTAAGGGTTTATAAAGACTTTTCATGCAGTTCCTTGTACTGTGCCATGACATCAAAACACTTTTACCATAGTGCATGATTTGTAAACTAATACATTTTTATGTGTGCATCACATAGCTTTTATGAACTAGTAAACTTCTTGGTAGCTCATGAGAGCACTGCACTTGCAATGTGGAGCGCTTGGGTACGAGTCCCGTGAAACATGAGTCTAAAAGAGCTCAAAGACTGTAGAAGCAAGCTAAAATAGCTAATGCGTTTTTATCTCCTGTATGCTTTTTTAACCCTTATCGGTTAGGTTTAGGGTAGGGTTTAGTGTAGGTGGTACATTATTTTCAAACATTATAAAGCATTAACATTTTAGCGCCCCTCACTGGAAATTTAATTTTTCAAACTGCCTTGATACCTACAACAACCGTAGGTATTGTAATAAAAAATCTGGCGTTGCCAGATTCATGTTAATTTGTTTTGGATAAAACTGCTTTTAGTGCCACTCACTTGACATTTCACAAATTTTCATCTAAGATCTGATACCGTCCCTATACCTTATAGCTCACACAGAGTAAATGTAATGTTCAAATGTAAATGTTGTCTGTAAAGTTTTTGTGTACTTTTGATGAATAATGGTAATAAAGCCTGGAAATAATACTTATTTGGCTGGTTTACAAGGCCACAGGCTTGTGTGACATTTCCCAGAAGTCTTTGTGGCAGCACAAAAACTATAAAATTCACAGATATTGCAAAGCTACACAGAAATTGTGCTTCATTTACTTTTTATTTTGTTGCAAATGTGCAAAAAAAAAAAAAAAAAAACCCCTTCCTGTCTTTATCAGCAACTGAAAAAGTGATAAAGAGATCTTTTTAAAACCAATATAACACCACTTCTGAGTTTGTATGAGAGTATGATCTTTTCAGGATGACTTTACAAAATTATTTCTGGATTGTATGACAAATTCAGTTTGTCTGGAATAATCTAATCATTGACAACTCAGTTTTATTATGATGTACATGTATGACATGTGAATGTGGTTGTTTTGTTTTACTTGAAGAAGAAGTACTGATGAGTAAACACTGCTACTTCCCTCTGATTACATAATGACTGTATTGTAGGTTTCGAATACATTGTAACCAGCAGACTACATGGAAGGGCAGAAATGTGAGATTTCAATGGCGCTCTGTTTCTAACCTGCCTACATTGGTATTTTGCTCAAGGTGACTGAGCTCAACATAGTTTTAATATTTAATCTTAAACACACACACACACACGCTCCTTACATACCCAGTGCCACTGTTCACCTGGCTTAGTAAGGGGAAAAGCATATTGGGTCATCCAGCTGTGTTCAAGATGCTGATTTTAACTATGACTTTGCAAGATACAGTTTGGCATTAGACCTTTTTACTGGGGCACAAGTGAAATACTGCCGTGCCCCAGTAAAATATTACTGATAAATCCTTGTTTGAAGGTAGAGATTACCATATACCAGCCTAAGAAACATTTCTCCAGATAAGAATGCAGCAATCATGTCACATGTGTTTTCTGTCAGTTATTTAGAATCAGAATAGTCATACCAAATTTGCGAATTGCCCTAGTACTGATGAAAGGCTAGAAACATCTACACCTAAAATGCCATTTAACCTTATAGCAACTACCTACTTTAGTGATTTTTCAATCTATAATGCCTGCAAAGAGGAGTGTAACAGCAAACACAATCAGTTTGGATGGACCATTGCACTGTTCAGGGGAAAAATTAGCTCTGCTTAACACATGGCTTCTGGTTCTTCCTTCCTCTGTTTAATGGTCTAGAATGATTGAGTGTCAGGGTATAAAATTCTCTCTCTTCTAATGGCAGAGGGGAGAAGGAAGAGAAGAAGGGGGTTGGGCGGCACGACAAAGACACATCTTCCCCCATAGAGGCTCCATGCTGGGGCTGTCACCAGCTCGCACACATACACACACACAGAACCCCCACTCTCACACTGTCTTCCCTTTCCTCACCTCTCAAATGTGCATTTGGCTGGGTCTGTTACAAAAAGTGTGCTGCAGAGCTTGAATAGACAACTGGCCGGGCAGGGGAACTGTGCAATCTATATAGGCAGGGGGAGGGAGAGAGAGCGCAATAGAGGGGAAAGGGTAAGGAGGCAGACCCAGCCCTCTCGGTGGCCATTAAGCTAACTCGTGGATCAATACTGGTTGTAAGTATGACTGAGCTCAGGCAGAAAGCCTTCTGCAGACCCGCATATAATGACAGCCTTATAGAGCAGCTGCACAGATGGGCAGAGCATTGCCAGGCCATGAATCACAAAGGGAGAGAGAGAATAAGAGAGGAGTAGTAAAAACAATGGGAATCCCCCGTGGAGTTTTTGTAGTTTTTTTTTTTTTACATTTTGGTTTTTGAACTTGCTTTTCAAGCATAGCAATCAGTATTAGAAAGAAGTCAGTTCGTTTGGGTGAGACGATCAGTCTTTTTCTCCAGCGTGTACTGCTGCAATATGGTGTGAACTGGACCACAGTCACCCATTGACTTTTATCTGTAGGTATCAAAAGGCCTTCTTGTGGTCATGTGATATGGATTTAGAAAGAAACCACACAATGTCAGGGCGTAAGACTTTTGTCTGCATTTTTCTCGCTCTCTCTCTATTTATTCCTCCTTTTCACCACTTTATCGCCATTTAAATCAAGACATTTTTTTATGGGCATTTCCACCAGAGTTATGTTGCAAAAATCTAACAATTAAAAGTATATATGACAGAAAGAAATGAAAGTAAATATTTGGTATTATATTATTTTCTCTGAAACACTGCCAGATCACAAACACATAAAAATATCACACAATGACAATGCATTTTAGCACATTTTGTGAAATCCAAATCTCCCGCAATGTCTATTTTTTTTGCTCAAAAAAGTTGTCTTTAAAGTCAAGATGAAACAGAAGTAGCGACAGATCTTTTCTTCAGTATTCTGGCATACATCTGAGAGACATTAAACTGATTATTGAAAAGTAAAAATGTTGGGCAGGGACTTTGGTTGTTGACTTTGGTCTATTGGTTGTTGGCTTGGATAGAGACAGATCATAATTCGAGTTGAAGTTGATTGAAAGGGGCAGCGTTTTAGCGACTGGACTAAATGATTGGCAAAGTCTTGTATACATCACAAGAGAGTGAAAAATGCAAGGATGAATCATTCACAATAAGATCAATAAGATGCATTTAGAAAATAGAGTGAATATCCATTTCATGCCAAATTTAAATATTTTTAAATTACATAATACTTTTAATGTATGTGCCAGATTCGGCTTTGATTTATACCAAGGAAGGGGAATTTATATTATGGGGAGTGAAAGTGAAAGATCAAATGTCCTTATGTGTCAGGAACAGGAAAGCACGTTGAGTTTTGTGCCAAGGCACCAGTATAGAACACATAGTGCTGGTGTATCCAAGCACTGCAGCTGCGGCTGCACAACTATGCACTGTGTAGAGAGCCTTTAAATCAAGATGCAGGGCCTCTCATCTGTTGTGCATGAAAGCTAAGGAAAAGAGAGGGGGAATAAAGGAGGAAGGGAGCGAGAGAGAGAAAGTTGAAGGAAGGAAGGAACCTTGCTCCCCAAGCACAGTAAGATGGGACGAGGAAACTGGACACCTTGTATAGAAGATTCCTCACACTGGACCTCTCCCCTTAAATCTGCAAACCAGAGATTTGTTTTTGGTGACAAACAGCATTTGTGTAAAAGCACTTTATAAGACCCTAAGAACTTACAGTGCAAGATATTATAGCATTTTTTCACTTATAACCAAAAACTTAAATGGATAGTTCATGCTCAACTAAATAATAAATAGCATTTTTTTTCCCCCACTAAATACATTCTCTCCATTCTCATTTTACAAATGTTAAACAGA
Source organism: Elopichthys bambusa (assembly GCA_037101425.1). Taxonomy (NCBI): domain Eukaryota; kingdom Metazoa; phylum Chordata; class Actinopteri; order Cypriniformes; family Xenocyprididae; genus Elopichthys; species Elopichthys bambusa. The sequence goes on from CM074432.1 coordinate 19,738,949, forward strand.
GAATGAGTGACTGTGACTCTAAAAAACACTGAAGCCAGTGAGTTCATTCACCCATCCCACCCCCACCCCCCCTCAGCTTTAGAGAACATTCCTTTCATAAATCTGTATGCCTGTGTGTGTGAGTGTTTGTGTGTGTGTGTGTGTGTGTGTGTGTGTGTGTGCGTGTGTGTGTGTGTGTTTTTTTTAGAAACCTGAGAATTTGTGCTTGGTATGTGGAGGAGCTCATTATGGTGCCTGCGGAGGGCACTTGGGAACCTTCAGATATTTCCAGCATCTTATCTAGCAAAGCCTTTCTCATGCTTCTCCTCTCATGCTAACAGACACACACAGTGGTACAAACATACCCTGTAATCAGTTCTGTGCATTAGCACTTGTGTGCAAAAGCCTCTCTTTTCTTTTAGATAGTAGGTGAGAGTAGCATGTTGTTCACAGTACTTGTTTTTTGAGCTCTTCATGTTCCACGTTCTTAATTTGTTCATGCAAATGTTCAGGCTGTTAATTGTGTGTATGTGTACATGTAAAAATGTCTGAAGGTATTATCTTGTTTGTCATGACCACTCTCTCCCTTCCTACACTGTGTCGGAGCTCCTCCTTTCAAGAAGAGACCTTTCTCAGTCTTTTTCCCCCCAGTGCAGTCTGCTGCATTGTATGGCATCACCCTTGTTATCCTGAAACTTCTTTCCTCCTGTAAAGAATGAAAATACGTTCCTGTTTTACCACAACCTGACTGCTGAGTTAAGCTTCTGAACAGAAATTTGCATTCACGGACATGTTCCATGTTACTCAAAACAACACGTGTCTGAGGCCCAGCCCCACAGAACAAATTTACAAAGTCAATGACTCTTGGGACATTGTTGAAATGGTGACCTGTCAGTCAGATCTCTACTGTCACACAAAATGGTGGAAAACAGGCCTTGAACGTAACTCTTGCAGCCGTCTGCAGTACACTACTCTTAAATTAATTCAGAACCAACACTGCACATGCTGAGCACATGCTATTGAAACAAAATGGGTTTGCTCTATGCATGACGTTGCATCATACATTTATTTGAAATATTATTTTAAGTATTACAGGTTCCACCCATTCAGCACGACATTCACAAAAGTGCAAAAAAAAAGAAGAAGAAGAAGGAAAAAAAAACATTTTTAAGGTATAACAGAGTGTTTTATTTTCTAAGCCAAGCCATTAAGTTAAAATGAACATTACCCACTGATTCTCCCAACATGAAAATTTCAAAATGCTTCATCCTCAAATCTCCGTATTAAATGTTGACAGAAATGTGGTCTAAATTAGATTATATACTATTAAATGCTAATCCAATAAACCATTTCAATATGCATCAGACTCACACACAAAAGATGCTTCTGTTCATTCAATTCATTTTTACCATTGTTACTGTCCAGCATTTCCGTTCTGCCATCTTGTTTTAATTTTTATTTTCTGTTCATATGTAATCATCATCTCCCTGGCTTACATATTCAACCAGGCCTGCAAGCTCACCCTCTTCAATGACAGCAGGACACCAGCCACAAAGACTTCAAAGACCATCCGCTCTCTCTCTCTCACTCTCTCTCTCTCCCTCCCATTTTCTTTTTAGGCTTTGACCCTCACTGTTTCATTCTTTTTTTGTTTCTCGCACTCTTAGCTCTTGGGTGGTTGTATTTCTTTTTGGTTAACCAGAAATTCCTTTGCCTGAGAGCACACAACAGGCATTTTTCACATTTATTTTCAGAAAGCCTGTGTTGTCAGACGATTGTTTCATTTGTTTGTTTGCATCAATATGGGATTCACATTTAAGGTTTGTTTCTCAGATTAGATCGACTCACTGTGGCACCTCTACCATGTCGCCAATCGGAGCTGGAACCTGAAAGTCAGCAGCCAAACTCAAGTCCTTTTTCATTTCACAGTCATTCAGCTCTTGAGGAGGTTCTTTGTCCTTCATCCCATTTACACATGCCTCAACTGGGGACTCAAGGACATCCGAAGGGGCTATGTCTGATGCCTGCTCATGGCATTCCCCATTTACCTTAGGGGGAGCTGACACAGATTCCTCTGCTGAGCCAGCACTTTCACAGTCTCCATTATTCAGCTTCTCATCTGTGACAGTAGGGGCAGTTTCCTCAAGGCAGAGATCATTGGTTGAGGTTGATTCTAAGATGACAATAGTGGGAATGGACTCCTCTGCAATATTTTGCTCTGCTGTAGGTTCAGGTTGTGTTGGCTCTGGGGGTGGCTCAGGATTTGCTTCTGTTAGTGTGACCTCAGGAGGTGCAGCAGTTTCAGATTCAGGCTCTGTGACTGGTGTGGGTTCTTCTGGGGAAGGCACAGCCATCTCATCCTCTGCCGCACTCAATGCCTCGGAAACAGGTTCTGGCACTGGGGTAGACTCGGCGACTGGCTCTGGAGCTACTGCCTCAGTGACAGTCTCTGGTTCTGGCGTGACCTCTGTGGTTTCTGTAATTTTGTCAGACAATTCACTGGCATTTGCAACCTCCTCAACCACCTTCTCTACTACCTCCTCTGTGACAGGTTCCACTGGCGAAGCTGCAAGTTGATGCGATGATTCAGGCTCCTCTGGCACAGGTGCAGAATCCTCAAGTGCAGCTGCAGATTCCTCAGCCTTGGGGGTAGTTGCATGTTCCTCAGGTGCAGCTGCAGGTGGCTCGGCCACAACTGCTGGTTTCTCAGATAGTGTTATAGGTTCCTCTGCCACTGGTGCCGCTGGCTCAGCCTCAAGTTCTTCATGTGTCGCTGGAGGTTCCTCTTTCACTGGTGTCTTCAGGGCAGCAGCTGGTTCTTCTGTTGCAGCCACAGGTTTCTCTGTCACTGGTGCCTCTGGTACAGCAGCCGCTTCCTGGAGTGTAGCTGCAGATTCCCCTGCTGCTGGTGCAGTTTCTGGTTCCTCAGTTGCAGCTGCAGGTTCTTTTGTCACTGGCTGCTCTGGTGCAGCTGTAGGTTCCTCAGCTGCTGGTTCCTTAGGTGCAGCTGAAGACTCCTCAGCTGCTGATGCTACTGGTGCAGCTTTAGGTTCCTCAGCTGCTGGTTCCTTAGGTGCAGCTGAAGACTCCTCAGCTGCTGATGCTTCTGGTGCAGCTTTAGTTTCCTCAGCTGCTGGTTCCTTAGGTGCAGCTGAAGACTCCTCAGCTGCTGATGCTTCTGGTGCAGCTTTAGGTTCCTCAGCTGCTGGTTCTTTAGGTGCTGATGCCTCTGGCGCAGTTGTTGGTGTCTCTACTGCAGCTACTGAACCTTCTGGTACAGCTGCTGATGTCTCTACTGCAGCTGCTGATGTCTCTACTGCAGCTGCTGATACCTCTGCTGCAGCTGCTGATATGTCTGCTGCTGGAACCTCCTGTGTAGCAGCTGTTGTCTCTACTGCTGTTGCCTCTGATGCAGATGCTGGTACCTCTGTTGTTTGTGACTCTGGCACAGCTGTAGGCTTTACAGCTGCTGGTTCCTCAGGAGCACTTGCTGGTTCTTTAGGTGCAGCAGTAGATGCCTCTGTTGTAGCCACTTGTTTTTCTGGCACAGCATCATCCTTCTTCACCTCTGTTTGTGCTGTTGAAGGAGATGCAGTCTTCTCATCTGGTGCTTCAGACTCCACCACTGGTGCTGCTGCACTTACTGCAGCAACCTCCTGTGGTGCAACCACTGCCTCAGTCACAGGAGTCTCTGCCTTCTTCTCAGCTGGTTCAACTGCTGCCACAGAACTCTCCTCTTTCTTCTCTTTAGGGTCACTGACATCATATCCCTTCTTCCGTTTGCTTATCTTGCCTCCCATGATGATCTGTGGGAGCAGAAGAACATCTTATGTAAGCTATAAACATCACTGCATTTGAATATATTTACATTTATACATTTGGCAAATGCTTTTATCCAAAGCAATATGCATTAGCATTATTATTCAAAAAAACATTCTTACAGTGTTAAGGCAGCATATGATGATTGTATATAATGGGGTAGAATGATTTCGAATAGAAGTACAGCACTTTTAACTTCTGAATTCTTAGAAAGCTCGCCACCAAACCTACTGCTAATTTAAAACCAACAGGTCAGTGTATTTTATTATGTCTTAATTTTTAATTCTATGAATCTGTATACAGTTTTACTACAATAAATAAAAAATCATAAATAAGTCCTTCACTTCTTTTGGCATATTTCATGTCTGGTTTGGTTAGTAAAGCCGCTTGGTTTGGGGAGGTAAGAAGATAAGATTTAGGGGAAAGGCTGATTATAGATGACATGAACTGAATCACATTTGGCCACATTTGTCAATGCTACTGATGCTACTTAATTCATTCTTTTGAAAATCCAATGAAAGGTTTCATTATACAACAGTATTCTTTTCTTGTAACTGTCAGGGAATCTAATTAAATTGTAGCAAGTTGATATGTTTTAATTAGGGCTGTCAAGCGATTAAAACGTTTAATCTAATTAATTACATTATATCGCAATTTAATCGCAAATTACCCCCAAAAGATCATTTAAAGTTGTTATTGTGTTTAAAGAGAAAAGCATCTAATAGACATTACAAAAAGTGGCTTTAGAAAGATATATTTTATTTAATTTAACATAGAATTTATTACACATAAACTTTTAGGTTACAACGGTCATGATTTTTTCAGAAGCTGCATCTGAATTAGTATATAGACATAGGGGCCATGTATACAATACCGTTTTCAACTAAAATTTGTAATACTTTTTATGCGTACATGCCGTTCACGACAACAGCGTTTTGTGGGCCTGAAATTCAAACTTTTGAAAATGGGTTTCAAAGTGCAAGTTTTTGAAAATTATATCGTTAATGTCTCCCTTTAAACTACAAAAATGTCATGTGCATGCATATTATGTGTTCATTTACAAAGTGACATCGCCAACTACTGGCCTGAGGGTGAGTAGCCTAAATGTAAATAAACAGACTTTTCATTTTTTGGCAAACTATCCCCAAAATATGAAGTGTTTTTTTTTTTTTTTTTAATTTTTTTTTTTTTTTTTATGAAATGATACTCTAAATAAGAAACAAAATCTGCCAGTAGGTGGTGGTAAATGTCTAAATGAGTAAGTTAATGAGTCATTCATTCGATTCGATTTGTTCAAATGGCTGATTTATTCAACAATGAAGTAAATAGGTGTGTTTCACTTGAAGCAGTGCTGCGCAGACCGATTGGTGTATGATGTCAAAATCCCGCGAGAGCAATTAGAGAGCAGACGGCTCTGGGGCGGGGCGGGGCGGGTGCGTTAAATCATTTTAACAGGTTATTTTTCCATAACAAATGAATTAAAATAACGCATTAAATCGACAGCACCTAAATATATATGGAATTGCTTTCACATATGTGTGGAATTATGAAAGTGTGCAAGAATATGGCAATAACTGCAACCTTTTAAAAACCTGCAGTTATTGCAACTCAGCTGCAGCATGGTGGGGTTACAATAGGAGCTGTCCATAGTACTGCACTGGGGCAAACAAAGACCGGATACGCAGTCATACCCCAGTCCAATCTGCAAATGAGTCCAACCACTGAGATGTGCTGCCAATGTCAGCTCTCACTGAAGACCGTTTTTATTACAGCCTCTTACAGAGCTCTGTGCCAATAGGCTATGCTTCACAACCTCCATTATGCCAGCAAATCTAGCTTGATGAAGTTATTCATTAATATGATGTAAGGAAATCTCCTTAATGACGGTCTGAAAGTTATGTCCTTGAAGACGTGTGAAATACCGGGAGCAATAATGTCAAACCAAGCCTATCCCATGGCTGCGGGTTAACAATGTGCAATGATCAGTGCTAAAAATGAGACACATAACTATCATATAGCCTACATATATATATATATATATATATATATATATATATATATATATATATATATATATATATATATATATATATATATATATATATACATTTTTAAAAAAAGTAAGACATGCCAGAACCCCCCACCCCCCATCATTAGTGAACATTAACGCTTCCTATTTCCTTAAGACAATGCTTTCCATAGAAATACGAAATACAGGGGATCGAAATACAAGGGGTTAAACTGCGTAAGAGCTACCTGTAACCAACAGCTCCATTTAAAAAAAAATAAAATACAAGCTTTTATATCTTACTTATATTTAGGCTACTTTAACTCGTACTCAGTACCCATGGTAATATTAAGCTCAGAAAGATTAAATGTGACATTTATAAAGTGACACTCAGATTTCTAGAAATAAAAATAAAATCACGTTCAGTTACTGAATAATCTAAATATGGGATGCTTTGTTGTACATTTTTAGTTTTCATGAGTGACATATAAATAGGAGAACAAAGAACGGCTCGTGCAGTCTGCGTTCAGCTAGAATCTCCAGCCCCAATAAAACGCTTTGTTTTGTAAGTGATTTTTCCCCCATTATCTAAAGAGACTATAAAATCGCGACTAACATTTTACTAACCTGTTTCTCTGATTCTGTTGAACTCCGCGCGAAAGAGTGCGTTGAATGTACTTTCTTTTCTCCTGTAGAAGTGAATGTGATTCAGTCAGAGCCAGTCCTACTCTCTCCCTGAGGTCCAAACTGCGACTGGGCGTTTTTTCTTCTTTCACCCCTCCTGTTAAACCCACGGTTTGTGAGACATCTGTCGTTATCACAGCCTCTCCTGCCCACTGCCCACAATCCATATACCCTCCCTCTCCTCCTCCCTTCCCCCTCACGTTGGGTGCATATTTTACTAGATTAGATGGGCTTTATAATGGGTTTTGGGAATAATGCCCCCTTTTCTTTCACTTTTTGAAGTGATCACTATAGCAACCGTATTCCTTTGACTTGAAGTTGGTGGGTTTGCCTTTTTTCCACCTGCCTGTTTGGTTTTAGCACACATTTCTCTCTATGTGTGTGTGTGTGTGTAAAGACACGGGTAACAGCAATTCTCCACCCCCATGGCTGAAGTGAATTGTAAGCAGGGCCTTCAAATTCAGTTGCTCAGCGTTGTTTTAACAGTGTAAAGACATCCACAGACTGATCCTGTCCTAAGCAGTTATTCTGTTAAAGGAAGAACAACTAAAAGACATTTCAGTTGTTCTTATCCTGACAACTCCGAATGAATCAAATTCTCTGCGTGTCTGTAAACCACCAGAATATTGTTTCTGACTGACATTGTGTCACAAGGCAGAGAAGTCAAGAAATGTGAAAGAGAGCCATGAGGTCATTCCTAATATTACATTCCACTTTAAGCGGTCTGATACATGGCACTCTTGTGTAATTTGGCTGCTTGGTGTTAATAGTACAGGCAGAGGTGCAATGCAATTCTACTAGGCCCGTTCATATGTACTCTAGAAATATGTAAATAAAATTAAAGATACATACAAACATTAACTCTTCTTCTTCACCTTCTATAATAGGCTTCAGATTCAACAAGCATCGATTATTCTAAATGATGCTGTAAAATGAGACCATTTTGTCTTATGTGCCCTCCAACCACCATATGTTGAATATGTGTTTAAAAGGACAATTAAATCTGAGACAGAAATCACAGTAAAGTTGTAGTAAACAGTAAGTGATTTTTAACATTGCAATAAACTCAGAATCTTTGAGAAGCAATGAATTAGGTAGTAGACAAAATCAGAATGCAAAAACAGAAAAATAAAAGGTTAACGATGGTCTGTGTCAATAATTATTGATCCTTATGTAGACAAACCAATATATATATATATATATATATATGAATATATCGGTTTTTTTTCATCCCAGGCTCATGATTAAATCACACTGAGGGGAGGAATGAACCAGCGCCACCCTTTCATCGCTGCTAGACACATGGAATGCAATGAAACATAGTCGTGAGAAACTAGTTTCCTCTCTCTAGTTCTGCATGTTTTACAGCACAGCTTGCATTTTTTTGAACTGGGCTAAATGTCAAGATTACAAATCATACAATCTAACACAGGATTTTACTGTCAGATACTTAAAGTATGAGCTTGTGGTGTCGAGCGAAAAGTGTAAATACATGTTTTGTTTCTTGACAGCTTCAATTATCTAAATTCATGTCTAAAAACTGCACAATGTTTTGATTTCAGTTAGCTGCTGGTAATTTGTTAAAATGCCCAGCTATTCCAGGCAGAGAGTTTAAGGTTACAGAGTTCCCAGACTCTGTGAAATGCTGAGAGGTTTATGATCTGTGAGCTTTATGCCCCATAGAATGTTTGGCAAGCGTATCATATGTGATTAATCATATGTCTCATGTCTAACAAACAACAACAACAATCATGTTTGCTCAGAAGCGTTCTTTTCGGGGGAAAAAAGAAGACAGCAGCCTCTAGTGTTTGAAGAATGATGGTGCACCAGGAGTAATGGCCAGATCTCAAAGCCTGTGAACAAGAGGATGCGAATATTGATGAAAGACAGAATTACAGGAATAACATTTTAAAATAATACTTCTTTTTTTGTGCATAAATTCAAGTGGAACTAAGACTCACTGCAGCTATTATCAGGGTTATTATAGTTAAATATATAGACAACAGCAACTAATAAAAATAACAAAAGCACAAAACAAAAAGCATATAATTATTCATTAAAATGTGATGTTTACAATTGAGAGTTTGGTGCTTTGACTCCTCGTGTCAGTAAAAGAACATGTTTTCTTAGCAGCAGGGTGTTAGTGGCTAAAGAATAAAAGGAAGAAGGTCAGGTTACAGGCCTCTTTATGAGTCAGGGTTTTGGCATGCTAATTCTCCCAGGAGACCCCCAGTCTTACCCCTCCACTCATGCCAGTGAAGCACAGTTTCAGTTTGCCCAGCCATATGGAGCAGCCTGAGGGAATCGCCTCTAGATATAATTGTGGCAGTGCCTCAGCTGTCATCCCTTCACCCCAACACTTCATTTGGGCTTGAATGATGTGGACAACAATGTCCGTCATTATCTCAGCACCTAAGCACATATCCATTAGTTGAGGTCTTTATTTTCTATTCTTTCCATATAAGCCTATTTTGTTAGTTTCTTCTTTGTATGCTTGTATATCTGTTTAACCAGGTCAGTTTGATCATTTCTTTAATGGTGTTGATGCTAGTAGTCTATCTACTAATGTCACTTTTGTCTTGAGACACTTAAAAAGAAACATGAAGATGAAGTCTGTTATAACTGCATTTCTGTCCATAAATTAACCTAATGACTCTAATGTCATTAGGTTGTATATATATATATATATATATATATATATATATATATATTCATTTACTACTTTTTTTTTACATACCAAAGTTACTAACAAAAACGATGGAGGTGAGATTGACTCTTAATTTACTGTAAGTACCCTCTGTTAGAAAAATGATTGGTCTAGCTCACGCTGTCATGTGATCTTTCCACCGGCAGATGTCGTCACTGCACTTTATCGATAACGAAACTTATCGAAAAAAAAAAAACTTAACTTATTAAAACTCAGTTCTTGTTCTTGATTATACTATTTACAGTAGACTACATAAGGAAAACGTGTTTTATTTGATAAAGGACAGAATTATTTACAAAGGGTAAACAAATTAGGCTATCGATAGATTAAAACAAAACAAAATATTAAAATCTGCATAAAATAACATGAACAAGTTTGTGACCTCTAAAGAGATTACATATTAAACTATTTGTTGTTTATTAAGTACTACCCATTCTTTGAAGACAGGTCCAAAATGACTTGGGTTAGGAGTATATCGTACTACATTACTACAACTAGTAGCAGGTCTGTATATTCTATAATAAAATTTGCATTTGATATATGAATAATTCTGATTCAGGCGGGTTCGCAAACCGTCGTCGTCTCATATGCCGTTTAGTTTCCTCTCCCTACATCCAGAATCAGATCTTCACCATGGAAAAGCAAACCACACAACTGGCCTCAGATCAGCGCGCGAATCACATCAACGCGCGCGGCAATGTCTGAAATGACATCATTCAAGCCAACGCGGATAGTGCTGCCTTTTCAAATGCCTGATCATAATTACAAATATCAGGGCAAAAAGTATTTTATTGTATGTATTTTAAACAAGCGGAGTAAAACGTATGAGTTCTGAGGAACCATTCGGTGACATTTCGTGCTCTTCTTTCGGGTTTTGTTAAGTTGTGTTTCTGTTTTTATCCTTCTAAGAGCACTGTGCGATAATTTATAACTCTTACTACGGTGAAGTCGTTCTTCATGAATATTAATTTAGTCACACTGCCTTTGCTTTGGAACCGATTGTACATCCCGAACCTGTCATGTGCATCATTAATATTCATACACCCACTTACTAACGTCTGCTTTAACTGGAAGAACGACACGGTACGTAATTAATATTCATGAGCTAATCCTTCGCCGTAGTAGGATAGGTAATTCGTGGAGCATCTCATGTGAGGTCCTCAGGCGCTCAGTGTGCGCCTCCCTTTGTGCCTCTCCACTCAAGATGGCTCCCGTTTTAGAGAAGAAGCTACTGGGCGCAGCCGGGACAGGCGACACTATGGAAAACAGCAACGAGGATGATGAAGGACAAAATCTCTGGTACGCTCATACCCTTAAAGTGTCCAGAAGTGCAGCGGATTTCGCAAGGAGTCAGTTTATTTGACAGTGTGATGTGCTGCTTTGTCACCAGCCGGGTGCTGCCTAGTTAAGACGCCGGTCCCGGATGAGCCCAAAACACTTCACATAAACTTACAGCAAAGTCTGGATCAGGCTACATTAGACCTTTACAGCGGGCTAAATAATAAAGAAAGTCTCATGAGACGTTAGATTGTCTCGGTTTTTTTTTTTTGCTCATGTCATGATCACTGGTGTATGTTGTGTGCGCTATTGACTAGCATTTGTTTAAACTCAACGGTTTACATGAGATCTGTAGTGTTCAAGTCGTTTCTGATTAAGCTTTGCTTTGCTAATTAAATTTGAATTCGGGTGGTGATTTTTATGACGAGTGTCAGGAAACTGACTGTTGTTTTGCGTTTCTGTTGGAATCTAACGGTTGATTGACATCCATCTCTTGTGTGTTGTTATTGTGGTGACGGACTTTTTGTTAATATTTTGTTAACACAATATTACCTTGTTACAGTTCGTCTGCAGACGAAACTAAACATCCAACTACTGACTACGCTTTAAAGCCCATGTCTGCTAATGTCATGAATGGCAAGTGATCGGTGGTTATTTGTTTTGTTTTTCAGGACTTCAATCCTCAGCGAAGTTTCCACACGCTCAAGCTCTAAATTGCCCTCTGGGAAAAATATAGTGCTTTTCGGTATGTGCCTTTTTTTAAAAAAAAAATATTGTTCTCAATCCAAATTCATAGTTTATTAAAAGTACATTTTTTGCGTAACAATTACAATGTTGACATGTATGCTGCTTCATTTAAATACATGTGCAACCTTCAGCAAATGTCTTTGAATACAATGTATGAGGCTGGTAAAGGGATAGGATAGTTCACCCAAAAAATGAAAATTTTGTTACCATTTTTCTCAACCTCATGTTGTTCCAAACCTGTATGGCTTACTTTTTTTCTGCGGAACCCGAATTAAGATATTTTTGAAGAATGCTGATACTAAACTGTTTTGGTTATCATTGACTTCCATTGTAATGATGATAGGAAAGAAAGTCATTCAGGTTTTGAGTGAGTGATTTGAATAATGATTATTTTAAGTTTTGGGTGAACTATCTCTTTAACTTTGTCCAAGGCATAAATCTGAAGTAATTTTCTTTGTCTTTACATTCTTAGGATTTTATTATTCAGTGCATCAATATGTCATGATTTATGAGTGATATGATTTCTGGTGATGTTTCAGGGGAGGATGGTTCCGGAAAAACCACACTCATGGCAAAACTTCAAGGATCCGAGCACAGTAAGAAAGGTAGAGGGCTGGAATACTTGTACCTGAGCGTCCAGGATGAAGATCGAGAGGGTAAGTGATTTTAAACTGGGTCAAAGAAGGTGGTAAATAATGAACAAAATGAACAAAGTAATATTTAAGGATTATGAAGCTTTGGCGCATGATTAGTTATCATAGCTTTGATTTAACTATTTAATTGCCTGTTTTGTGTTAAAAGTATGTTTTATTTTATTATTATAAACAAAATTACATAAGACTAAAATGACATGAAACATTATATAATAAATATTTTATTCTCTTTTGGGTATATTTATTCAGTCTGTAGAAAATGCAGTTTATTCAGTTTTTTTATTTATTTTTATTATTATTATTTACAATAAACTCTTCCAGATTTAACTCGCTGCAGCGTGTGGATCCTGGATGGAGACCTGTACCACAAAGGCTTGCTGAAGTTTGCAGTGACCCCTGAGTCATTGAAGGACAGTCTAGTTGTGTTTGTGGTGGACATGTCACGGCCATGGACCATCATGGAGTCTTTGCAGAAGTGGGCGAGTGTACTGCGTGAGCACGTGGACAAACTGAAGATCCCACCTGAGGAAATGAGAGAGATGGAGCAGAGGAGTAAGTGCTGTTCTTCTCTTTTACTACTAGGATGTATTAGTACCAATACCTTACTGTTTGCTTGCAAGGGATCATTTAGATTTAAATGTGATTATGGGTGATTACGTGTGCATGGCATCTACCTTCAGCTATCTTTATACTAGACATCTTATTCTTCTTAAGTGGTCACTGGTCATCACGAATAGCTGCAGGATGTTTGTTCAACTAGAGGAACTTTTTTGCAGTACAATATCGACCCATATCAGGCAGGTGGGATTTGGGAATATGAATGTTGATACAGCTTAACATTTAAGATATGTCAGTTTAAAAATGTGCCTTCTCTGGAGAAGTTCTGTTCCTTTTCTGGTATGTTTTGAATTATCATATGTTAATGTTTAGATTCAATAGCAGACAGTGATACTTGCATATTGTTGTGGTGCAGTAGTAAATACACAAATAAATACCTTGTAAGACAGCAGGTGCAGAGGTTAATGTTTTTGGTTGGTTGTTTTTGGATGTAGTGAAGAATGAACCTTAAACATTATAGAACATTTTTCTGTTGTGAATTCAGTGAGTAATATAGAAAGTCATGTGAATCTAGGGCATCATATGCTTTTATTAAAATTGTTTTGTTCATGAGTCCTAATCCAGTTTTATTATGAGCGTTTTGAGAGCAGGACCGCCTGCACTGTAGGATGGTTTAATGATAGTCTGAGTATGAAGCACTCTTTGTGCTTTGAATTTGCATGAGCTGTGTTGTCAGACTCTTGCTGTTAGAATCCGAGTGGTCACAAATACTGCCTCACTAGTAAGTGTTAGTCAAAAAAATGATGTTTATTAATTAAAAATGTTTTTGAAAACAGCCCCTTGCCAAAGCTGCATTTATTTGATCAAAAACACAGTAAAACTGTAATATTGTTAAATATTATTCCAGTTTACCCGTTTTCCTATTTTAATATTTTTTAAAATGTTATTTTCAGCTCTGGTCTTCAGTGTCACATGGTCTTCCAGAAATCATTCCAATATGCTGATTTGGTGCTCAAGAAACTTTTCTTATGAATGTTAATACAGTTTTGGAAACCATGAATTCTTTGAATCAAAAGGGGAGAAAAACAGCATTTATTTGAAATGGAAATTAATTGCAACATTATAAATGCCTTCACTGTCACTTTCGATCAATTTAATGTGTCCTAGCTGAATAGTAGTAATTTCTTTACTGACCCCAAACTTCTAAACGGTAATGTTGTTTATTAGGGCTTGAAGTGAATATTTTGGATTTTAAAAGTTTAAAACTTTTGACTGGCCATGCATTTGATGACTTGAGGTGTTTTGCGTTATGAAAACATAACATAAAGCTGGTACAATAGCATTTGAGAAGTCAGACATGAAGTGAGAGGCTATTTCTGAGGATGACTGTTTCTGCGTGTGCCCTATAAACAGGGCTGTGACAGCAGAACGGGGAAGTGGTTTGGCAATGGTATTGTTTTTTAGTTTGCGAAGTATGAAATGCAAAGCCTAGTGGTTTTACAACACATTTGATGGCAGTTTGGATCACTAGCTCTCTGTGACCACCACCTTAATGTATGGTGTTTATCTTTCCAATATTTTTTTCATCATACAGAACATGCCTACTGCGATGATTTTCAATGTTTATTTTATTTATTTTTACATTTAAAACGTGGTTTCAAATGTTTAATTGAAACATTATTCACATCATCCCATATTTACAGTTTTTTCGTGAATAGCCTACATTCCCTATTTTAATACATTTATCTAGGCTGAAATAGGATCCACTGAAGTTGCTATTTCAATATTAGTGACCTATCCAGTGTTCCTCATTTGCTAATTTCTGCTCAGAAATTGATTTTATTATACTCTGCTATTCAAAAATATGTGATCGGTAAGTATTTATTTTTCCTCCTTGTCTTTTCATCAAAGAATTCTGTTAAAAAAATAAAGTACCAAGAATTCCAACAGTTAAAAAAAAAATAAAAAAAATAAAAATTGTATCAACATTTCGCATTATTACTATTTTTAAACAAATAAATGCAGCCTTGGTGAGCAAAGAGACTTCTCTCAATTGGCTAATGTTGGATGTATTGAATTAATGTCCAAACACATTAAGCCTTAAGCTGCTCTCAGCTTCGTAAAACTGACCCACCCAGTAAAAGAGCCGTTGCTTCCTTAAGCACTGCTGAGATTACTTTAAGAAGCACAAGCCTCTGCCTACTCCTTACATCTGACCGGATTCAGTGATGTCAGCAGCACTCTAGTGGGAAGGACAGTTCAGCCTCTCTTTCAAGGCGTTGCATCATGGTCTGCTCAGTCAGACGTTCCTGACATTCGACTCGTTGCTGTAAGCAGGGCATGAGCACAACACCCAAGCACAACTCCAAACCACTGTGCTAAAACATACCGTCTCACAGCTCTTAGTCAGCTAACACATTGACTGAACTTCTTTTTTTTTTTTTTTTGTAGACGTGGATGTAGTTGGGAAATCCTTTTCTGTGTGGCCTTGTAGCTGTCTTTTTTTTTATTATTTTTATTTTTTACAAAAACAACCAATTAATTGGTATTTACAACTTAGTTTTTTGTCATCATGATTTGATATATGCACTTGTTAGCACTCTGATGGCTTAATACCTGCAAATGCACAATGGATGTGTGTATTCTGTTGAACGTCCCCACCCTTGTTTGTGGAAGCTGGTCAAAGTCGACATTAGAAAGTGATTGTAAACTGGTGCTTCTTTTGATTGAGGTTATTACAGTAATACAGTCTTATTTATTTAAGAAAGTTACAGATTACCACAGCTTTAATGTTGATTGTGTGGTGTGGTGAAAACAGGCTGATCAAGTTATTTAAAAAAATGTTCACTATGTTTTTCAGCCTGAGTTTGTTTAGAGAACTGTGGAGATAACATGAGGCAGTAGAATCAAGGCTATTATTTCAAAATGTCTGCAGATGGAGCCATGTGATATAATTGAACTCTTGCCTACTGGCTATTATCATTTAAGATGAATCACTAGATGGTAAACGGCTTGCCTTCTGGAAATAATTCAAATTTCCTAATGGGCTCTTTGTCAAAAACGAGCACAGTAGTTTATTGGTTCGCAACAGATTATCTTGATCGCTGGCTCCTGTGGAATGTATATAAACTCCACATCACAGGGTGTGGGTAACTGAGTGTGATATAATGAATCCAGTTTATACACTACAGTTAAAATAATAATAATAATAATAATATTGTGTAATATTTAGGGGTGTAACAAAAAAAAAAAAAAATCCTTGACATTTCATTAAGTAGTAATTAGGGTTGTAATGGTATGTATTCTTCCCATGAATTTTCGGTACGTGTTGGTATGTGTACACTAGTGTTGTCAAAAGTACTTCGGTACCAAGTCAGTACTGAAATTTTGAAAATGTGATGATACCCGCATTTCTGTAGTACCGGGAGTACAGAGTATCCGGGTATATTCGGTACCCACTGATAGGGCTGTGCCAGTATTTACGTGAATATGACACGAGTGAAGCACAAAGCTTTATTTACAGAATAAATAATAGCAATTAAATGTGACATCGCAGCCATGGAGACATTTTGGTTCATGCCGAATGAGAGAGGTACGCAAGTCCATACATTTAAGCTTTGTATTCTGTTTTGCGAATCACGATCTGGTCACCCTATTAGCAGAGAATTTAACAATATTCCATTTGTTATTCCACTGAACATATTTTCCCAAATCTTCACTCGCAGGGGATTATAAACGTTTCTTCCTTTGGTTCGCTTTTAATTAGGCCTATTATATTCACATTCTTTACTGTGGTAAAGTAGAAAAAAAACACTGTAGGACAGAAACCTTTTTGCTTGCACGTCAGTGTCTATTTAACTCAGTTTGCGCTTGTTATTAGACTTCATAAGGTGCGTCAAGTTTATTTGTAGATAACGTGTTTCACACATGCCGGTGATTCTTACTTTCACTTTCTCTGGCAGCGCAAAATCAAACATAGCCTGAATGTCTAAAGATAACTCGCTCTTCAGACCTTTTACAACAAGTGTCAGTTGCTTGTAACATCAGGAGATAACATGAAGATATTATTAAAGAGAAATGGTCTCTTTCCTGCTCGTGTCCCACATCCCTCTCAAAGCGCAGGGCGGTAGGCTATATGACGCATCTGTGTAGAAATAAAAAACGAATTTTTTTTTAAATAATATAATTAAATAATAAAAAAACTTTATTATTTAGGTTACCTTTATTTACTGATATTTATTGAATAGTTTTACAGGTTGTAGTGTGTCGTTTCACTGACTGAATAGCTCAAATAAACATCCACATATGTTACAAAATGGACGTTTGAGCATTTTTTTTTTATATTTCAACATTTATTTTACTGAGGTATACTGTATATACACACACACGCTCCAAATATTTATATGTATGAGTACCATCATATTTAATGTCTTTTAAAATAGGCTAGTTAAATAAAATGGTAAAATACTTCCAACAGATGCTTTTGAAGTAAAAAATAATGCATCAATCCATAAAAAAAAAAGTAATCCATATGACTCCAGTGGGTTAGTAAAGGCCTTCTGAAGTGAAGCGATGAGTTTTTGTACGATTTTTTTTTATTTTTTATCTATAAGTTAAAATAACTAGCTTCCGGCAGACAACCATACACTAGGGCTGTGAATCTTTGGGTATACAGCAAATCATTTCGATTCATGATTCATGGGTGTTCGATTCGATTAAAAGTTTTTTGCAAATTCAGAATGATTCGATTCGAGACGATTCACATTAAAATTTGATGCGATTAGATTCTCCATTTTAATATGCATTCATAGGGTTATTGAAATGATCCTCCCAATGCATCAGGATGAGAATTACACAGTGACCTTTAGGCGGTTAGAGAGTGGGGGCAGCAAAAAAAAAAAAAAAAAAACTTTTGTCCATTATTAATGTTAGCTCATGTTAGTTCTTAATGATGCTACATAACTTTATTTAAATAGCCTATAAAATGGCCATTTTTGGCCTTAGTTAACCCCATGGAGTCATATTAATGAATTTAGTGAATAAAAGTATTAATTTCTTTAAAAAAAAAAAAAAAAAAAAAAATTCTTAGTGACCCCAAACTTTTAAATGGTAGTTTATATTTAATCTGCTTTTAAGACTGGCGTGTCTGCTATTCCTACAGCATGTGGTTCCTTTAACAGTACGTTAAAGGAAGTTGTGCAGCTTGCCTGGTTTCTGGGTCATCTGGAGCTGCATTCTTAAGGTTCCTGAGGAAGTTCCTCCCCCTTTCCCTCCCTCACCACCCCCTCTATTTACCGCCAATAAAAGACCATTCCAGCCACCCTGCACATCACCACCATGCCCTCTTCTTATACTGTGTATCAGCCCAGCAGTGACTAACATTGTTTTTGGTTGATGTCCCTGTGTTCTGTAATGCTTTGTGAGGATGAGGAGTTATGTAGGGCACAGACAGGGTCTTCTTCAGAATATGCTGTCAGATCTGTTCACATCTGAACTGCTCTTCTACAGGCATCGGCTGCTCAAATGTGTCCACAACAAGTCATGATTTCAGGCAGTTTCTTACACAACAGATAATGAACTGCTGGGGCCAAAAACCATGCTACAAATCCTTGCCTATGCTAAGATTTATTTATTATTTTTGTAGTGTAATCCTTTTTTTTTGTACAGACGATCTGTTTTGGTCTTTACGTGACCTGACTGGAATGTCCTAAATCTGTGGATGTTCTCTATATTTGTATGGGTTTTTATTGGTTGAGGTATTTAAGACTTAAAGGGATAGTTCACCCCAAAATTAAATATCTGTTAATTTACTAACCCTGTATTTTTAAATTTCGATCATAATTTGTCTATCCATTGTGGTCCAAATATGGTAAAAAATGGCAGCTCAGACGTGCTTGCTTGATGTACGAGAACAAACATCATAGGTTCTTGTGTGTCAAGCTCCGTGTTTATAATGTTATCTGTCACTTTTAAACATTAGTCATTTGTTTTTGAAGTAAAAATTAATACAGTTCATTTGAAGCAGAATTTTTCAATTAATACATTAAATTACATTACTAAAGCAGTTCAATTAATACAGTTCATTACAGTTCAATCGTCTTTGTAGATAATATAACTTTTGCAGGTCAACTAAGAAATGTATTGTTGTTCCATTTAAAGAAATTATGAGAGGCAAACTTGGAGGTATAAGTTATTTTTGTCATCATCATCAATCCAGTATGTTGTTTTACCCCCATTGTCTGCTTATTGCAAAAAAATCTTATCTCTGCTTGATCTGTAGCCTTTGCTTATTTAAATTTGTTTTGAATTTGTTGTAAAATATGGTTTAATTTCCAATATGATGTAAATAGTAATATGTAGTGTGATGCTTCTGTTGTCAACTGTATGATGTACCTAGACACAGTTTACTGTAAATATATGTATAAAAGTTTGACCCTGCTTGTCTTTCTCTCTTCTCTGCAGTGGTTAAGGCCTTCCAGGAGTATGTAGAACCAGAGGAAGCCACGCCGAGCTCGCCCCAGAGACGAGGGCCAGCAGCTGGGGGAGAAGATGAGAGTGTGCTGCTGCCCCTGGGAGACAACGTCCTCACGCACAACCTGGGCATTCCAGTTCTCATAGTTTGCACAAAGGTAGGTGACTGTGATAAAATCATTTGACCAGTCACACTGGGTCCAGTAGTTGTTTAATTGTCTTAACATATCAGTTAGGGCTGCACGATTAATCGTATCGTTATCGCGATTAAAATAACTGTTTCTCTCAGTTGATTACAAATAATCGTCACGATACTGGCCCGCTAGTTATTTATCCTGAAAACGTGTTTTTTCTTTGGGATATGCTTGTGGTTGCCAGATGTTTTACTTAATATGTGCAGACTGGCAACTCTGTGCATGCGCTCCCTCTAAATGCGGAAGAAGCACTGATGATCTGAAAACAAACGTGCGCTGGAGTTTAGCGATCTCCACAGCGAAATTCTGCTTCAATGAAAGTGTCATACAGCCAATCTTTGTCTCTTGTTTTACCCTTACTGTTTGCAGAATGCACTTTTGCGACCTATGTGACAATTCACTCTGGAAAATGAACATAGTTTGGAATTATTGGAAATAATATTAGGAGTTTCGCTGTTTTATCTTTTGAAGTTCCTAAAGGTTTTACCAGTTTTCATAATGTTAATCAGTTGAAAATGATATCGCCACTGGGACATTTATTTATATAAATAAAATAAATAAATATTATATATATAAAATCAAGGAGCATCGTTCTTTGCTTTACGAGTCTGCAAGGCAATCTGAATCTGTGGTTTGTCTCATTTGCAAACGAATTGTGTTGCTTTAAAAATCTAATGTGAATACAGATTACAAAGCGTTCCCCAAAACCATGTGTTTTGTATTGATTTACCATCTAACGAAGTTATCATAGTTGGTTAAAAGAAGTCGGTGTGCCACCTACAGGCCTTTTGGGTGAAGTGTAGGTTGGTAAAGAACGTGCAAAATGGCCATAACTACATTACCCTTTTTGATAGAATAATCGTGATTATAATTTTAAGCAAAATAATCGTAATTATCAGTTTAACCATAATCGTAATATCAGTACAATAAATGTAGTAAAAAAAATTCTAAATTAATCACATTATTGAAGCACACTTTTTAAATAAGTTTTAGGAGTGTTCAGGGCTCAACACAACAAGGATTTTTTTCTACTGTCCCAGTTGGGCCAGTGGTTCAAATGTTTACTTGCCCCACCATGAAAAAAAAGGAAAAAATAAAATTAAAAGTTATTGTTTTAGTTGTTTTTACACATGTAACCTTAATAGGTAAGGATATGACACAAAAACTACTAGCCTAACTCATTAATTTTAAATATTGTTAACAAGTCAGTAATAAACTAAGAACAAATAATCAAATTGTGAGCAAAAGCACAAATAAATATAACAGAACAAACATATACAAATGAAATAAACTAGATTTTCAGGTACAGAAATGGTAAATCAAATGTAAAATATCACTGCACAGTCTTCACTGTATTAACCCTTATTAAAGTTATTCAGTCAAGAGCAGTGCGTTTTTATTTTTTTTATTTTTTTTGTCTTTTGTTTGATTAACATTAAAAACATACAGCAGCAGGAATATTAGGCTAAAACATGCAAATGATCGACTATGTTTTCAGAAGAACAGCATTTATTTTAAATGTAACATTATTTTATTGTAACATTATAAACTGTCACTTTTGATCAATGTAATTCAGTCTTGCTGAAAGTCAAGTCAGTTTCTTTCAAGAAAAAAAAAAAAGCATCTTACTGATCCCAAACTTTTGAACGATAGTGTACGTACTGTGTATAAATAGGAGGTGTATAAATGTGTAGGTATACAGTTTTGGAAATTTGAGTGGATACTTTGAGTTGTTTTGCTCAGTGTTAAGGGAATTTTGTTTCTGATGCATCATTGAGTGTCTTTAACTGGATGAAAAGCTCTCTTTATGGAGTCTCAGTAGCCCGCAGGTCCAGAGCTGCAGACTCACCATGCTCCCCTCACATGCTCAATGTTCTCTTCTATTGTTAGCCTCCCTCCAGCCCTGGGTGCATGAAAGACAACCCCTTTTTAAATGAGGTGGTTTAGGTCTGAGAGTAAAATGTTCGCTCTTTGTTCTTTTCAATGACAAGAGGCAAAGTGATCAAACAGCCTCACCCTGGGATAGAGGAGAATAGAGCCTGATTGAATTTCAGACTGCAGTTCCAGTTTACTTGAAAGCACAAAATTCGTTTTTATCAATATGCAATAGTATCATTGTTACAGATCTGAGAAAACAGCAGCATTTCACTGGCTTACTGCAACACAGTTAACCCAAAAATGAACATTGTCATTTACTTCCTTCTTTCTGTTAACACAGAAGATATTTTGAAGGATGCTGAGGTCCAAACATCATTGGATACCATTGACGTTCACTGTATAGAGAATTTATTTTTTCAAGATATCTGGAGTAGGTTTAGCTTACTATATTTATAAATTGTATTGCTGTTATCACATTTTTAACTTTTTTTTTTAAGTGTTCTAGACAGGATATGTTTATTATTAAGTGAGAGATTATGTCCTGTGGTTCAGTAGAAGGTCAGCGGTGTCTGTGACATGCAGAGATGAGTTTGCATTTGCAGTGATGGTTAATGGCAGCCTCCTGGTTTTTTAAGCAGCCTAGTTTGCACCTCCTCTTCCTGCCAAAACGATTATGGCTGGCAATCAGCCACAACCTGAGTCATTCACAAATATGGCTGCTGCATTGTAATGAGTCCCATTAAGCATGTGTGCGCTTGTCTGCTATTTTTAGGATGGTGTGTCTGTCTTTTTAAAAACAAACAGTATCTTAGAGGTTCAATATATTTAAAGGGATGGTTTGCTCAATAATGATAATTTTCACTCTTGTGTTGTTCAGTTCAAATATGATGTGTTAAGACACACAGACATTTTTTCTTCCTGAATTATTTCTGTCTCTGTCTTTTAGTGTGATGCTGTGAGTGTACTGGAAAAGGAGCACGACTACAAGGAGGAGCATTTTGATTTCATTCAGTCACACATCCGGCGGTTCTGTCTACAGTGTATCCTACAAACTCTCAAAGTCTTAACATTTGTGCTGTAGTAATATTAATCTTTCACTATACAGTACACTGTAAAAAGTCATTTTAAATGTACTGCAAAAAAACTGGCAGCTGTGGTTGCCAGAAATGTACTGTAATATTTCAGTATTACATGGTGGCAAATTGGTCCTGTACATTTTCCAACTTATTATCATATATTTCATCAAGTTATTTAATTTTAATATACCAATCTACTAAAAATCTGCTCTTTACTCTAAAATGTACCGATAACCACCATAATAATACAGGTAGTAAAAATGAAAGCTACATGATGAGTTCATCAAAAGTGACCTGTTGGTAAAACGTGGCCAATGCTCATTTTTTAGACATTAACTCAAAAAAATGTAACACAAACTGCCCTAATGATCTTTACTGATAACAATAAGAAGAAACCAAATTATTTACATAAAATATGTGATGTATCATGCAGGGACTTCTAGGAATGTCCTTTTACTGTTTTTCTTTGTAAATTATACAGCTGTTTATTGTTTTTACTTTCAAAAAATGTAATTAGATTTTTTTTTTTTTTTTTTATACATGCAATGCAATGTTTTACCATACATGGTGAGGTAACTTGGAGTTAACCAATTATTTTTTTGTGTGTGTGTGTAAAAAAAAAAAAAAAAAAAAAAAAAAAAAAAAAAAAAAAAAATTTACAAACTTTTTTTGTGTACTTATCCTTAATCGAGTCTCACAGATGGAGCTGGCTTGATTTACACTTCAGTCAAAGAGGAGAAGAACCTAGACCTTCTCTACAAATACATGGTGCACAAAATATATGACTTCCAGTTTACAACGCCTGCCTTAGTGGTGGAGAAGGACACTGTGTTCATGTGAGATCTCTGAAATCCCCTAAAAACATGCATTTATCTTTTTATTATTTTATTTATCTCTTTATGCAAGAGAACCATGTCTAATTCAAATTCATGTGAGACCGTCAAACCGGTTTCTGTTAAAACATGTTATTTTTAACTTTTTTTTTTTTTTATGTCTACATAGTCCATCCGGATGGGACAATGACAAGAAAATTGCTATCCTGCATGAAAACTTCACAACAGTTCGACCTGAAGATCCCTTTGAGGACTTTATAACAAAACCTCCTGTACGAAAGGTGAGAAGAGAGAAAACCTAGGAATGAGAATTTCCCCTTAATTGTCTACTGCTTGTGTAAAATGTGCCTTTTTTTTCTCTTCTTTTTTGACTCTAAAGTTGGTGCATGACAAGGAAATCAGTGCAGAGGATGAGCAGGTCTTCCTCATGAAACAGCAGGTATGAGAACAGACTTCAAATTTTAGGTTTCAGGTTTCTTTCGTTCACTGCTGAAGTTAGACATTAGAAAGGCAGCCAAAACTAACCTCCACCAATCAAGTGATCTCTTCTCTGACGTCATCATGCATCTCTCACAGAGCTCTCCTGCTGTCCCTCATTAGTTTGATTAGATACAGTGAAATCCATTTGACTTGTTTATTTTCCTTCATGGTTCCACAGTTTTCTGACCAGCCAAGAGCTGGTGAAGCCTTTTCATTGTTTAATTGGCTGATCCAGGGTCAGCTGTGCCGTATACTGTTTACTTACACAATATTTGGTAATTTTAAAACAATAATTAATTCCTAATGGACATTTTAAGCAAACTTCTCTGGATGCTCACTGTGGTTCAAATATCCTGAACGGCTCCATGTGGTTTAATCAATTGTGAACAGTGTTTATGTGAGGGGCTTTTATTGAGAATGGTCTTTAACACAATATTAGGATGCATGTAAACACTGTCACAGTTATTCAGTTATTCGGCTGCTTTTGATTTCACCAAGAACATTCATTTCTTTGTCTTTGAAATAAAAAGATCACTGTGTGTGACATGGAATACAAACAAAGTGTTGTGTATCAGCTAGATAATAGTTGTATAATAAAAATTTGAGTACATTTATTAAAACGTCATCATAGTGTCAGTTATAATTTAAAATTCTCTACCATTCTAAAGTTTGGCATCGGTAAGAAAAGTCTTGTATGCTCACCAGAATTTGAACATTTCTTTACTATCAGTTTTGATCAATACTTGCTGAATAAAAGTACTAATTTCTTAAAAAAAAAAAAAAAAAAACTGTCTTACCGATCCCAAATGTTTGAAAGGTGGCATATGTATTTCAAAATAATGATTTAAGCTTTTTATTAAAGTTTTGCATAGCAGAATTTCAGCTTTCATGTCTTCCCTTACTTTATTACAGTCATTGTTAGCCAAGCAGCCAGCCACACCCACAAGAGGAACAGTAAGTGTGACTGCGGACTGCACACTCACCTCACCTCACACACTTAACTATGACACTGTTATGCTGCTTTGAGGATTTTGTGTGATAATGTTTTGACACTTATGCTTCATCATTTTACAGAAGCCACTGAATCCTTTCGCTTTGTTTAAATTACATTTTAGATTCCTCTTTAGTGATGATTTTGTGTAGTGAGAAATGTAAATCTGCTGAATTGCTTTGCAATTTCCTGATATGTTCCCGATATTTGTATATAGGAGTCTCCTGCCCGGACAACATCTGGTTCACCCAGGCCGACAGGCCGAACAGGGCCCACCAATGTGGCTAGTGTCTCACCCATGACTGCGGTGAAGAAACCAGACCCCAACATGAAAGGTAAGATATCTTACCTCGCAAGATTACATGCACCACTTGATGCAGAACCTAAATGAAGCTTTGTGATCTCATGGCTCTCCGTTCATCAGGACGGCACAAATAACACGTGATTGTGCAGTCAAGCAAAAACAGTGTTTTTGTGAGAGTCTAAATATGAGCACTTTGTTCTCTCTCTTTCTTTCTCTTCCACACTCCTCTTATTTTGCTGGATCATCCCTTTGCCTCTGACTTGCTGTGTTCTTCTCTTTTAAACACTGCCCCCCTGAGGAGACCATTGGAATAATTCCCTAAACACTATATTCCTGCTGGTTCCAGTTGGTGTGGGAAAAATGAAATTTTCCCATCATTAAGTTTAGCTGGACAGCATATCATATACCAGCAGGAATAGATTCAGTCGCTTTAATTAGATCATCTTTAATTGAATCTTATACCACCCTGTAGGGTATCAGGTATCATATTTCACATTTTTGAAATTTTTCACCATCTTTCAGTTAATAGCCAGCTTGTGAGCATTGTAGTTAGTCATTGAAATTAAAGGGTTAGTTCAGTTCTGTCATTAATTACTCACCCTCATGTCGTTCCACACCCGTAAGACCTTCGTTCATCTTCGAAACACAAATTAAGATATTTTTGATGAAATCCGAGCGCTGTCTGACTCCTCCATAGACAGAAATATAACCACTACTTTCAAGGTCCAGAAAGGTACTAAATACATAGTTAAAATAGTCCATGTGACTGCAGTGGTTCAACCTTAATTTTATCAAGTGATGAGAATACTTTCTGTGCACTAAAACAAAACAAAAATAATGACTTTATTCAACAATATCTTCTCTTTCATGTCAGTCTCCTAGGCAGTTGACGTAGTGAACGCAGTGCAGATCTTCCATGTTTACGTCCAAACGCTGGCTCACTGTACACGTGAGCAGTACAGCATATGTGTGTGATGCTGACACAGGAGCCGGCCAATAATGAGTCAGCGTTGTAACGTAGAACCTGAACACTGGACATAAACAACGTATGAGAATGACAGCGAAGAGAAGTTGTTGAATAAAGTCATTATTTTTTGTTTTTTGTCAAGTATTCACGTTGCTTCATAAAATGAAGGT
The DNA here is from genome assembly GCA_037101425.1 of Elopichthys bambusa. Taxonomy (NCBI): domain Eukaryota; kingdom Metazoa; phylum Chordata; class Actinopteri; order Cypriniformes; family Xenocyprididae; genus Elopichthys; species Elopichthys bambusa. The sequence goes on from CM074432.1 coordinate 19,764,746, forward strand.
TGAACCACTGCAGTCATGTCGACGCTTTTAACGATGTCTTTAGTACCTTTCTGGACCTTGAAAGTGGTGGTTAAATTGCTGTCTATGGAGGAGTCAGAGAGCTCTTGGATTTCATGAAAAATATCTTAAATGATTAGTTCACTTTAAAATGAAATACCCCAAGATTTACTCACCTTCAAGCCATTCTAGGTGTATATGATTTTCTTCTTTTTGATGAACACAGAGTAACATTAATATATATCCTGACGCGTCAAAGCTTTATAATGGAAGTGAATGGGGCAACAAGTTTGAAGCTCAAGAAAGTGCATCCAGTTGCACTTTTTCGTAATTTGAATACGGAAGGCAGAGCCATGTGGAGGACATTTATGATGGATGGATGCACTTTCTTGAGCTTCAAATTCGTCTGAAAGAAGAAACTCATATACACCTAGAATGGCTTGAGGGTGAGTAAATCTTGGGGTAATTTTCATTTTAAAGTGAACTAATCCTTTAATTTTAAAAGGTCTTATGGGTGTGGATCGACATGAGGGTGAGTGAGTAATGACAGAATTTTCATTTTTGGGTGAACTAACTCTTCAAGGAACCATAACCCTTTAATTATTGTAATGGTGATAATTCTAATTCCAGATGTACTTTTAAATACCTCAGTGTAAGTGAATATCAGTTGTCACTTGAAGTCATGATATTTAATTTGTGTGTGTTTTATAGGAGCAGCAGCAAATGAGGGAGTACTGGCCAACTTCTTCAACAGTCTGCTAAGTAAAAAGACAGGTGTTCCGGGCAGTCCTGGGTCACCAGGGGCAGGAGCAGGAACGGCTGTACAAGGCTCTGCCAAGAAAACAGGTAAATTCTTCCTTTGCCAGCCTCAAGTCTAGGAACAGGTGAATCTCACAAAGTACTGCCATGTATAGGTCATCCCCCCCCCAAAATATATATATATATATATATATATATATATATATATAATCAATGGCTAGCTGTACATTAAACTATTTGAATGCACGATGTGGAGGTAAATAATCACCTGACGCGAAGAAGAATGCACACATTTGTCATAATATTGGCTTCAGTCATCCCAAGCCATCTGTCTGATGCACCCTCTCAAGAGACTCCTGATGATGAATATGGCCCATAGTGAATGCAATGTCTCAAGTTCTCAAAAACTTGGTAAACATGGAAAACAGAACATTATGAGGATTTTTTTTTTTTTTTTTTTTGATTTTGGGTTGAATTATGACTTGTACAATCCTTCATGAGGTTCACCTGATCACCTGTCAAAATGTTCTTTTGCTCCCTCTGGAAAATGCTGTTTATTTTGGAGTTTTACCCTTAGAGCCAGAGAGAGTATCCAGAAGGAATGGGCTGAAAAGCCACCATGGATGGTGATATCTCATACTCGCTGGTTTTCATACTTAGAATGATGTCAAGTTCACGCCAACTGCACTTTTCATTTATGATATGTTGTTTACATGAAGTTCTAATATATTAACACTTCTGTTCTTTACTTGCTATTATGGCCCCAGCATGTAAATTAAATTTCCCTTTGATAAAGAACCTCATGCAGTTTTTTTTCTTTTTTTTTTTCCTTTCGTTTTTTCATGTCTTTCTCAGTAAGTTTGCATTCGTGTAGCCGCACAGCATGCTGCTTTTGAACACATACCAGCATGCAGCACTCATCCACCGAACTGGTTCCCACATAACCAGCCTGTGTTATTTTTATATACAACACAGAAACTACAGGAGATTACTCTGTTTTTTTTTCTTGCTCTCTTTTTTCCAAGGGCAGAAGCCGGGTTTGACTGACGTCCAGGCGGAACTGGACCGAATGACTCGTAAACCCGACTCAATGGTAACGGCCAACAACACCCCAGCGACGGAGAACGAGGCATGAGCGCGTCAACAGCATTGTCCAATCTGGAAATCAACATGTAATGACATAAAGGAGAAAAAAAAAATGCTATTCATGACCAAAATTTCCCCCACCTTGTGTATCAATCAGCAAACAGACCGAAAGTGTTGGGATTCTATCAGATGTATAGGCTCTGAAGTTGTGGGGGAAAGAGAGATAGATATTTGAAAAGATGCAACTGCTTTTCTTTGTTTTCATTTCCAGACTCCTTTCTATGTTTGTTTGTTTATTTGTGGTGATTAATTTTTGGTGTGGCATGGCAGGTCAGGTAATGGGTGCTCTCTCCTTAAGGAGGCAGTCAAACCTCTAAAGTGTGGGGCCTTGCTTGGCTTGGGACACCTTTAACTGCACCCATTCCCCTCCTCCTGACAAGAGCAGAAACGCACTGCTGCATTCAACGAGCAGTCGCTTCATGTGTTGCAATCTGCTACAACTACTGCTAAAAGCCTAAACATATTCATCGAAAACAAGAAGTACTTGCAAAAAGTATATAGTGTGTACAAACGTAGTTGCATTTATGCTGATGTATTTATAAAGAAGAAAGCAAATCAAGCTTTTATTTTCTCTCTGTGTTTTATCAGTGAGACGTTAAGCTTCACTTAACATGGTTAACATCACTGATGTCATGACACTAATGACACATACCCATTGGCCTTCAGCATACAGGAATGGCAAACATTGCCACACCGCCTCTTGAATTATGTAAATATGCGCTAAATATTTGCTATACGAGCTTTGATTTGATTTTGTATTAAATTGAATTATTTTAACAATTTATGGAGAACTATTTCAGATGAAACAAGCATTGATGAGTATCAGGCTGAGCATTTTCTTTTGGCTATGGTTGTTTTTGGAGGAGAGGGGCAGGGCAGTATCTTTCCTAGTATAACTCCCAAGTGCCTGTGTTATAGTGGAGGTGCTTGTCTCTAAAAGAGGAATTGCACTGTAGCATCAACAGTCAATAGTTCTTTTTTTTTTTTTTTTTTTTTTTTTTGGTCCAGCTTCATGTAATTTATTTGTTTTTGTTTTTTTTTTTTGTCTGTGGTCCTTGCTTTTTTGCTAAAATTACACATTTTGCTTACTTCAGTGGCCTAGATTCTTTTTTTGCTGCCATAGGGAGCTTGCCTTTCTTTTCGTGAATGTCAGTGTCCACATAAAACGTGTTTAGCATCTTGGCGGGACATTTCGTCCCACCATCAAGTTTGAAATTGTGGTTTTAAACCACTACTACCATTCTCATGTGGCCAAGTGACAGACTGTACGTCATGTCTTTTGTCAGTCCTTAAAAATGAGATCTCAGATTTGTTTGTTAGCAGTTTATATATATATATATATATATATATATATATATATATATATATATATATATATATATATATATATATATATATATATATATATATATATATATATATATATAATCTTGAGGACTGTTTAACATTAAACATTCCCGGTTTCTTGCGCAGCGTAGGTGTTTCTGTAGGTGACGCATGTTTGTTTTGTGTGCCCTGCCTCAGTGCCCACTGGAAGTGACAACTTTGCCTTCAGTGTAGCATTCACTGTTGTCACTCCACATGCTCTGTCTCTTCACTCAGGGTAGGTTTGAGTCCATACAACAGCCTTGTCCGTCTTCATAGTAAATTTCTCAACATTTTCTTCCACTACTGATACTGTATCATATTGAATTTCTTGTTTCAAGCAAACCGTTTTCGGTTTTTCTTTTTTGGCCCTTGAACACGTAACTAATTTAGTTGGTTTAGCTTGACAAATCATCCACAGGCATGATGTAATGGTTTTCTTAAGGTTTTTAACCTTGATGTTGTAGTGGAGAAACTGTAAATGGAGCAGCTAAAGTGGCTTTTAAATGATCATTACATTTTCAGATGAAAAAGGAAAACGCAGAGAATTGGAATCTGGAACCAAAGATGTAGAATCCACATGTTATGTCTATGTCGAGTAGCTGCTCTAAATTTCTCCCAGGTGGCCACTCTTGGCCGAGCCTGGAGAAGCCATCATTCCAAAACGGATCCTCTGTTTACTGTGGTGGTCTGTGTACAATGTCCGATTTTTCCACTAGAGTTTGAAGTCTTTGTCCTTTTCTTTTTGTTTTTAAGCTCTTCAAGGGAATAGACCACAAGATGTGTAGTTTACTGTTGTTTTGCATGAACTTGTGCTAGAAATATGAAAAGAAAAATCTCATACCAAACTAGAGATAAGGAACTCAAATGAAATTTACATTTATTCTGCATAATATTGCTTAACGGTTTCCATTTATGATGGGCAGGGCTAAAGCATTTGCTGATATTCAAGCACAACATTAAGTCTGGACTATATACCTCTTGTTTTAGTGGTTAAGGTTTTTCATCTATTCAGACTGTAAGAATTTCTTGGGCTGTCACTAATGAAGCCTCCGATCACATAACATTCTACCTGCTTTCAGATCGCTCATATAACCTTAAATGCACTTAAGTATTTCATTGCATTCTGCATTTGCTGTATGACTGAAATCTCACTAAGTATCACTGACACATTCCCGTTAACATGGCTCCTTTTTTTTTCCCCCACCAGAAGACGTGCCGTTGTAACCGTTTTTCTGAAAGTGAAGTACTGTTATTAATTTGTCTTAGTTAAATTTTCAAAAGCAACACATTAACATTTAAACATTTCATTTTTTTTCCTACACAAATTTTGGCGGTTACTGATTTTACTAGTAGCTTGGTGCAAATATAGACAAAAACTTAAAGGACTAAGAAATTGAAAAACTAACAAGCTGCTGAGATGCCTGAAGTACTTGAAAAAGCTTCCTAACTCAGAACCCATCTGTTTTCCCGAAGGAGACACACAATGGATAAAAGGTCTAAGGGTGGCCACCAAAAGAAACCGGTTACTTGGCTTCATCTTCATTGATTTCTTTCCCTCGGTTGGGGATGATTGCAATTATATAATGAACAGCACATTTTGTATGCATTTCATTCAGACTAGGATGGAAGTTGACTGCTTTGTTCTGTATAATTCTTCTAATATGCACTTACCCCTGTAAGTAAGAAAATGTTGAGAAAATGCTCTGGCTTCCAAAGTTTTCTATACAGGAATTGTAAAACCTTTCTATTCACACAAAGGACTGTTTGTGTGCTATACCGTAAAGTGAGTCTGATTGTATGGCTTTAACTTGATGCAGTATGTGGCCATGTGAAATCTTGCTTTTAATGCAAACAAGATAAGGAAATGTCTTTTTTCAGTCCTGGCTTAAATAAAATACAAATCCAGACTACAACTATCTTGTGAGATATATATATATATATATATATATATGTTATTTTATTTATTTTTTTGCTTGTCATGTCAGTTCATTTTAGAAAATGCACAGCATTTTAGAAGACAACAGCATTACAGTACTGATTAAGACCTACTAATATTTAATATTTTGTCTGTCATTACATCTATTGGGACTGATCATTTGAAACAGGATTTAAGAGACATTAGTTTTGGGAACCAAACCAGTAGGGGGCAGTGCTGTTCTCCCATTATCTATCCATTATTTGCTGTCAGTGTAAGATGTTTGATGTAAATGTGTACATGCATACATTTCCAAAATGTAATCTTGTATGGTATGTATACTACTGTCGGCATTTATACTTGGTTAAATCAATCTACTAGCCTCTTACTAGTTGTCCCTACATGTTAAGCTGGTAGAAAGTATTTTAACATCAGAAAAAGTAACATTGTTGTCTTGGAAGGCTGAGTACTAGGGGTTTAAGAATATGCATAATGTGGCAAGCTGAATTAACATTTATTTAACTCCCTTTTTTGTTGTTGTTGTTGTTGTTACAGGTGCCCCCCCCCCCATTAATTTTACACGTGTGTAGTACAATTATGTGGTATTGTTTCATTAATACAGTGTATACTTTTTCCTTACTTACCTCAAAAGAATGAAAGTAAAATGTGACATGCCCCATAGGGGTGTAATTTAGGAGTTTGACAATGAACACACTGCAAAACACAACGATACAGCATAGTTCAAAACAGTGTAGGCAAACAGATAAAGAATCTCATTCAGACCATCAGAAAAACAGCTGAACAAATCCTTCCCCTCCCTCCACACACCGTTGTCACAGAACAGAAGACAAACAGGAGCCAGAATGCTTTAAATTTCTTGAAATCACTTCTGAACGTTGAACATGGACTCTGTTCTTATTCCCGTTTGGTTTCTCAATAGAATACATAAAAATTATATATGCGAATTACATTGCTAATGTCATAGAATAGCACAGTTCTAATAGTAGGGCATAACTGAAATTCCATGCCCCACAAACCTGGTTTGTGTCTTCTGCTAGTTAGCTAAGCATTAAAAAAATAGCAGATTTGTCTAATTTTAAATAAACATTAAAATCTGAGAATAACTTCAGTAAGGTATTCACTATGGTTAAATAGCAATATCTTCAGAAAAAAGAAAAAGGCACGGTTTTTGTGTGAAAACATTTAAACCATGTGTAACAACTAGCCCCGCTCATCCCTATCTAATAGAAAAGCTGGAACACTTACCAGTAACAAATAAAATACAGTAGTGAACGGTATGCCTGTAAAAATCAATGTCAAATTGTTCCATTTGAAGTTAATTTCAAGGAATAAATGTTAAAACGGCTTGCCATAGCGACACTTTAATCTACCGTGTGTCGTCTCCGCATTTGATGAATCTGACGATCTTCACCTGCATACGAGAAGACAAGAACTTAAAGCTTCACGTTAGAAGTATGACTGCTTTGTGCTTTTGTTTCTCTGACATCAGTCGTAGACTTTACTTGAAAGCGTCTTTCCAAACAGGAATGTAGTTTGGGGGCGGAGACTCGCAGCAACATTACATTCTGCATCCAGAAACTGTGAAATATGGACACTGCCATGAGAACAGTCGTGATCATTCGAGCTCGTTTAGCTCTATTCATAACAGAATCCAAGCACAGCACAAAGGCAGGAATGGGATTGGAGAGGTGGATGTAGTGTTTGGGCTCGGGATCTGTAGGTCATACACACGGCTGGAGTTTACGGGGAACGTTTTGTAACGAGGGTTGTTCTTTGTTGAGACATTGTTTTCTGCCTGGCTGTTTTCAGAGGACCAGCGGATCGCTGTTTCAGCCCCAAATCTGCTCTTGTATTTGGGCGGGACGTGGAGATAAAAGAGTTCAGCATGAGGAATAACCAGGAGGCAGAGGGCTTTGATGGCGAGGCCTCCAACACCTCGATGATTTCAGGAGCCACTAGTCCGTATCAGCCGACCACCGAGCCCGTGCACTCCAGAAACGTGTTCAGGTCCATCAGGTGTGACCTGGACTATCTCAAATCAATTTTCGGTATTTTAAAAGTTATCGAAGTGGTAAGTTCAAATAGTCATGGTGTTTTCTCCATTCCATGAAAAACGTATGAGCCCTAGAAATGTTTTCATTACTGAACTTCAGCAAGGTGTATTGCAACAGAGTCAGTCTTGAGCAGGACAGCAAAAGTAAAGATGATTTCATCAACAGTGCCATGGTTTATCCTTTCTTTCTTTCTGAGATTATTTTAATTATTCTTTTCTCATGTTAGACTGTAAGCAAGACAAGTTTGCCATCTTTTAGATTTTATTCGAGGTAAAATATTTAAGGCAAAACGGATGTCTCCATCATCTAAACAGTCATCATCATCAAAAAAAAAAAAAAAAAAAACGTTTTCTGCATAAGTCAGATGACAGATCTGCTTTCCATATTTTTTCAGTTAGATATTCACTCCTGATAACATTCTTCTCATATTGGATTAGTGTGAGGAGGGCAGATTTCCTCTTTTTGGGGAATTTTAAATACAAATATTTCCTGTTGGATACATGCCGACAGGCATCAAAATCTCTGGAATGCATTGGTGACGGAGGGGAATGACGTCTAGGGTCCGAATGAATTAACTTTCAGATTGCACTTTTCTAGCTGTCCTTGATTGGCAAAACACCCAAAAAGCTATAGAGTCACTGTGGTCAAACAAAACAGAAACTCACATAAGAGCTTTCTGCCTGTGAACCTCAGCCAGATGTCGAAAAAGGAGTGGGAAGAGCAAGGAGAGCGAAAGAAAAAAAAAAAAAATGTCTCTGTTGTTCTGCTAGCTCAGCAAAAGCAACGCATCTCAGATTGGGCCCTCATGATGATGCACAGTTAAGAAACTGCATGCACAGGGGGAAAACGGAGTAAAACTAAGGAAGTCATTAGGTGAAACAAAGTCTTGTGTACGCTGCCAAAGGAAACAACCTGTATGCCAAATATAGAAGATAGCTTGTCTGCTCAAAGATTGCTTAATGAATCAAGTTTTCTGCTTTTATGTGTGTCTCAAGGCAAATTACTTCACAGACAGATTTTAATCAGATTTATTAAGTGATAATGCATGGAAAGCACACGTACTAGCTGACATAGTGGATATGTGGAGCACAAGCAATGCTTTTATCTTTATGAGCATAATGAGTGTCCTTCTATATATGCTGTTTTATGTGAACCCAGAAGCTTCATTTGCCTGTGGAGTCAAATTACAGGCAGGCACGGATAGTAAGTTTCGTATTGAATTAATGAACAGGTTAGTAAGAGGGAATGAGTTAAAATAAAAATGCTAAACTAAAAACTCAACAGGATATGATAAAGAATGTTCCCACATAACTTTTAAATTGCAACATTCCAGTGATATCCCTTGAGGTGTTTTGAGTTGTGACCATAAAATGTCTGACTTGTTTGAATATGTGATCAGTCATTCCTCAAAACAGAGATTTAATATATTACCCATGCACTGCATATGAGAGAGGCTGTATTGAGCTCCGCTAGTTAGACTTTAGTTTTATTAGGTTCTTGCTTTTGTCACATTATCGTGTTTTTGTGTGTGGCGACTCTGAGCCCTGTGCACTGGATATGTCCCCATTCTAAGTGCAATTTGGATTGTTTAGGATGTTTTGGGGGGGGGAATGAAGCAGATTGATCTGTAGCACAGGACTTTTCACATAGCTGCATGTTTCCTGCAGCTGGCTTGCCAAGGATATTCAACCATGGCTGTTTCTCCATGTAGTGGCCAATGATTTACCTAAGGCCCCCGTGGGATAAGGATATCGAGGAGACTTTTTGACTGTTTAATCTTTGTGAAATGTTTTGTCCATCTGCAGATGTGGTTTTCTTGGCTAAAGTTAATGGATAACCCCATTCCATTCACAAGAACAAAAATAATCGTTGAGCATTTGTAGGGGGGGGGGGGGGGGGGGGGGCTCTGAAGGATGACAGGAGGAGGGTGGGGAGTGAAATATAAACACTACTCAAAATCTTAGGCTTTCTGTGTGCTTGACACCTGCTGCCTTGTGGGACACGTGCTGTACTGCATTTATCAAGATCAATGACCTCATCTCCAAATACACATATTTAGCCTGTCTTTTTGATGGTGCATGACAGTCAGCTAAACTGATGCTGGCTCTGCTGGCACTGTGACAGGAACATGATGACATGAGTAGTCATTGGTCCACACTTCCCTAATGTGATCAGTGCAAATAAGCCGGATGGATAAGCTGCAATAAGCGGTTGACACTTTGTGATAACATTCAGCCTTTCTACGAAATTCTGTAGAATATTTAATTACAGAGGATTTTTGGAAGCAAACTACTGCTGGTGGCTATTTTAACTGAGTGCATTATGATGTAGCAAATTAGATGTGTTGCCAACTCCAAAGTTGGGGGCTCTTAAAGGTAAAGTTCACCCAAAAATGAAAATTATGCGATCATTTGCTTACACTCATTTCATTCCTATGGAGCCCCGCACATGACACGCAAGAAAAAAAAGTACATTGCGCGCATTATTTACACTCGATTTGCTAAATTTCGTGCACGATTTACTATTTCGTTCCCTCGATTTGCTAAATCGTGCACACGATTTACTATTTCGTTTCCCTGATTCGGTAAATCGCACGCACGATTTACTATTTCGTTCCCTTGATTTGCTAAATCGTGCGCACGATTTACTATTTAGTTCCCTCGATTCGCTAAATTGCACGCACGATTTACTATTTCGTTCCCTCAATTCGCTAAATATTAAATATTAGCCTACTATTTTTTTTTTTTCTGCATGTCATGTGTGGGGCTCTGTACATTCCAAACCTGTAAATATCTTTAATTTTTTTATTTTTTATTTGTTCCTTACAATAGAAGTCAGTGGTTGGTTTGGTTACCAACATGATTCAAAATATCTTCTTTTCCACAGATGAAAGGAATTCATACAGGTTTGGAATGACGTAAGAGTGAGCAAATGATGACAGAGTTTTTATTTTTGGGTAAACTGTCCCTTTAACAAGGCACCTAATCCCATCTTGAGACTGTTGGTTGCTTTGAATCAATGGTTCAGTCAGAATAAATCAACCATCTGGAAGGGAAAGAACTAGGAAGAGAATGTAAACGTAAATTTGATTTAGTGTCTTTATGCCTTCACAAGCTGTTCTTGATGCAACAGTCAGAAGTTAAAATAACACAATTTATAGAAGCACATTAATACACCATATTTTGTTGTAAATGGCATTTGTTAATATATTTAAGCCCAATAGTAAAGCTATAAGAAATTTCTGTCTTCATAAAACTATGCTAATTCAGTTTGATAAGTTGATAAAGAGCATTTGTTATACATATCTTATCTTATTAAATGTTTTATTTTTGATATTTGTTTTGTAAAAGAAAAGAGGAAAGTCTTTTTGCATTGTAGATCAGGTGACCGCTGCCATGGAAAATCTTTGATCTGTTCAGGTCTTATACAGTAATTGCTGTCATGCTGGCTGTCGCTTGACTTGATTTGCAATTCAAATGCACAGCATGAGCTTCTGAGAAAGAATGCAGAATTTTGTTGGGTCTTATTTTCTTTATTGTTTGACAAGTTGATTGAGAGGCCCTGAGCATTCAGTATTTTCGTCCACAAATTAAAAAAATTTGGGACCTTTTGCAGTTTTCCACAGACTCCACACTTTGGTAATGTAATGCATAAACTTCTTGAATAGCAGACCCAGCCATCAAGTTAATTCCAGTGTGGACTTCACAAAAGGTGCTTTGTGGCTTCATCTTGAGCACACTTACGAACCATAAAATGACAAAATGGATACCCTATATTGTCATGGTCCAGTGGATTGGTTTTTGCTTTTTATTTTTCAGCATCAGGAGAGGCTACATTTGTTGGCTGACTATCACTGTTGTTGTTCCATTAGCAAGCCTACGTCCAGTGCTTTATTTATTACAGAAATCATTACTTTTGTAGGGAGGTTTCCACATTGTGCTTCCATTTCTAGATGTGTGCATCTGCTGTATGACAGCATCCGGTCCAGGCCAGCTGGAAATGGCCCCCGTCTGGATGTTGGAATGTTTTGTGGCAGTGGTTCTGTCTCCTCTTTTGGAGCGAGCCAACCTGTAATCTGTCTGAGGTTTTATACTGGAGAGTCAAGGCTGCATAACACCTAAATAGCATTTTAACCTCAGAATTCTTCCCGTGCTGTGGTCTACTGACAAATGCGGCAGGAAAACATTGGTGAACCCTCTGCGACTTCAGTAGGGTTCAACATACTGTGCAAGACCCTGTTATGACCATGTGGAAAACGCATTACAAAGTAAGCCCTGAATGTAGATGATTCATTTATACCTTGAAACAACCTTTCGAGAAAAATACTTTCTTGTGGTTTTTCACAAAGGACTACATTGTATTATATTGTGGTCTTAAATCAGACACCATGATTTGCACAGAGATAAATCAGCATAGTTGTATCGTTTAAGTCAACATTAGATGCTGGCTTTGATTTTCTGCTTTATAAAATAAATGAGTTGTTTACTGCTGGGACAAATGCTTGTTGTTTTCTCCTCTCTGTTGCAGGTCCTGGCTCTCATTTCTTTCATCTTTATTGAGACCATCATGATGTGCTCGCCCTGTGCCGGCGTCTACCTCTTTGAGTTTGTCAGCTGCAGTGCCTTCGTTGTCACAGGCGTCTTGCTCCTCATCTTCAGCCTGAACCTGCACACCAAAGTGCCGCATGTCAACTGGAGTCTAACAGTATGTCGTTCTTATTAACTTAATGATTTGATTTCCACACAAAGCTTCAAATCCTTCACAACATTAGACTTTTAAAAGGATAGTCATTTATTCATCTTCGTTTTGTTCCAAAACTGACTATCTTAGCATTCCTTTATTTTAAGTCATTATTTAGTTGTGTCTTCTGTCATTTTCCGATGTGGAGCATTTGCTATAAAAACAAAACATTTTTTACAGTGCCACTATTTTTCCTTCAATCAAATTTTTTATGGCATAATATATGGTCCAATCCTGCTCCTGGAGGGCCAACGTCTAGCTTCAACCCTAATTAAACAGACCTGAACAATCTAATCAAGGTTTTACTAGGCATACTCGAAACGTGTATGCTGAGGCATAAACTTTACAGGACAGCGTCCCTCCAGGAGCAGGTTTGGATACAATTTTAAGAAACGCTTGTGATAATAGATTATGAGAAAGCATTAGTTATTTGTGACAATCAGCTGCCTACATAAATAAAACAGTTTTTTGGTTTCCATGACATACTAATAATTCGAAAAATAAGCTGCTCTCTTGTGTCTAGTGCTGCCGAGGAGGAGGCCATGCACACGGGGTTCGTATTGCTCAGAATGGGAGCTTGTGTGCTCACAGCTCTCATTAAACCTGCTTCTAGCAAACATGAATGGCTGCTCTTGGGAGATGAATTTACTGATTCACTGAAAGATTAATAAGGCATGGTTCCCTTTGTCCCCCTGCCTATACACACACTCTCACTCACAAAGCTCAGCATAATTGGACCTCAGTGCTGTGGATCTATTACAGAGCTTATGATGGAAAAGGCTGTGTAGAGTTTTATTTCCAGGGCTGTGCATGTACCAAGAAAAGTAACAGCAACTCACATCCAACGATAACTATCACGTTGCGTTATGGTATACACAAGAATATGTGCTTAACCTCACACAGACAAGAAGAAAGTGCCTCTACCAATTTAAGTTCAAATTTCTGTGTTTTATTTAATATTTCATTTGCCCTCCCAGTGGACGTAGAAAGTTGAATCTATGTTTGCAAACTGCAAGTTCGCAAACATAGTTATTAAGCATCATTTGCGATATTGTCCCACTGTTTATTTATCTTACTTTTTTTTCTTTTCCATTTGACATTTCTTTTATCTTGCACTGGTAACAAGCCTCCACAAGCTTTCATGCTTGAGGTTGCCAGATGTCAAAATTTGGAATCCCCCAATCAGTGTTTTATAAAATCTCAACCTGGTAACTGCACTGCAAAAAAGCACTGATGATCTGGAAATACACACAAACATATATGTTGGATTTTAGTGATCTCTATTGCGATATTCTGCTCAAATAAAAGTGTAATACAGCCAGTCTGTTTGCTGCGACTAAATCTGTGAGCAAACCTTCTCAGTGACGAACTGTAATAAATCCAAACATGAATCTTGACAATATTGCTTGCGATTATGGGTGCTGAATAGATGCATTTACACAACCTTTGTGCTAATACAAAGACTTTTTGTTGTTTTAATAGAAAAACGTTAAAAATACTTTTAGATTTATTGGAACTAATATTAGGAATTTCAATGTTTTCGCTTTTGTCAGAGGCTTCTTAAGGTTTTACCAGTTTTCATAATGTAGGGAGTGTGTTAATGTATATAATAAGTATAATAAATCAAGAAACTAGATAAGGTAAAATAAACTCTTATGAATATGAGCTGATTTTCTCTTGATTGTGCTTAAGTGATCGTGCAATAATTATGATGAAATGTGAAAAAATTCTCAAATGAGAACAATTGTCAATAATTGCAATTATAATTTTTGAGCAAAATAATCATGATTATCAGTTTAACCATTTATTGTGCAGCCCTAATTTAACCTCATGTATACATGTATAAAGAAATCATAGAGCATTACATTTTGATTTAGGACTAGACCTTTACTCTTAATGCTTTGACAAGTTGTTTGTTTTGGCACTTTTTTTTTTTTTTTTTTGCATCATTTTATTTTATTATCAGTGGAGAAATAAAAGGAAATGGTGGGGGTTAAAAGATGGAATGATATCAGGAAATGTTGAGAGCCAGATTATGTTGGTCATGGGGGAGATGTTAAACAGGGTTTTTGAGATGTCCAGTCCATGAGTGTGAGTGTGTATGTGTATGTGTATTTTGAATTGGGGTTTTCTTGGTATTGCCATGGCTCATTGAGAGAACTGTGATCTTTTAGGACCATTTCAGCTGTGGTGGGGCTTTGGAGGTTTTGGACTGAGCATCATCTCCTGTCAGGCGAACCCTATGGCTCCAAGCCTCTCATTTGTTCTGGAATGGATGCACAGGGACGGGGGTTTGTTCAGTAACAGCCTTGCTCTCCTGCCCTCCTTCATGTGTGTATCTCTTGACTTTTGTAACTTCACCGCTGCTGTGCTTCAGGAACTTTCACATAACACAGTGCTAAAAGTAAACGGTACTTTTTGGTCCTGTAATTGTGGTTTCAAAAGAGGGTTTTTCCCCCCCTTTTTTTTCATTTTGAGATAAAGTCCTCCCAAACCCAGCAGCAACTAAACTTATCCCTATAAAGAGAGTGTTTTAAGTCGTAAAATCTTTTTTGCACTAAATCTGTGCATGTCTACTAACATTGATTTACTTTACAAGGCAGCTGATCGGAGCGTACACGCAAAGCGTCGTTTTTTTCGGCAGTTGGCTACAGAGGGGCGGTTGTGAGGGACGGTCCATCTATTGTACAGCACCCCCTACTCCCGCTGAGTGCTTTGATGGTGTGATTCAGTGCCAGGCTCAAAGGGGGCTGGCATGGTGACTGACATTATTGAAAGTGATAGGTCAGTAGAATGAGCGCATTCAGTTCGCGGTGGTACTCTGGCACCATTGTACCCATTCACAAACCTTCTCTAACCGCACACATATACATACATACATACACAGAAAAGCACGGCCAGTGTTCACTAAACACAACTAGAAATAGATGGTGTATTTTAACAGGAAATGAGGAGAGATTTGACTTTGTGAGGTGACGGGATAATGATTGGTTTTACATTGTGTGCTTTGATAGAATGGCCTCTCTGAGACTTGAGACGCCTTGCAGTAAACCTATGATTATGTGTCATTACTGAACATGAGTTACAGACCGATTGCGAGAGGGCTAAAGATGCATTAAAGATAAGTAATTTGGAAATGAGACTCATTAAGACTTGGAAAACAGCATAAATTATTATTATTCAACTAACTATGGCTGCACCCAAAAGCTAAAAAATGCTGCCTCCACAGGCATCATATAGGAGGTAGGGAGGCAACATGGCATGTCTGAATCCTATGATTGTGTCACATTCTGTCTACAGAGATACCTTCTTCTGATCGATTTTAAAAAGCAGCATAGATATATCCTTCGCTGACTATAATATAATATCTGGTGCGGTAGGTACAGTAACAGTTCGGCTAAAAAAGAAAAATGGCAGCTGAAAATTTTTTTTTTTTTTTTTTCATTTTTGTAGTTTTGTCAGTTTTGTAGTGATTAAATATTTGCTTAATTATCACTAAATCTCTCTCTTTTTTGTTGTAGATCATTAAACCATTATGCTGACTCCGTGCCTCGGAAGTCTGTCCAAAATCAGTGTTGAGAGGTACCTTCGAATTTATTGCCTGATCGGGCAGCAGGGCAGGCTTTCAGATGCAGTCGATGTAGATGTAATAACTAATAGGTTGTTTGCACATGATGTCATTGCTACAGCACAAAATGCGGCTGGAGGGCAGGGAGTGATTTTTCTATATAGGAATCCTATCAAAAACTCAAAAAATCTATGTTTTGCATCATTTATGGTTGCTCAAATCTATCAAACCAAGAACCCACAAGGAGAATTTATCGTTTACATAACTTATATCAATTTTTAACTTTAAAAGTTGTCGCCTTTTATAGCGAAGTCGATCCATTTCTTTGTTGGAAGGGTGTAAATGTAACTGTAGTTTTAATGTTAACAAACCAGACTAGAACTGAACACAGTGTGACGGCAGCTTCACATTTTCTATATCTACCGCCTCGATGGCAGAAAAGTCTTTCAATTCAGTAGAAAAGTCGCTCCTCTTCATAACATAAGGACATATATTGTGATTTTATGTTTATACCTTTCTAAACCAGCACAGTACGGGCTTTTCTCCATCTCTTCCATTGTAATTTTCAGTTCTTGCCCTCCACCGGAATTTCGCGCGTCACCAGAACCACGTGAACAGGTAGTTGCAAACAACCTATTGTATAGGGAGCATTTCCAGATGGAGGACAAGGGTTAATATAGCAGCATGCTGTCTCTCTACACAAAGAGCATCAGAGAGCCCCAGCACACCAAATAAAGGCCTAGGAAAAGCTTTTAGCAACTTCATTTAAAGCTAATCTCACCACTGAGGCGGATGAAGAGATATGACTGAACCTTCAAGATTCAGGTTATTTTGCCCTGCAAACTTGGAATGGAATTTTTTTTTTTTCTTCTTCACATTTCCTAAATCTATGGGCCTCCTGTTGCCTAAAGCAGTGTGTAACTCCGTATTAACGCACCACTGAGAATATTTGGCACAGAAGCTCTGCTAAGACCCTGCCTAATTCTCTGTTTCTCTTTTTCTTACACACATATGCATGCATGTTTTTACATTGATTCACTGTATGAATATGGCTCTTGTGCATAAATAACTTTTTGGGCAACAGTTTGCTGAATGCTCTGTCCTCAATTAACACACTCTATTAGGTATAGAAAATATGAAGTATTTTGTTTCTTACTTATTCACTGCACTTGAGGGTGATACTGCCCAGGTGTACACAACTCTTCGAAAGTTTGGGGTCGGTAAGATTTTTTAATATTTTTGAAACAAGTCTTTATGCTCACCCAGGCTGTATTTATTTGACCAAAAATGAAGTAAAAATGATGATATAATCAAATAAAAACTGAGAAATATATGTCATTAATAGCCATAAAATAAGTAAATTAGCCAATTTTGTTTAAATTAAGGATTGCAGAAATGAGTACACCCTAGATTTAATTCAACAAATGTATATAAATGTATAAAATGAATCATACATCCCTATATAAGAGCTTTACTACAACTGAACTTAACTGTGGGAACCAGGCACTTCTCACTGAACTCCTCCTCTAGCAACACCATAACATTTTAGATGCTGTTAGATCCAAAATGATTGATTTGGTCTCATGAGACCAGAGTATTGATTCCCAGAGTCTATATTTTGTAAATATGGGCTTTAGAAATGGCTAACTGACTTTATTGTGCTTTGGCTACAGTAGGTAGTTCCAGTGAGAACAACAACTATGCATGTAATTTTTGCAGGCTGCATATTACTCTGTCACTCTTTTCATAGCTTTTGTTGGCTCTGAGACACTCGCTTGGTATTTCTCCTGCTCTTTCTCTAGTAAAAAAAATCCCTTATCACTAAATGAAAGCTTAAAATAAAGGCCTGATTATTTCAGGGGCTGAATTTTCAAAGCTGAATTTTCAGCACCATTACTCCAGTCTTCAGTGTCACATGATCCTTCAGAAATCATTCTAAATATGCTGATTTGATACTCAAGGAATATTTCTCATTATCAGCATTGAAAACAATTGTACTGCTTAATATTTTTGTGGAAACTGATACTTTGTTTCAGGATTCTTTTATGAATAGAAATTTCTAGAACAGCATTATTTGAAATGAAAAACTTTTGTAACATTAAATTACTTTACTGTCAGTTTTGATCAATTTAATGCACCCTTGCTCAATAAAAGTATTTATTTCTTCCAAAAAAAAAAAAAAGTCCTTGGAGGGCCGCAGTGGCTGTTAAATACATAAGAGATCTGAACCCAGTGTGAACACTACATTTCCCAGTTTTAGACCCCTCCTGAGGCCAGGCCAGTTTGCTTTCTCTACATGCAGTCCACCAGTACACACACACACACACACACACACACACTCTCTCTCCTGCTTTTCAAGGTCACTCATGACTACATTACTTACATTAACTTAATCGTTGTATGTAAACCTCCATGATTGTATTTATGAAGCTATTGTGAAGTATGTTCATCATTAAGTAATTCTGTGGACTTAGTATTTTAGTTTAACCTCAAGCATATGCTTTGTATTCTTACACTTAGAATATTTAAATGCGCCAGCAGTTTTTAACATTATGTGTTTCAGAGTTTGGTTTGGCTTGCATTTGATCCATCTGTTGAAGTATGTGTGAAGGCAAAGGCTGGCTTGGCATGTGTTTGAATGATTGAGACCTTAGCCTGGTTTTGGCATATTAGTTAGTGTTCTATATTGCGTGTGATACGGGCATGGTTTCGCTTCAGTGAGTGTGTGTGGATGAGAAAGAGCGAAAGACAGTATCATGTGAGACAGTGTGGGCAATCACTCCCATCATGCATTTTGTCACATGGGAGGCCATGCCTAAGTCACGCTGGAGTGCTTATTGGCTGCACACAGACAAACCACCCATGCAGCTTTATCCCTTCTCTCCTCTCAGAGTGTGTATTTATGTAGGTTTTAATGATAAAGAGAGAGAAACTGAGACTTTAAAGTTCTGTGTGTGTGTGTGTGTGTGTGTGTGTATGTATATAATATATATATATATATATATATATAAAGATTTGTTTAAAAAGTTATATCAAAAAATATATTTTTCAACTCATTCTTAATGATGTATCAAAGATTATTTTTGCAATTTTTAACTTATCTCAGCGCAAAAGTTTAATTCGCTACAGCAGTGTTCATCATACTGTACATCACAGAAAACCAAATGTTTAATTTTCTTAAGGCATTAAAAAAAAATATACAAGGTCAGTTAATGTAAGACAAATGCAGGGAATGCAGCACAGTTCAAAACTTTCACATCTTTAGTGGTTGAACCGTAGTCAGTGATTAGATCACTTAGTACAAGATGATCTGTGTTCACTTGAAGACATCAAAGCCAGACGCAGGTTCATTGTGCGTCAGCCTGGGATGTGAAATTTGAGGTGCCAGCCAGTGAGGTTCAGTTTGTGATGTGCTTTGAAGGGCTTGTTACATTTTACCTCCCACAGAGCCAAGGCTCAGACAAAACCCACGTTTATTCGAGACTCTGAAAGCTCAGGAGGAGTGCAAAGAGTACGATTTGGCCTCTTCTCAGAAACCTCCAACTGGTTCCTCTCATTCTCACTCTCTCCTGAAAGCTTAGACTCTGATTTGTAAAAGTATTAAAACTAAATTGTGACGTTATCATTGTAAAGTGGTGGGTGGATTAATTGAGGGAAAACTGTAACAGCAATAAACAAAAATGGGAAAGAAACTTGCATACCTCTACCAATGCTCATCCGTCACCTCATAACCCCATAACTGTAAATGAATGACTTTATGGCCCAATTAAAAGCTCTAACATAATTGTGCAGATAGCAAATACAGTAGGTTGCACACAGCTATATTTACACAAGTGTTTGCATTTGGTAGTACTAAATGCAGCTCACTTGCAGCTCTCACAAAAACCTAGGGTTATACAAGGTTTTGAGTTAGGGGGTTTTAGTTATCATGAAAATTGTCAGGTTACACTTGATAGACCTGAACTGGTTTCTGAATTATTGCTTTAAATCACAAGTTACAAGGAAACTGACATCTGATAGACGCTATCCTCATTACACTGTTACGAGATAAGCTTGGACGCTTGTTGCGTGTACTATTACATTTGCATGTTTTTTTTTTTTTTTTTTGCATATGCAGACCTTTAGTCTGTACACAATGGACCTAAAAGGTTGTTGAGCGCTTAAGCCACACTTAATAAAAATGTACACTAATTTCTTAAAAAAATAAATACAAACTTTTGAACAGTAATGTTTTTTATTAAGCAAGAACACATTCAGTTGATCAAAAACAACACTTAAGACTTATGTTGTTACAAAAAAAAAAAAAAAATTCAAATAAAGGCAAATACATGCAAAAAAGAAAAATGGTTTCCACTAAAATATCAAGCAGCAGCACAACATGGATAATTATTATTTTCCTCTAAATAAGCATATTAGAATGATTTCTGAAAAATCAAATTACACTGAAAAATTTTATTTTTTTTCCACTAGTAATATTTAATATTACTGTTTTTTACTAATTTTTTTTTTTTAATCAAAATGCAGCCTTGGTGAACAAATAATTTGGTGTAAAAAATTCTTGCATCACATAACAAAATATATATAACAAAAGTGCACTGGTAGTGTAACCACAGGTATAATTCATCACATGACAACAAAGTCATTCCAAGTCCTTTGAATGAATATAGTAAATAGTTTAAAAAAAAAAAAAAAACTAGTTGGTGCATTTGGCTCCCCCTGCCTGTCAAACTGCATCACTGCAGCATGACCACGCCTCACTGCCAGCTCCTCTGTTTTGACTCTAGTCATTAAAGGGTTTTCTGAAGTACCATATTACTTCAAACTTGTGAATGTGTAACTGTTAATATGTCCTCCCACATGTTATTTTTTATTATTTCATGAGCTAACATTTATGGCCACATACACACTGCAGATAAATACAGTTTTCCTTTTCTATCTGTATACTAAGAATTTGTTATTTATAAGATATGTGTCTATTTTCTCCTGGAACAAATCACAGCAATGAAAGTCTATGTCTTACTTATTTGTAAATTTCGACACCTCTCCCACATTTAAATGTGTTTGTCACTCCCAAAACATTGCAGTGTATATGTCTGTTTTGACAGATCAGAGATTTTTTTGGAATCTGAAAACATGATGCATACTATGTGCAAGTTTTAATGTTTTTTTTTGTTTTTTCAACAGCTATTATTCCAGTTTGATCCAATCAATTCCTGATGGAGTCTCACCCTACATTTTTTCTTGTTCGAGAAGTCTCATAGTTTCACTTGGATATAATTATACAATAATTATAAACACAATAGGGAAGAAAAGACTATTGAAACTTGTGTTTCATGCCGACTTCAATCACATTTTCTCTTTCTCTCTTGCAGGATCTAATCAACACTGCTACCAGCACCTTGTTCTTCTTCCTGGCTTCAGTGGTTTTGGCAGCTCTCAACCATCAAACTGGAGCAGAGATTGCAGCTGTGGTACCTATCAAGCTTACTCAGCTTTTTATTTCATGAATTCTGTCCCTGTGGTTGTGGTTGAATTCAAATGTTTAGTCATTTCTCAAGTATTTTAAGTGGGCCCTAATCTGGAAGGGCTTTGCTGCCCTCATGTGGCTAAAATGAAGCACATAGTCATTCCTGGAGAGAGTCCCGGACAGGCAGATGGTGTGAAGTTCTGTGAAAAATCAGTCATGATCCATCTGAATGTTTTACATTGTTTGCTTAGCTTCTTATATTTTTAACACTGAAAATCTCACTGCTTCCTCTTTTCCTCTTTCCCTCTTTCTCGGTCCAACTTCTCTTTTCATTCACAGTTTTGCTCTTACATGTTGTTTCTGTCTCAGAATTTAGAATGTGTGTCAAGTTTGTACTGCATCACTCATTACTAGATCTACAGAAGCTCTGCAGATTCCCACAGAATTTGGACACATACAGTAATGTGCAAAAGTCTCAGGCCACCACCAACTTTTGCTTTAGAAATGTTTTAATGACCATCCATATTTATTGTTGTCTCTTTATTTAAGGGTTAGTTCACCCAAAAAATGAAAATTCTGTCATTGATTACTCACCCTCATGTCGTTCCACACCCGTAAGACTCGTTCATCTTCAGAACACAAATTAAGATATTTTTTGATGAAATCCGAGAGGTGTATGACTCGTCCATAGACAGCAATATAATCAACACTTTCAAGGTTCAGAAAGACATTGTTAAAAAAGTCGACGTGACTGCAGTGGCTCAACCTGAATTTTATGAAGCGACGAGAATACTTTTTGTGCACAAAAACAATAAAAATAATGACTTTATTCAACAATATCTTCTCTTTTGTGTCATTCTCATACGTTGTTTACGTCCAGCGCTTCCAGGTTCTACGTCAGAACGCCGACTCATTATTGGCCGGCTCCTGCGTCAGCATCACACGTATGCGTTGTGCTGCTCACGTGAACAGCTTTGGCCAATACTGAGCCGGCATTCGGCCGTAAACACGGAAGCCTTCACTCTGCTTACTGCGTCACCTGTGTAAGGATAATGACGTTGAATTGATTGTTGAATAAAGTCATTATTTTTGTTGTTTTTTTTCGCGCACAAAAAGTATTCTCGTCGCCTTATAAAATTCAGGTTGAGCCATCTGAAGATAAATGACGGGCTTATGGGTGTAGAACGACATGAGTAATTAATGACATTATTTTCAGTTTTGGGTCAACTAACCCTTTAAGATACAAACAGAAAAAACATACAAAGTAAAAAATAAATAAATAAAATTTCAGAACACAATTGCTTCTTTAAGCAAAAATCAGTATTTAGTGTGACCTACTTCTTCCAGTTTCTCAAAGAAGAAACTCTGAGAAACTTCTCATCAGATTTTGAAAGTTTTCTTGGCCTTCCAGTCCGTTTCCATTCCATTTAGGTTTAATAGAGCCAGGTTCCTGCTATTGCTCAAGTGTACAGGGAGGTCACCAAATACTTGCCATTTTAGCCTATAGAAGGCATTTTTTCTGTTTTTTTTTTTTTTTTCTCTCTCTCTGTTTTTTAATACTGCATACACATTTCCTGTATTTTCTGGTTATATTATAATAAAGAAACTCAGAAATAATTATATATGGTCATATATACTATTGCTAAAACAACATCTAATGGTGGCTTAAGACTTATTATATATTGTTTATAAAATATTTTTTGCTAATTTGATTGTTTTCAGCTGTCAGTAAAAGTGTAGCACTCTCAGATCAGTCCATTTCACAGAATTTATGGAAGTAAAAAATAAAACTAGTAGTGAGATAAGTTTAAAATAAGAAAAAAAAGTCACATTGTGAGATATAAAGTCGCAGTCACCTTTTTATTTTATTTTTACTTTGAGGCAGAAACAGGCTTCCTTGCAAAATGCAAAAAAAAAAAAAAAAAAAAAAAAAAAAAGACCACCAACTTCGTCTGGGATTGCGTGTTACAGTATGTTAGAACTGAAGCTGCCATAAACATCTTGTACTACGCACATACCTTTCCAGTTAGTTTGTGTGTTTTGGTCGAGGCTGTTGACCTCTGTGAAAAGGTTTGTTGTAGATGCTCAGTAAAGAGAAGCAGAATGCCGAAATGATTCCCAATATTGAAACAGGATCAGATCTCTTACTCAGATCCTAACCTTTATGATTTTTGACACTTTTTAGAACCTGAGCTCAGCACAATATCCACCAACACCCTAGAAGTCAAAAGCTGGGGATTTGTGCTGAGTGTTTTATGATACAGATGTTCTCAGCGGGAAACCACTTTAACACCTGGGGATTTTTCTTAACCACAGGGCACTGCAAATTCCTTCAGCTCTCACAGCCTGCCAGAGAGAGAGATTTGCCGTTATCAGCCTCATTCACTTAATATTGCCATTTACTATAAAACATATTGATATTATTTAGAAAAATAGTACATTTAATGTCATATATACTTGTAACATTCACTTAAAGGGATAGTTCACCAAAAAATGAACATTCTGTAATCATTTATTGACCCTCATGTCATTCCAAATCTATAAGACTTTGGTTAACCTTTGAGACTTAGGTATTTTTAATAAAATGTTGGCGGTTTCTGTCCCTCCATCAAAAGTTCAGGTAACCAAAACTTAAAAGATCCCAAAAGGTCATAAAGGCTTCGTAAAATGAATCCATATGACTCTTGCTGTTTAATCCAAGTCTTGTGAAGAGATACGATTGCTTTATATGATGAACAGATTTAAAGTAGGCTTTTATTTACATATAAACATCACGTTACATCATGTGATATGCCCTATATATGTGTTTTGTTTTATAATCTTTTTGGATATTTTAAGTTTGGTTACCTGGCCTTTCAATGGAGGGACAGAAACCTTTCAGGTTTAATTAAAAATAACTTAATTTGTGTTTGAACAATTAACCAAAGTCTTAGGAGCTTATGAACGACATGAGGCTCTGTAAATGATAACAGAATTTTCATTTTTGGGTGAACTATCCCTTTAACATTCATAGTTTAAAGCTGAAAACATCCCCGTCCAGTCCTTTTATAGTTATTTTGTGTGCGTTTTCTCCAGATTTTTGGGTTCCTGGTGATGGGAGTATATGGCCTGAACACACATCTGGCAGTACGGAGATGGCGTCTTGGGGATTCACGAGACGGCCCCCTGCAGACCAGCGAGTACATCCGTGCCCGCACAGCCTCACGGGGAGAGGTGGAGTCACAGCCTGAACTGCATTAAACCACCAATAGAGACTGAGACAAGCCAAGCCCCGTCTGCATTCCTGTCACAGTGTGTTCTTCTGTGTATCCTTGTGATGAAAGCCTGATGACGGGCGGTTAGGATGAGCGCTTACAAACAAACAGTTGTGTGAACAGTCTGAAGTGGAACAAACTTCTGGCATCTTCATTATAATCAGCCTCAGGCTACCGTCATTCGACTGTATACTTAAATACTGTATCTTTCCACTATTTAAGGGCTTTACGTTACTATGATCTGGATAATTATTGACAGAAACTCACTCCACTGTGTTCCTAAACTTCTCCCAGCAGAGAATCTAAAAGGTTTTATTAATGCTTGCAATAAAACAGACGCAGCCTGTCAGTCACCACTTGAAACCCCTTCTGTTTAGCTCCTAAAAAGTGTCTTATCAAAGATCAGCTGATTTAAGTGATCTTTCTGACTGAAGAGGAATGGGAATTTGTGGGAGTGTTTATGAACAAAAAACTGTTTTTTCCCTCTTCTATTGTGTTCCTGTATCAAACACGTCTGAGTAAACTGCAGTTGGATTGGACCGTTTGTCTGTAGAGATGAAGTAACTAGATGATAGGAGCACCAGTATTTATTTTAATGTAAAATATTTTTATAATACCACAGCTTTGGTAGCTACATTGTACCAAATGTAGTCGTGAATGTGACCCTGTGTTAAAACTGACAACAACAGCTTTCAAATTGTGTGTGTGGGTGATGGGGGTGTTTTATGAAACTTATTAGATACTAAACTTTAGATACTTCAGATTTTTAGATACTAAATCTTGTGTGCATAGTCTATTGTTTTTGTTCTTTACTCAACCCTGTCCAGTTATCTGTATATATTGATTTAAGCAAGGGTAGAGTTTTTGAAGAAGGTGTATATATTACGTATCTGTGTGTTTGATATGACATTCACGAAGGGTTCCTGTTTGTATGAATTCTTATGACTGAAACTAACAGACTGTATTTGAAGGAACAAGTGTACTGCAGTACATATGAATGCATTAGCTAAACTGTGTATCTATCTTTTCTGTGTGCCTTAATGTTAGAAGCTTGACTAGTCAAAATGCTCAACTTCTGAACACTAATGTTATGACAACATTAGCAGAATAACAGCTCAAGTGTGTATGAAATTCAAACATTTGATGAACTGATCCTTGGTATGAAAATCTGTTTTTCTGAAGTGCTTTATTGATCCTCTAATGGGTCTTTTTAAAAGGAGTGTCATGGAACGACATTGTGGGGAGAACGAAATGTATGTTTTACCACAGATTTTAAAGTGTAGTGCAATTGTATGATCCCCCCCCCCCCTAGAAAACGATCATTTGTAATATTCGTTTATGGTTATACTTATGTCTTTCTTTCTAAATTCTTTAGTGAAGTCACTTTTACGTTTTGGAATAAGACCAATGTTGAAATGAAGTAATTTTGAGGTGTGGACTCATGTTATAGTCACAGATAAACACTGTGTGGGCTTGAAAATGTTGAAAGACAATCACAAGATTGATTTAAGTCTTAATGAAGGTCTCTGCATTAAATTGCTGACGTCATTGTTAATTTTTTCCTATTTTAAAAAAGCAATACTGTGTGCTTATGCTTTAATAATGTGTAAAAGCTTTCACTGTGCTTCGACTATGCTAAACTTCTTATTGGAAGATTTTAGCATCAAAATAACTCCAGATTTTGACCATATGGTTTGGACCGTGTTTTCAACTTATAAATCATTGAAGTATTTCAAAAGGAGCTATGCTGACATTTTGAGGGACTCAAATTTTAATTATGATTGTACTGTTTCTTGCTGACATTGCCTGTATTCAAGAAAGCAATGTGTTATTCCATGTAACAGTGCTATAAATTTGTATTTTTGTATTTATAGGGTTGTGCATAGCCTTACAAAATGCTAATTGTTTGAAAATATTTGTGATGGCAATCTTTTCCTCAAATAAATAGATGGATGGATGGACATTGATCTATAAATTAAAAAAGCCTTAATATGGTACACTGCGTTTATATGGAATCCACTGCATTTTAATTCAGATCTACGGAAATACAGCACATTTCACCGCTAACAAACTCGAACACATTTTGCTCCTAACATTCAAAATGACTGGCAAAATGATTTGCTTAAAACAAACAATACAACAAAAATTGCACACAAAAAATATTTATTGACGTGGCAATCTGACAGTGCATGTTTTTAAAGCATATCCACTCTTCAGAAACACTAGAAGGTGGTTTACATGTGGATGCATGCAGCATGCCTTAAAATACTATGGTACCCCAGGAGACGCTCCTTTATGCACTGCTGAAGCTCACATTTATAATACAGGTTCAATAGCTGAGCAGTGCCATTGTAAGAAAACTACATTGCAAGGTGAACACGATAAGACAAATCTTGCCTTTTTTGCAGTACTTTGGCAAGACATTGGAATTATATCGCTATTACAAGAATAACACCAATGTGTAGACGTGTGGAAATGAGACAGGTAACTGGCCAGCCAACCACCTGCTAATTTCATGTATGATGTAAACTTATTTTGTTGCTACAAAACATTAAAATGATTATTCCCAATACAGGGCTTCATCACCACGTCTGACATAATTTTTTAAAAGACAATTTAAGAGAACGTATTTTGAGAAAACATTCTCCCAGAATAGTTCTAATTAGTAAACATACACACACAGAGCTCCCACATAAGGAAATATAAAAAGGCTCGTACATACTTTGGGAAAATAAAATGAGAGGGACTTTGATTGTATGGATGCATATACTATAGAAAACTCTATAGCTTCTATTCTGTGATGTAACATTTAAAATAGACTGTTTAATTCTAGTCACAAAAAGCTCAAAATTATGTACAGAATTTCAGAACAAACAATAAAAAAAATAAAAAAATTATACCAAAGTCTGTTTTGGTCATCAGGCACTGTAGTGGTCACACACCAGGATTTTGGGCACAAACACAGCTTTAGTCCGAGTCAGAGTCTGAGTCATCATCTGTGAGGAAGAAGAATATGTTATTCTTGAAGAGAAATGAAGAAGCATAGCCTCTGAATAACAACAGGAAAAAAGAAAAAATAGATGGGAAATTCCCAGTGAAAATAATCTGCCATGAATGTTTAATGCATATGACAATGCATGAGGATTGCTACTACATTGCTTGTAGCAAGGGTTAATTCATGATACTGAAGGAGTTCAGCCTGCCTGGTTACATAACTACAATAAATGCAACACTGCGGATGATTATTTATAAAGTTATGAAACCACACTTGATAAGAAACCACATCACCCTTCCACTTCCTGTGACTACTCTCACTAATTGTTTTGCTGGTTTAGTATTATATGGAGAGGTTTGTGCAAGCATTTCTTCAGCAGAGAAAGAGAATATGCCGAGATCTCAAGAGGACAAGAACTTGTAATGTTTTTTATTTTTATTTTTAAGAAGTCATTTTTCTTATTGAGTAGTATAGCATCCTTCATATATCCGAAGAGTCTTTAGTTTTATCAGATTTATAAAAGACAGATACGCTGTACCGAGTCTTTCCGAAAACAGCCGAACGCCTGGAGGCGTGCCGTGGGCGAAGCTAAAGAGTGATGAACACGCGCAGCTTTTGCATAGCGATCATCTGCAAGCTATCGATGGTCAGCTAAACAAATGTATTTAAACACACACAATACACCATTGCATTATCCCTGGATAACGTTTGATTCACTATAAGTTGTGTTATTTACATGATGTGCACTTACGCGCCGAATGCCAACAAAACAGACATTTTACTTACCACCCGCGGTTCCGACTCATGACTGAGATCTTTTACCGCTGTGACAGCTCCATCTTTCAGTTTCAACCGATCTGTAAATCCAGCGTTGCACTATAAAACCATTAGAGCCGATCCTGAGGGCTCGAGCAGCCACAGAAAAACACGAGATATTCTCCATTCATTTTAACTAATAAAAAATTGATTGCAACTGTCAGACACGACTTTATCCTATATTTTGATAGCTAATTTAAGGCAGTTTCTATGGTTATTTTAATGACAAATGTCGAGAGCGCATCAATGTAATGCGTGAACCACTTAACGCTGGGTTCTTTGGGAAGCAAGGTTATCTTTCCCTCACAACCAAAAACACTTCTTCGGTGACATTGTTGATTTCATGGTCTAAAAACAAAGTGATAAATCTTTCTCGAGCAAGTCCTGCGCAGCGCTGCCGACGACTTCCGTAACACAAACGAAGCACGTTGATGGGCGTGCTCTTGCTGGTCTCGCTCCGAAACTTGTACGAAACAACTCTGAAGGAGTGTATTTGGCACAGAAATACACTGTCATATGTCCAACTCGTTTTTTGAAACTTTGGCCATGTTTAGCAATAATGTAAATTCTGGATTTTCAGCAGCCGTTACTCCAGTCTTCAGAGTCATATGATCCTTTTGGAAATCAATATTTTTGTCGACACTATAACAACTTTTTTCAGGTTTCTGTGATGAACAGAATTTTTTTTTTTTTTTTTTTTTTAAATATAAATATTTTTTAACAATACAAACGTCTTTACTGTCACATTTGATCAATTTAATGTATCCCTGCTGAATAAAAGTATTAATTTCTCTCTCAAAAATAAAAAAGAATCTTACTGACCCCAAACATCTGAACGGTAGTGCAAATAAGTGTCCTTTAATAATACCTTGTGTGTTTGGTGGTTCTTCACTGGAGTCACCTCCCTTGAGGAAATTGGCCAGCTCATTAAAGATGAAATAAAAGTCCAGGGCAAAGACTATTGTGGCAAAGAAGCCAAAGACCTAAGAAGTGGAACAGAAAGAAAAACAGAAACACATGAGACCAATCTAAACATCACACAAGTCATGTGTAGTATAACTATAAATAATGGATAAACAGTGCTGTCACTGATGGGGCCGATAAAGAGAATTTGACTGAACTGATGTGAGCCTACCCCAGCAGCCTTTGAGGCTCCATCCGGATATTTTGACACAGATATTATAGAGATGATGAAAAAGATGATGGAGGCGCTGACACAGCGCAAGAAGTCCTTGATAAAACAACAGACATGGAGATTTGAAAAGGAGGACAGAATTTTGGTATTCATGGCCAAATATTATGATTTGATCCAGCACAGTCATTTTATAGGTCAGTAAACTTACCATGAGGGGCCAGTGAAAGCCCTTAAATCTCTCATTGAACTTTGTAGAATAAGCAAACAGCAGGAAAAGAGCTGCCAAGAACTCAATGAAGGGAGCTGTGACGAAGGCAGCGGCTGTTGAAGCAGCAAAACACACAAAGCTGATGAACGACAGCACCTGAGGAAACATGAGGATGCATTTTTATTTAATTATTGTTCCTTATTTTGTTTATTGCTCAGTATTTGTGATATGGTGAGTGTATAAAACTTTAAAAAGACAAAAACAACAGACTTACAGTTAATTAATGAAGCAGAAATGGTCACATTTTATATCATATTCATATATTGTGTTCATATTGTATTGCAAAACACATTTGCTGTTATTGAGGTGGGATACGGGTAAGGTTAGAGCCAGGTTTTTGGTATGGTTAGGTTTAAAGGTGGGCTAAGGGGTATTTGTCAGTGGTTAAAGACACTTAATATAAAGTGGGACAACAGAAATGAATGTTTGAATGAATCAGAAATGCTGCTGTAGTCTGAGAGACTGCTCAATCTGCCTGAGCAGGAAGCTGCTTCTGCCACTTTAGACTTGAGTGCCTGATCGGTTGTCAATGTTTTTATCATTCATTAGCTGGAAAAAAATCATTCTGAAAGTGATTCCAACTATATCGTTTCTCTGTGTAATTATATAACAGCAGTGCATGAACTGGATTTGCTTAAAGTGATCAAGCAGCATTTTTTTAAAAAGTTGAAATATCGGTTTTCCCACATTAACAGGATTAGAAGCAGGATTATTTTGCTTGCATCAAGAAGCTGATTTTTGAAAAGTCATTTGAAGTTAGTTGTCATTCTTATGTTAAAAGGATGTTCCAAGAATTTTCTCCAAACATTATGAGAACATTTAGAAATTATATCAACATAAGAATGTTCTAGTTCCATTAAGTTTTTCATCCCAACATTTACATAGTGGAACATTAGTAAAAGTTGTAGGAACATTCCCTGTTGAGAAGTCGGTCTGTATTCTGGCTTTGTGACCGCTCTGAGTTGGGTTTCACTAATGAATAGGGAGAGGGAAATGATTTTACTACATCTTTTCTGTCGCTGCTTGAACATATTTTGATGTACATCCAAGTGTAACAGCTTATCGGGGGAAAAAAAATGGTTTTATATTTATCAGTTATTGACTGGATTTTTGAGATGTGGGCGTTGCACTCAAAAATGGAGGCAGACAAGCATGAGCTAGCAGGGGTGAGTTTATGCAGATTAAATGATTGGAGAAGTCCAGCAGTCTGTCGTTTTCACCAGAAGATCCAGTTATGACATTTTGATTAAAAAATTACAAGGTCAAAAAAAAGAAAAGAAAAAAAAAAGATGCATGGCATCATTCACAGTAAGATCTATAACATGCATTTGGAAAATAGACTGCCGTGAAATTTCAATTTCAAGCTGACCTTTTTCTTTTTTCTTTTTACATTGGCGAAGAACTAACAACTGGCCACATTTTTTGTTCAATGTTCAATTTATTTATAAAGCACAATTAAAACAACCTAAGCTGACCAAAGTGCTGTACTAAGTTGCATAGACCCAATCACAACATTAAATGAACCCATCATTAAAAAAGTAAATAGTCACAAAGCAATAAAAGCATGGGGGGAAAGGGTGGGTTTTTAAAAGGCTTTTAAACTCAGACACTGTAGAAGCTGTTCTAATAGATAATGGCAAATTGTTCCATGGCCTGGGGCCAGCAACTGCAAAGGCTGTCACCCCTGTATTTCAGTCTGGATCCGGGAGCCTGTAGCAGATGCCGAGTCTGTGATCTGAGTGATCTGGCTGGATTGTGTACAATAGTCAACTCTGAGAGGTATGGAGGAGCAAGACTGTTTAGAGCTTTGTACACAAACAGTAGATTTTTGAATTCAATGTAATAATGGATGGAACTGTTTTGTCTGAACTGTAACACAATATTAATTACTTGTTTAGTACACCTTTATAAGAAACCCAGTAGCCTTGCTAAAACTCCCCCTTCAGATGAATGAGGAAACTTAAAAGTGTGTGACCTATATACTGTAGAAAACCGCTCAATTACTCATTCTCGTTTACTTTATTCATTCAACAAAGCAGTAGAAACTTTTCAGAACAAACATTAAAAGATAATAAGGCCTAAAGAATAATCACTGGGGGGGGGGGGGGGGGGGGGGGGGGGGGGGGGGAAGAAGGGGAGAAAAAAAAAACTCAAATCAGAAGAATAAATGGCAAGATTTATGTCGCAGAAAGCACTTCTGTGTGAACTGACTGCATCCAGCTGCCAGCAGCACAATAAATACAATAAAACTTACACCAGACAATAACATTAGGCAGATAATAAGATTCCACAAAACAATGCAACTATGACTTACACACTGTCATGGGTGGATATAACAAATAAAAGTCGAAAAGCGTACCACTTCACCCAGCAGCAACAGTCCTTTTCGGGAGGAGATGAATTCTTTACTAGGGAGAAGAGAATGAATTACGGTCTGTCGTGATCGGTTACTATCCGACGCCTCGATGTCCCCCATCACGCTGACGAAACTCTTCTGTTCCCGAATAAAGTTCACGGTGGTGCGTCCTACTATCAGCTATGAGACAGCTACTCTTCGCAAATCGACATAACTTTCCACGGAGTGGAAACGGAAATAATGACTGCGGAAACGAAGCACACAAAAGAGCAGAATCTGCATTCCCGAAATCTGAAGACCGTTAATAAGTTAACAGAGAATGTGGGCGAGACATGTCTCACAGGACTAAGTAGCGACTGTATAGATATCCGTGCAACAGCTGCATATAATTTACATCTGAACGAATGAACAGATTTAACCCTTTTTGGGGCATGGACTGTAAAAAAGGTTTTGGGGTGTGACTTCAAGCCCCTTCAATAGGCTAGTTCAAAAACATGGAAGGTTTTTGATAGCCTACTTTCTAACTTTGGCTAACGTGTTGTTCATAATAACAGATGTCTAACAGAAGTCTATCACTGCTGAAGGCGAAGAGCCGAAACGTTTGTCATCGTATCTCATGTGTACTATGATTAAAGTGCTTCAGAGTGCAGACCTTTTTTGTATTCTTATATTGATAGGTCTCGGCACCTAATTAGCTGGGAGAGCGCGGTGAATGCTTTGATAGAAGTTTATCATGAAAAATGTATTTGATGTCACTCAGGCATAAGTCATAAATGCAACCACTGAATGTAATTAACCTATTTTGTGAATACTTTTCTACAACATTCTTAAATAGGCTATACACTGTATGTGTTTATATTAAATAGTTTGAATAGAGTCGACCCCAGATTTGCATAATAATTCTGGTAACAATCATTTTTCAAAAAGTACATTTTTACTTATGGAATAAGGAAACAAAATCAATCAGGGTTAACCATTTTGAGACAATAACAACGTGATCCTCAATTTGATCCACATGGACAAATGTGAGAGAAGTAAATACATTAATACTATACAAGCCTATTTTACTATCTTATTTTAGTTATAAAAATGGTCCGTTCACAAAATGAGAGAGCTGGTTCTGCAGAGCTTTAATTTCTCCCTGTTTGGGCCTCTGTGGTGGTTCTTGACTTGTTGAATGTGATTTTTTTAAAAAGGATATAGCCATCCGAAGACCAAAAGGCTGCAGCCACAAAGCCCACGATCTATCAACCAAAAGACAGAAACATGTTGTGTTAAGTCAAGTCACCTTTATTTATATAGCGCTTTTAACCATGCAGATTGTGTCAAAGCAGCTTTACAGTGATAACTGGTATATAATTTTCTTAAAGAAAATGGTGTCAATGCAGGCAGATGCAAAGCACTGTTGAATATCAAATGTTTGGGTCATTCACAATGATGGAATAGGTTTGAAAATGTCTGATATAGATTTAAGGTCTACATAATTATTAAAAAAGAAAAAGAGTATGTATACATTCTCACCCCTCCACCCAGAGTTCCCTTCACTGTGTATGTAGAAACTGCTACCAGGCTAAGAATACACATCAGTGCAGCTGCAAAGAACGAGTTTAACACATCCTGTGAGAGCAAAAGTGCATTAGCAACAGTTGTGTTTGCAATAACAACTGCAGTTGCAGATACTGGCATAGTGTTAATATTGCAAATGCATTAGATTTGTGCTCTTACAATAAGGGGCCAGAAGAAGAAAGTGAACATCTTGTTGAGTTTCAGTAGGTAGAGCAGAAAAAAACTAAATGTGATGAAAAACTCCATGCATGTTGTGGCAATGTAGGGGGGCCTAGATGCCACCGCATAACACACAAAAGCCACAAAAACACACACCTGTCAAGACAATGATACATAAGAGTTGTTCAAGGGATTTAAGTAAGACATTTAGTAAGAGGTTAAGTAAAATGTTTTTAGACTAGATGTTACATGACTGAAATTATTACATGATGTTACATGACTGACTCAAAGTATCAAGCCCATGCCTTGTACTATTTCAGATAAGTCAGTGATTGTCTTAGGAGGATTTGTCCTTCCTAAAAAGTTTAGAAAAAATGAACTACGATGTTAAATGTTCATAAATGTCTCACCATTTCTGCTATTTTCAGTAGACCTTTCGTGGACTTCAAAAAGGCTAAATCAACTTCCATTGTGGCATTAATATGGTCTCTGTTCATTTGTTTTATACCATTGAGTTGTTCTCATAATAGTTTGACTGACTTGAAACATTACTTCCTGACTGAGTGTTTCCTCTTAGTTTCAGGAAATGACTAAATTCACAAATTAAATGTTCTTTTTAAATGCTGATTGAACTCAACACAGTTTTTCATCAGTATAAACTGAATCTCAGCAGTTAGACTTGTTAAAAACTTAAATCTGGTGATAATATTTCTGGACTCAAGAGAGCACTGTGATTCTGGCTGATCTAATTACTTGGTGACATATATTCATGCCAATCAAAATAAAAGTCAACTTGATTTCACTCTTTTATTTAAGCAGTCTTTTATTTAAACGAAATAAGCCTGAAAAAAGGTCTGTGATTAACTTACACTCAAGATATATTAAAATATTATTCTACAACATAAAACACACCAGTAAGTCATTTTTTCAAGCTTTTACGTGTCTTGTAAAAGGTGGTTGCTAACAAGTTGCTAAATGGGACTACAAAAGCTGTCGGGGACATTAAACGCCACCAGCCAAATAGGTAAACTCATTTACGAACAAGCTCGCTTTTACTATTGCAAACTAACTGTTGTGTAGTTAGTTTATAGCCTGAGGTTAGTTCTGGCAATTATATTTAGGCTTAAAAATTCATAAAAGTTGTGTTCAGTTGTGAAAATCATCTTGATGGACAAAACATGTAAGTATTATAAACTTTTGTTGATCACACGCAGGGCTTATTTTTCCAATAATTTAAAAGCCTTTTGAAAAATGCTGTTGGGTTTTTTGTCGAGAGAACCAGTGTGATGCTAAGTTCTGGGTTGACCTACAAAAAAATGTCATCACTGCAGCACTCATAACAATACTAATAATAATAATTGGATTTTTAATAATAATTTGGATGTCTGAGATAGCATTATGTTCAGATAAGGAACAAGATACAAACAAAAAGGCTTTCTGCGAGAACATGCAATTGTGCAATTGTAAAGTGTGTAAAGAACACCCACAGTATTGCAATACTGTTTGTGTAGTCATTGTGAATTCAAGTAATAAATAGAATTTTCTTAAAGTATGCTTAAAGACTTGCTAAAAATTTCTGTAGGCAAGTTTAATGATGATGATGATAATAATAATAATAATAATAATAATGCGTACTTATTTTGTCATTTATATTTTAGTGACGATTTGAAAATTATGACTTTTATTTTGACATGTTTTGGTTGCTCATTAGTGTAGCACGTAACGCTGCAAGTTTCGCGCATCATGAGCATCATCACACTAGCTTATTTGTATATGTAACTACAAAACGTCAATTACACAAGCGAAATGATTGTTAACTCGTTAAAAACGTTTTGCCGCGTTGTCTTGCTTCGGTGTTCACACAAATCTCTGTCAACAGATGTACTTGTCCGACAAACACCTGCAATGGGAAAGCATTTCATCAGACATTCGCGCAGCAGCAGCAGCACATCTCTCACTCACAGTAAGTCCTGCGCCAGCTTCCGTTCTACGTAATATTACGGCGACCATTCTCATTTCATTCTCATTCATTTTTAAAATATTTATACATTTTCTTCAAATCTTCACTAACCGAGCTAGATTATGCAGGCAGATTTGCATTAACAGTACTGACATGAGCTTAAGCTTGTTGATTGAGGAAGCTTGTGCTTCCTCAATCCTTTGACTGAGATCTAACGCTGAATCCAAGAAGAGATTCATTATGTTGTCTTCTTTTGAAGGAAAACTGGTTAGAAACGGCGAAGAGAAGAAATCAGTGGTGAGTTACCACTAATGAATAGATCGTCTTTTCTGAAAGAGGATCACTTATACGGCGGAGAACACAGTGAAAATAATATTGTTAAAAATGTTGTTTTTGTTCAGATTTGGTTAGAGGGAAATATTGCAAGTGGAAAGACAACATGTCTGGAGTACTTCAACAAAACCAGTGACATTGAGGTAATGCAGTAAATGTATAATAAATAATATTTCTCACAGTACCTGTAATCTCTCTCCTTCTATTGTTATTCATTTCTTTAATTTATTTAATTTAATCTAAAACATGTCTTGTATTTCAGGTGCTGACAGAGCCTGTGTCTAAATGGAGAAACGTGCAGGGTTGCAATCCATTGGTAGGGATCCAGTAGCACTTTACTATGGATTTAAAGGGTTAGTTCACCCAAAAATAAAAAATTTCTGTCATTAATTACTCACCCTCATGTTGTTCCACACCCATAAGACCTTCTTTCATCTTCAGAACACAAATTAAGATATTTTTGATGAAATCCGAGAGGTATATGACTCATCCATAGACAGCAATATAATCAACACTTTCAAGTTCCAGAAAGGTACTAAAGACATTGTTAAAAAAGTCGACGTGACTGCAGTGGCTCAACCTGAATTTTATGAAGCGACGAGAATACTTTTTGTGCACAAAAACAATAAAAATAATGACTTTATTCAACAATATCTTCTCTTTTGTGTCATTCTCATACGTTGTTTATATCCAGCGCTTCCAGGTTCTACGTCAGAACGCCGACTCATTATTGGCCGGCTCCTGCGTCAGCATCACATGTATGCGTTGTGCTGCTCACGTGATCAGCTTTGGCCAATACTGAGCCGGCATTCGGCCGTAAACATGGAAGCCTTCACTCTGCTTACTGCGTCACCTGTGTAAGGATAATGATGGAAAAGAAGAGATTGTTGAATAAAGTCGTTATTTTTGTTTTGTTTTTGTGCACAAAAAGTATTCTCGTCGCCTTATAAAATTCAGGTTGAGCCACTGCAGTCACATCGACTTTATTAACAATGTCTTTAGTACCTTTCTGGACCTTGAAAGTGTTGATTATATTGCTGTCTATGGACAAATCATATACCTCTTGGATTTCATAAAAAAAAAAAAATCTTAATTTTTGGGTGAACTAACCCTTTAATGAGCTTTTGTCTTTCTTTGTCTTGTTGTATACTTTTTTTGCATTAAGGCATCTTTACACGGACAAGTTAAGGCTGCTCTGTGCCTGCTCAAAATTCTGTGTAATGATGCAATGCTGTATAAAAGCCAGACTTAATTATGACTGCTCTGACTCACCTCAGCCCCTAGTATGTGATCATACAGTTGTAATTGTTGTATAAATGCATTTATGCCACCTCTGAGCAGAATTAAACAGTTTATGTAATAATACTTAAATGCTTCTGTGCCAGCTTTGCAGTGTAAATTTGGCATTAGACTTATTTTTGATTATCTCAAGGCATTTTTACACATTTGAGTTAAGGCTGCTCTGTGCCTGCTCAAAATTCTGTTGCCATATAAAAGCCTGCTCTGAACCACCTCAGCCCCTAGAATATGGTTAAAATTGTGGTTTAAATGCATTTATGCCAAAATTCGTTTATGCATTAAACAGTTTGAGTAAAGACACTTCAGATGCCACTTTAGAAGCTCTTCTGTTCCACCTTTGCTGTGTAATTTTGTCATTATAAATGTATTCTTTTCTGTCACAGGGATTGATGTACCAGGACCCAACCAGATGGGGGCTCACCCTTCAGACATATGTGCAACTCACAATGCTGGATCGACATGTCTCACCAATGGCATGTACAAGTCCTCTTTCACATCCCTAGAGTCATTTTTGTTTAGTTGCTTTACATGTATCAGTTTCTGTTTCGCAAAACTGAAATGAGCTTCC
Source organism: Elopichthys bambusa (assembly GCA_037101425.1). Classification (NCBI taxonomy): domain Eukaryota; kingdom Metazoa; phylum Chordata; class Actinopteri; order Cypriniformes; family Xenocyprididae; genus Elopichthys; species Elopichthys bambusa. The sequence continues at coordinate 19,802,490 of CM074432.1, forward strand.
GTGAACTGAGGAAATGGATTACTAATCATGACTGCAATAACCTGTTGTTTTTCTTTCTATCATCACAGTCACTGCCAATCAGAATGCTGGAAAGATCTATTTACAGCGCTAAATACATTTTTGTGGAAAATCTTTTTAAAAGGTAGAATTTATTAGAAATCTAAAATAACTTTCCCCAGGTTTCACAGACAAGGCTTAAGCTAGTCCTAGACTAAAATGCATGTTTGAGCTGTTTTAACTGAAAGTAACTTGTACTGACATATCTTAAAATATGTTAGAGTCATTGTTTCGTCTCAAGATGCACAGCAGTAATGCTTTTTTCTAGGGTACATTTATAAAAGTTACTTAATGTCCTAATTAAACTAAGGCCTAATAATCCTGGTTTAGCCTAAGCCCTGTCTGTGAAACTGGGCCTTTATATGCTAACTATTTGACATAAAATACTAATCATTAAATGTGTAGCTACTAATGTTAAAGAAAACTGTATTATTTGGTTTGGATGACAGTGGAAAGATGCCTGAGGTGGACTTTGCTGTTTTAAGCGAATGGTTTGAGTGGATCATAAAGAACATTGCTATTCCTGTGGACCTTATTGGTATGGCAAATATTTCTGTATTTCACTGCATGTTGCTTGTTAGATGTGGATAAATGCATTTTTTTTTTTTCATTTTTGTTGTGTAATGTTACTAATACATGTGTTTTCACTTTTGTTTTTATTCAGTTTACCTGCAGACCTCTCCACAGACCTGCTACGAGAGACTAAAGCAGAGGTGCAGAGAGGAAGAAAAGGTTATTCCCTTGGTGAGCTGATGTTGAGCTATAATCCTAAATAACCTAAACTATTGTGCATGCAAAATAAATAAATGACAAATCTGAAACAAAAACCAGTAGTCTCTAGTCATTTTTTTCCCCCATATTTTTCATATTTTCAGAAGGCTAGATATGGCTTATATATTTTGAAAGAGATGCTTTCACTGATTTTCACACTTTAGAACTACCTAGAATCCATCCATAACCTGTATGAAGACTGGCTGATTCATCAGAAGTCATTTGAAGTTCCTGCTCCAGTTCTTGTGAGTTTCTGCTAATATTTATAGGTTAAAAAGCCTTACTGCATCAAATGATGTATATTGTGACATACTGTATAATTTGCCTGTTGATGAGATGAACTCGTGAATAATGTCCCATGCACTATATCTTCTTTTCTTTTTCTTTTTTACACATTGGTGGGCAGGTAATCCCAGCAGATCATGATCTTAAGAAGATGCTGCATAAATATGAGGAAAACAGAGAGAAGATACTAAAGGTGCATTGCTCCTGAGTAAAGGATCAGAGAGAATGATGGTCTTATCAGTTTATAAATGTCTTGAGCTTTCTCAGAGACAGATAAAACAAGCCCTGACTTCATATTGTGCAAACATTCCTCCTGCAATAGAAGTTGATTTGCATAGTAGGATTTGTAAATTACATTTATATGATGGGTTTTATTTAAATGCTGCCTTTTATGGTTATTATTATGTGTATTTGCATTTGTAGTCCTTCTAAACTTGGTTTAAGCATTTAACAGAAGACAAAGTCTTTTTATTTTTAGTTTTATGGAATCATTCCATATGATCTGAAATTACTGCACTTGGAAATATTTCTGTCAGTTCTTTTGTTACGTGAGTGGACATTTTAAATTCAGAATGGCTATTTCAGGGCATGGAAACGTATTATATGTGATTTGGGCAGGTATTTTACATATACATCATCATACTGGGGTCTAATGAAAGATCCTTTCCTTTTTTTTTCTTTCATGTTCAGTTCTGTTCATTCTGCCACTTGCAGATAACATCACTAACAAATACAGATCTTGATCTGATTGTTAATTTGTTACTGAAGGTGTTACTGTGACCAATGTAATTTATACTGCATAAGACACTGTTTTAATAAACTATGTGAAATATTTGAAAATATTGATTTTATTACATTTTAAATCTACAGTCACATAATTTTTATGACATGCTCACATGTAGCCTCAGTAGTACTGTAAGATCAATACAAAAAAAATGTTTGCACCTTATTACTTTCAGTAATAGGCAGTATAAGATTCATCAGAACACCATATTTTAACACTTATATTAACCTACATGAATCCAAGGTTAGACATTCCAGCAGAACAAATGTTCCATTAAGACAAGTAGGTGCACATGTAGCTGTCTCTCTACATTTAGTAAGGCACAGTATCTAAAAAATGAAGCTCTAAGAATCATTTTGACCCAAGCAAGCTCCCAGACAACATTTCATGGTGGGGCCAATGTAGGTGTGATATGGGCTTGAGGTATGGGCCCTACTGGGGCTAATTCACATAGGACAGACACGGAATCCATGGACAAACCATGAAATGTTAGCTGGGTTCATGAAAATTATAGCAGCAAGAATCCTTCACTTTAAAAAGCTATGTTAGGGCACGCACACAATTTCTGAAGGTAACAGGAAGAATGTCTACGATACCAAAGCTATTCTGAAATTAGGGCTTTATTAACTTAAACACTTAAGAAACTTGCTATCAATAAAAATGCTTCGTACATTACTAGCACAAAGATATTGTTTGGAGAGTCACTGCACTGTCACACTGTACCACACTTTAAAATCTCTGGCATGGATGAGGAAAAGCCTCGAATACTTTGTGTCTCTAAACCATCACGTATGTTTGGTCTAGCTCGTCTTCTGGTTGTTGAGATGTGGGACTCTTGTGTGCGCTTGAGCCCTCATTGGCAGTCTGACTGTGGTGAGTTGGTGGTCCAAACACTGTTGTACATTCGCTAGGGATGTAGATTGATTGAGGAGGCTCTTTGATAGTGTCGTCCTGTGCAAGAACGCCATCAGATCCAGCACAGCTTCCGCAACCTGCAATGTTGCAGACTGGCTCCTGGGATGGGCTGCACAAGATGGGCAGACTCATGCCATCTGGGGATTTTGTGGGTGGGGTTGTGATGACCTCATTATGTCCACTGAATGGCTGGGCCTGTGCGGTCTCCTCTATGGGGTATTTAAGGGGTTCATCTGCACTGAAGTCCTTCATGTGCATTTTCCCCATTCGCTCAGTGAGCTCAACCAGGCAGTCATCTGTTGAGCCTTTACGGTTGCATCCTTGCAGCGGTGTCCCGACTTGAAGCACTAACGGTTTGTCATCTAAGGGCTGGGCCTCAATTGTGTTTGAGATGTGTAGCTTTCTATGACCTGGGGTGGTCTCATTGTGTATGGCTATAGACTGGGGGCCACTCATGTCAGTACTGACCTCGTGGAACAGGCCTACGTTGTGGCCTCTGTATCCAGCCCACTCCTGGGCCTTGAGAGGCTGCATAATTCTTTGAGACTTTTGGAAAATGGGCTTTTGTCGGATGGCCAGGTCTGGGTAGTTCTCCCGCATCTCCAAGATAGACTTATCATCGGTCATGAATGAGCTGGATGGTCTTTCTACATCAGATATAGTACTGTCTTGAGAACTGTCGACTTCCTGATTTTGAGGTTCATGGCTTTTAAGTGATTCTTGTTGCTGTTGTTCCCCTGGGTTTACCAGTGAACCACCTTCAACATGCTCATCATCCTTATAATCATCCTCATTTAGATTACAGATGCCATTGATAGGTTCCGAAACGTCTTCCCCAGCACTGAAGGTCAAAAGAGAAGCTCTCGTACGGAGGATCTCCAGACATTCTACATGTGATCTCTGGTTCATGAGTTCCAGAAGATACTCACACTCTAACCTGGCAAGGAACAGGTCGAATCCCATACTCTTGGCCTTTTCAGGGTCAAACTTTTCAGACAGTCTGTACTCAGTGTCTGTTTCCATGCAGTATCCGATAATCTGAAGAATACTCCTGGCAAAAGGCAATACAGGCTTGATGTAATAGACAAAGTGTCCAGTAAATGTCTGAGAGAACAGGAAGAAGAAAGAAGAGAGAGAAGAAAAAAAAAACAGTCAAAATTAATGGTATAGTATTTAAAGCAAGTTTCAGATTTCTTTTTTTCACTTCGAAAATAATTAAACCTTATGCCCTGACTTTGTGACAAATGATTTGAATGTAACAGAACCATCCATAATAACCTTCATGTTCTCTTGAGATTAAGAGTGCGTACACCAGTCTAAGAAGTTTAGGATTTTAAATTTCACTGAATTCTTTATTTTTATACCCAGTGTCTTTGAGACCCCAAATAAAAGTAATAGAGGACTGTCAAGATATGTTATCAATTTTAAATGTAGCCTAAGAAAATTAGCAAGAGAAATCTTAAGGCAGTCTAAGATAGTGGTTTTAACTGGTCTCTGCTTGCCTTCCAGCCTGGCTAAGTTGTCTTTAGATGGTCTAACTGATCTCACAGCTGGCCTGACCAACTGAAAAGTACCCCAGACCCTTTCTAAAACCAGAAAACAGACCAGGCTAGGAGACCAGAGAAGAACAGCATACCATCTGTAGCTAGTTTAAGCTGTTATTGTCATCAGATGGAAGAGTAGAGAGAATAGACCTATCGATATCAGCTTTATTTACCTTTAATGTTTTAATCTCTTTCTTCCACGGAAACAAAAACAGGTTGACACAGAACATCTCCAGTAACTCGGCGGCTTTTCTAAAGTCGTGGACATGTCTCTGGCAGTCTCTGTAGTGTGCGTACTTATACAGAGTCTCATAGAAGTCCAGCGTGTTGAATCTCTTCCGCGGCTCTTCCTCCGACAACAGCAGCACGCGCCTGGCTTCATCTGTCACTTGTGTCTCTGAACACACTTTCAGATCGCCTTCAGAACTAACTTTGTCGTAGTACTGTAAATACTTAACGAACACTTCATTCCGCGAAACCGGCGTTTGATCGTCGACGCTGTTGGTCATGTTTGTTTCAGAAAGTGATCAAGTTGATCAACTCCTGTCTCCCGATGAGGAAGCGAAAGTAGTATGCTATGCAAATAAGGAGTGATGATGATGAATATGCAGGTATCGCGAACGACGCAAATACGGAAGAACATCAATAAGCTATTTTTTCTGATTCTAGTTTAATCACGGACCAGGTTTACTTTAATAAAAGGCTTGCATGCCTATTAATGTCCATGACCAATAAGCGAAACGGTCCTGTGTCACAGGTATAAGCGATGTAATAGCGATCTCATGTTCATCTTGGCCTCAACAGACATCTGAAATACCAAGGCCTATATAGTAAACATCTTTAAGTACACTTAATTATACCAGCTGTATTTGTCCATGATTTGTCCGAGAAACGGTTGATGATATACCTAGTCACCATTGTTATTCTTCCTTCAAATGTGGGTAACATTACTGACATCTAGTGCAGAAAATAAGTAATTCTCATGACTTCAGTGTAAGAATGCCCAGAAGATGGCGATGTCATAAAATTAACGCTTATTCGGGTAAAAAATTGTCACAAAGGAAAATACCTTATCCATGAATGGGTATCCCTGGGGAAAACCCAGCTTAACCTGGTAGCCTACTCTTGTGTAAAAACACTCTTGGTGTATACATGTAAACATTCAGTAGAATAGTATCAAAATACCATGGTATTACCATCTGATGACAGTCACAGTACTTTTTGTAAGATCAGCCTGCAAAAAAATTCCATGTGGAGATATAGAGTTATGGGACTCACTGAGCAAGAAATAAATGCATGAGCTCCTTTTTCCATGACAAATTTCTGATACTGATAGATCTTTTTACTGATTTTGATGAGGATATTATTTCAAAAACATTTAAAAAAAAAAAATCTTACCGACCCTAAACTTTCAAATAATAAATGAATCTGTTTGGAATATGAACTCAACATTAATATACTTTGTACTGTATAACACATAACAGTCAACCTAACGTGTCAAAATATACACTGAATACAGCAAATATTACAGGATCACAAAACTTATAATAAGCGCTTATGTCACCAAATAAAAAGTGTGTTACTGGTGCTATAGAGAATAATTAAAAAAACGATTTGAATAACAGAAACTATATGTAAAAGGGAAAGAAGCTACTTCCATAATCTCACTTTATTGACCTTTTCTGACCTGAAAATAATTGGTAACACTTTATTTTAAGGTGACATAATTACAAGTTACATGTGCTTACCATACTAAAAACAGTAAATCCACCCCTGTCTTTGAAACAGGGTCATAGTTAATTGATATTACTCAGTATGTCAGATCAAATGCACATGATTATCTTTGGTTAATGTTATGAACAGCAGCTATGCTGATTATTTTCCATTTGCTTTTCCGTTTTATCTCGGGATGCCCTTCCCGAGGTAATTAGAGAATACGTCAGCTCCAGTTTGGATCCAGCCTCTTATGAAGACTTCGGATGCATCAACACCCGTGACGAGACGACCCCAACCCCTGCGAAGACTTCAGATGATGCAACTCTGGATCAACATGCACCAATGCAAAATTTAGCTAACTGCGTGATTTGTATATGTACATTTCTGAAATTACGCACAGAATCACCTCTGATAACAAATCACTAAATTGTAATGTTGACATGACATTTTCTGTAAAGCTGCTTTGAACCGATATATGTATTGTGAAAAGCGCTATACAAATAAATGTGAATACTTGTGTAATTACACTGTAACGTCACCTTGTCACCAAAAAAAAAAAAAGTGTAACCAAATAATCAGTAGATGGATGTAGATGTAGATGTCTTAAATAACTTGAAAATGTTTCAAATGTTTGTACTTTTACTTCTGTAGAGTAGTTAGTGGATCAGTGTGTGGATCACGTGTGTCAGCTCTGGATGAAATGAGTATTCCTCTGGTATAGTTTAATAGAAGAGGAGCTCTGGGATAAGAGGCTAATTAAGGTGAGCGCTATGGCACAGGCCATCTGTTCAGGACACTTTCTGTGAGCCCACCATGCAAACAGGCAGGAGAAAGAGATAAATATCCACATCAGTGCTAGTGAGAGGCTCGTAATGCATTATGAATGACAGGAGTCAATGAGCAGAATGGTTCAGGAAACATTCTGTCCATCTGGAAGCCCTAAGTGTACAATCTACATCTGTTGGTAAACTGCACATTGTCTGAAACTTGCCAGCGGTAACTGTGCACAGCAACATATTATGCTGCTATGTACACTAAAATAAAAATAAACATTAAAAAACAGTGAAATGCATGGCAGCACAGGGTGCCAAATGTTTATCATTAATGAAAATAACAGTTAAAGATCATTAAAGACGAAATGGACAATGACTGGAAGAAGCGTCTGCCAAACAAAAACTGTAAAATTAAGATACATTATCTTTAAAAAGAAGTTTGACAGGTGTTTTCAGGTTTTTTGTTATTATTGTGAAACATTTTCTGTAAAATGTAAATCTTTCACAATCAACAATTAGCTAGCAACAGTACACGCATGATCTGATATAACTCTCATTATTATAAAGTAACTTGCAGTATAACATCAGTGTTTCTGGGCTCATCACTGACTAAAGCACAGGCTCTACTCTTCAGCACAATGGTAACCTCAAAAAACTCAAGACAACAGAAACATTAAACACTAACAGATCTCTAGATCTCTGCATCTTTATTTATTACACATCATCTTTATTTATAACCACTCTGACTTTATTTCATTCTTTCAAAGTTTCTTATTAAGAATTAACTGATGTTTAGATGTTGATGTTTTATTGAAAATAATTAAGTTGGAAGTCACCATTATGGAGGTGAACATTTGCTTTATTTGGGCTCTTGGGAACTTTTTAATTTTATGTTTTTTTTTTGTGAGTGCTGTAATTGTGTGTTTCTAAAGCATGTTTGTTATAACAAAATTTGTGAGAAGAAAAACTAATCGAATGCAGTTGACTAATTGGTGATTTAAGCATCATGAAACAGCCAGATTCACTGATCTCTGTGGACACTGTTTAAGTTTTAAAAAAATTCATAATTGAAGTCCTAGATTATGACTGTGTAAAACCTATCCTGCTTTAAAATTCTGGATTTGGCAATATATATGAATTATTAGGAAAGTATCATATAGAAACACACAGACATAAAGAAGCAGCGTATGAACCTCAACAATGGTGACAACATTTTCAGATAAACAGATCAACTCTGAACGTCACAAAACAAGCTATAAAGTCACAAAAAAAAGCTTTCTATTGATTGTCACCATTGTTGAGTTCATACACTGATTCTTGATGTCTGAGTCTAAAAAAAAACACAGCTGAAAACATTTTCTATGTAGTGAATTAAACATCAGAATTTTAATTTAAGAAAATCACAAGGTTAATGTAAATATTAAAAAATCAACAGCTGATATATTGTCAGATTCTGGATTAGATCAGTGAAACAGGTCATAACAGGATGACTGAATTCTTATTAATAAGCTACCAATTTCTTCTGACCAGAATTTTTCTTGCAATTTTTGTTATAACAAATATGCTTCAGAAACACTCAGTTAAAGCAGCCAGAGAAAGACTGATGTTAAAGAGTCATGGGTCAAGAGCCCAATTAAAGCAAACATTCATAATGGTGACTTCAAACTTTATTATTTTCAATAAAACATCGACATCTAAACCTCTGTTCATTCTCATTAAGAAGTTTTGTATGAGAGAAATAAAGTCAAACTGTACTGTAATAAGTGAAAATGCTGAGATCTAGAGAGATCTGTACTTTCTGAGAGATTTAACTTTCTGTTGCTGCCAGTCATGTGACAGTTTTCATCTTACTTAAATTAATTAAATTTATTCAATTTTTTTTACAGTGAATGTTTGATTGTAATAATTCAGGAAATACCTGTAAAATAACATTGTTTTTAAATAAGGAGATTTTACTTTGATTTTGATTGGCAGCCGTTGCTGCCAATCATTTGACTGTTTTATCATTGTATTAATTACAGATTATTCTTGTAATTTTACATACATTTAATTTAAGAAAACGGAAAAATATTGTATAAATTACAGTAACTTTTCTGTATAAAAAAACTGAATTACTGTAAATTGTCATTAATGTCATAATACTTAAAATAACAGCTGTCTTTAATTTAGAGATAATTTTACAGAGATATGACTACAATTTAAAATACAAGTAAAACCTGAAAAAAACAAAAAACAACAAAAAAAAACAGTTATTTCCTGTAAAATTAGGATTTTTTTTTTTTAAAAAAAGACAAAACTAAAAGTTAACACACCCAGGGGCGGTTTCCCGGACAGAGATTAAGCTTAGTCTTATAATAAAATGGCCCTTTAAACCAGATTAACAGAAATCTGCTTTCTCTGTCATGGTTTTAAATAGTCCTAGACTTAGTCTAATCCACAGTTTAATAAGGTGATTTCCTGGAGGAAGACTAGAGCTACTCCAGGACTAAATTGAGGCTTAAATTAAACCTACTAGGAGGCAGGTTTAACTTCAGATTAATGTTGTGTTTCAAAGAAGACACGTGCACTACTTGGACATATACCGATATCAATATACACTGTATATATATATAGGCCTATATATTGATGTTGTTGACTTTTTTTTAAACAATTCATTTTGATTTAACACCATTGTTTCTGGTTCAAATGTGATTGCTTCATGTTAAATTGACTTGTAATGGTCAATATTTGAATTCACTTGATGTTTTCATTTTGAAATAACATTACAATCAAGTAACCTAATCAAACAGGACTTTCACTTCCCATCATGCTTTGCACCGGGCTGAATTGGGAAAGTAAATGTTGAAAAAGTGTTATTTTATGCAATTTTTTTAGAAAGATGAGAATATGGAGAGACTTCTTACTGTTTAATGTTCTATTATGTAAAAGTTTTTGTTATGTTAGTGTTTTTTGGAGATTACCATTGTGGTGAAGTGTTGAGCTTGTGCTTGGGTAGAGGACCTGCTTATAAGAATTGCTTTAAAAAAAAAAAAAAAAAAAAAAAAAAAAAAAAAAAAATATATATATATATATATAATGCAACCACTATGATAATGCTTTGGATCAAACCAGTATCATTTCTAGACTGCCAACACTGATTATCATATGTGTAAATAGTTATGTTTAGTTTGTTGCTATGTAAAGACAAAACAAAAGCATTAATAATCATATGATTATTATCTATATATAGAATTCATCTATTTAAATAAAATTCATTACAAACAGACTTCCAGGCATTTCTTTTCTTTTCTTTTCTTTTCTTTTTTCTTTTCTTTTCTTTTCTCATCAACATCTAACCTGTCACCTAGTAATGTTCCCAGAACGTTCAGAGACGGTCACAATGTGGAGTTCTTTTAAGGTTTGGGGGACGTTATTTGGTGGACCTTCAGGGAACATTCAGGACATTCTAGTAATGTTTAGGGGACTATTACTATAGGACGTTCTGTTAACTTCCCAAATGTCCTCTTTGTAATGTTCATATGTGACCATAAAATTAACCAAAATAGAATGTCCCCCTAAACTCATATAAAGAACCTTGAACTGCAGCACTTTCATTATCAAAAGAGGACGTTTTAGGAACGTCCCTAATGTTCTGTAAAGGTTCGGAATTTTAGTCACCTTTAGAGAACTTTTAGGGAACGTTGTGAAAGGTCACGAGAACGTTGCCTTCTACGTGGGTAAATATCACAATAATAATAATGTTACAGTAATAAAATAATATAATCTCTGATTGTTTGAGCTGGACATACCAAAACAAATGCCTAAAAACATATATTATATACAAATGCAAAGAAATGTAAATAATATTGCACATGTTTATTGCCCAGTAGGGGCATTTAACTGTTCATGAAGTAGATGGCCTGAGGAAAGAATCTTCTTGTGTCTGACTGTTCTAGTGCTCAGTGCTCTGCAGCACCAACCAGATGACAAAAGTTCAAAGAGAAAGTGGCCTGGGTTTTGCCAGCCCTTTTACTCTGGATGAGTACAGTTCTTAGAGAGTGATAGCTGAGCTGAACCAGACAGTTATACACTGTTAAAAATAAATGTAATTTTACAGGTAATGGTCTGTCATTATACAATAAAATACCTGTTGTTTTACAGATATTTGTTGTAATTTAAATAAACAGTAATATACCGTACAACATAATGGATTCTGGGTAATATTTGTTGTTTTCGAGAAAGTAGCCTACAGCAGTATAACGTAAAATTGTTTAGCAGCGCTCAAAGTCGACACTCAGAGACTGTATCCCAAATCACACCCTATACCCTCATTCACTTTTCCCTACATTAGTTTATTAATAAAATCCACTTGAGACAACGAATTCATCTTCATCTAATCAGATGAAGTTGGTTACTTATTGATAAGTTTGACTGATTTCTTCTAGAGTCTGATATCTGAGTATATTAGCTGTTAGTTTTGCATTATTTACATTAGCCTTATGATTTTATAAAATTATATAAAGATTATATAAAATTAATACCAAATATTTTGACGTTTATAGAGTGTTTTTAGCTGGGTTTTTTTTTATTTTTAGGCTCACACAAACATCAAGAATCAGTGTATGAACTCAACAATGGTGACAATCAATAAAAAATCTTCTTTGTGACTTTATAGCTTGTTTTGTGACGTTCAGAGCTGATCTGTTTATCTGAAAATGTCACCATTGTTGAGGTTCATACGTTGCTTCTTTATGTCTGTGTGATACTGTCCAAATAATTTATGCATAATACCTCAAAAATTTTCAAAATATTAAAACATATCAGGATTTACACATACAAATAGTATTATAGGGCTTCAATTATGTGAAGTTATTAAACCTAAACAGTGTTTTCTGAGAGAAATGAATGACACATGAATCATCAATAAGTAACTAGGAGCTTTGATCAGTTTTTTTTTTCTTGTAAATTTTGTTATAACAAACGTGCTTTAAAATCAGTTACAGCAACCAGAACAAAACTAAAATTAAAAAGTCAAGAGCCAAGAACCCAAATAAAGCAAATGTTTACCTCCATAACAGTGACTTCAAACTTTATTATTTTCAATAAAACATCAACATCTAAACATCAGTTAAATCTTGATGGGGCGGCTTCCCGGACAGGATTTAATTTAAACCAGGAGTAGGACTTAATCTAGAATAGTTAATCGTGTTTTAAACAATGGCTTTCTGAAACACAGATTAAGTACAGATTACTAAAACCTGGACTATGGAGTCCTGAATTAAAATAAACCAGATTCATTTAAAACCAACTGTGTTCATCTGAATTAGCATGAGAGAGGTTGCCTATAAAACATGGAATGAACCAAGAAAAGCTTAAAATTGCATTGAACTGAGAAGCAAATCCAAGGAAAACAATGAAAGCAGAAAAAGACTGCAATAAAAAAAATAAGTAAATAAATTTACTAAAAAAGAGACAGTTCTTTTAACGCAAGCAAAACACATCAGTTGTGAAGAAAAAAAAATGCTTGGAAATCTGTTAATAAATTCTAAAACAAATAGAGTAATTCTATATAAATAATTCTACAATTATTAATGCTTCTTGTTTTGCAATTTACATAACAATAAACTGAACACAATTATTTTTTCCACATGTGATGTTTTGGTGTTGGCAGTCTATAACTGATACTGGTTTAAGCCAAAGAACTATCACTTTATTAACAAATTAAAAATCTTGTTAGCAGGTCCCTTAACCCAAGCACAAGCTCTACACTTCACCACAATGGTAATCTCCAAAAAACACAAACATAACAGAAACTTTTAAATACCAACATAATAGAACAATAAATATTAATAAGTCTCTCCAGTTACTCATCTTGCTAAAAATGCGTAAAATAACACTTTATTTCAACATTTACTCTCCCAATTCAGTGCAAAGCATGATGGGAAGTGAAAGTCCTGTTTGATTGGGTTACATCAAGTGAATTCAAACAGCAACCATTTCAAATTAACATGCAATCACATTTGAACCAAAACAATGGTTGTTTAAATAAAGTGAACAGCATAAAAAAATTAAAAATAAATACATTTATATACCAGTCAAAAGTTTGGAATCTGTAAGAAGTTTCATCTGCTCACCAAGGCTGCATTTATTTAATTAAAAATACAGTAAAAACAGTCATATTGTGAAATATTATTACAATTTAGAATAACTGTTTTCTCTTTGAATATATTTTATAAAGTAATTTATTCTTGTGATGGCAAAACTGAATTGTCAGCATCATTACTCCAGTCTTCAGTGTCACATGATCCTTCAGAAATCATTCTGATATGCTGATCTTCTGCTCAAGAAACATTTATTGTTTACAATTGTACAAAATATTTGTGTACAATATATATATATTTTTTTTCAGGATTCTTTGATGAATAGAAAGTTCAAAAGATATTTTACATTTACATTATAAATGTCTTTACTGTCACTTTTGATCGATTTCTTGCTCCATAAAAGTATTAATTTCTTTCATTTCTTTTTAAAAAAAATAAAAAAATTTACTGAACCCAAACTTTTTAACGGTAGTGTATAATGTTACAAAAGCTTTGTATTTCAAATAAATGTTGTTCTTTTGAACTTTCTATTCATCAAGGAATCCTGAATAAAAAAAATAAAAAAAAAGTACACAACTGTTTTCAACATTGATATTAATCATAAATGTTTCTTGAGCATAAGATCAGCATATTAGAATGATTTCTGAAGGATCATGTGACACTGAAGACTGGATTAATGATGCTGAAAATTCAGGAATAAATTACTTTATAAAATATATTCAAACAGAAAACAGTTATTTTATATTGTAATAATATTTCACAATATTACTGTTTTTACTGTATTTTTTAATTAAATAAATGCAGCCTTGGTGAGCAGACGAAACTTCTTTTAAAAACATTAAAATATCTTACCAATTCTAAACTTTTGACTGGTAGTGTATATAGTGTATCTCAATATCGATATATATCCAAGTAATACATGTCTTCTTTGATACAATGTTAATCTGGTTAAATTCTTGGCTCAAAGCTGTACTTAAAAGTTAATTATCAAGCATCTCATTCGTAATTTAAGTGAAGTGTAGGACTAAATCTTAAGTGTCATTCTTACAGATGATTCACGACACTTTGCTGTGCCACAAACAGGATTTTGGATGACGACATAGGCATGGACCAATCATTGAATAGATTTCCTTATTTAAGAATATTCTCAGATAAATTCACATTGAATGGAGAAATTCCTAAGAGGAGTTTACATATAACACACAATTGACAATAACATTTTTTCAAGAGAATACATTATGATATACACATTGGAAATGAAAGATAAACACGTTTTCCACCATGTTTTAATTGCACATTTTAAACTGGTGGGCTGTTAACTGACCTGCCTATAGTCTATATAGCCTAGATTTTATGATATAATCAGTCACCATGGATTCCAAAAGAAAACCGATCTGGCGCGAGGAAGAAGCGCTACTGCTTGCTGAATGGGGCTGTTCACATATCGCACCTGTTCGGCTGAGTTTTCGATGTTGTTACGAAAAGGCCGAAGCTAATCGGTTGGTTCTTGTCACATGACCACATACGCCTCGCCGCGCTATAGGCGCGTCTGGACAAAACGAGCGCGCCGCACCTCATGCGCGTCGCTTCTATTATGAGCGCGCTTTCCACGCGACAACATTTGAAATAACTAATTTGCGCGTGCATAAGCGATATTTGAACGGCCACTTAGTCAAACAGTTCAGCCCAACATTAATCAGCGCTGATAAAGATGATGCTGCTCTGTCCAAACGATACCGTTTGATTAACTGCTCGTCATCAAACATTTCAAAAACATTCTTACGCCTCTGAAAGATTTGCGCACGTCTCTGTCTCCTCAGTGCCATCACACACCCCTACTGGCAACTCCTAACCGCTTGAGAGACCTCTGGAGCTGTCTTAAATAACTGGGAGAGTAAGAGTGATTCTTAGCTTTAAGAAATTTGATAACTTGCTTTTATATTTAAGTTTGAAAGTTGTAAATTTCATTAATTCTCAACACTTAAGACTAAAATGGCACTTTGAGAAACTTGATAAATACAGGCCCTGTTAGTGTTCAATGTTCTGTTTCTGTTGTCTTAAGTTTTTTGAGGTTACCATTGTGCTGAAGAGTAGAGCCTACAGTGTAGGAATTAAATGAGCTCCTACTTCAGAGTAGGGTCTAAACCAGCACTATACTATCAATAACGTAAGTGTACATCGGTCAAATGCCTGTCAAAACACCAGCACCTGGCATTTTTAAAAAGCCATGTAAACATATTTACTTCACGAGCATGAATAACAGCATTTACCTGTTGTCTGCATGTTTGTGTCATTTTTTTTCTGCCTCGATGATATGTAATACTGAAAGTTGTCATAAGAGATTTCGTCTCTTAGCCCCACATTTTGCTCTTTCAGTTGCATAAATTCTGCGTTTACATTCCATCTCCATTATCACAAAACCCATGACACACAACCCAGATAGCAACTTTGTGCCGGCCCAGATCCGGCCCACATCTGCCACGTGTGGTATGACGATCTGGGCCATTAATGCCACATGTCAGCCAAGAGCAAAGAAATAAACCAGAACTGGAACTTATGTGAGCCACAAAATCTTTATATATTATTTATAGAATCATCTTAGCATTAACAAGCCTGTTAACAAGCAGAATCACTGAAGGAAAGAAGAGAACAGAAACACCTGGGCCTTCATTTATAAAATGTTGCGCAGAAACCACCCTAAATTTGATCTTACAATAATTTCTCCGATGTGTGTACATGTGATTCATAGAATGAACGTACACACAGAAAACGAGAATACGCCTCTCTTTTAGATGTGAAATCTATAAATCGCAAATGATCTTGAACTTGCACGCAGCTGAGTGGTTTCAGTTCTCTGCGTTGTAAACGACACCTAATTAATGTCATTTACATATAAAAGATCAGCAGTCATCATCCAAATTCTTTCATTTAAAATGGTGAGCTGCAAGAATAGCTTTGATTACCAAAAACCTGCAGTAAACTGACAAGGAAAAGTGTGACGTGGTGCTAAGCACTTTTCCACATCAAAGATGAAGTTTTTATAAATATGAGCATTGCCATGGATTTAAGTGTATGCACACTCTAAGATCAAATCTGTGTGTACACGCACTTTATAAATGAGACCCAGCAGCTACAACTGACTTCAGCCACAGCCTTAGATGAAATCAACTGAAGATAAAAGAAGACATTAAATCTCTCAAGATCTGATTAAACAACTCCACAAACAGCATTTCAGCTTCACATTTTACTAACCAGATTGACTTTATTTCTGTCATTTGTATAAGTTTAACGCTCATGTTTGTTTCATTTGAAGTCACCATAATGGTGATTTGTGTTTCCATAAGTTGGGTTCTTATAATATGTTTATCAAACATATTTGCAATAACAAAAAAAATGATGAAATTAGATCAGATGATGATTTTTAACAATTAATGGTTTTATAATTATCATAATTATAAATTCAAATGTAATAATTGTGTTGTGCCACTAATATATTTAAATTATAAACCCTGTTTTATTGCAACATGAGATCACACTGTGTAGCAGAAATCAGTTAATAGACTGGGAAAAAAACACGAACAGAAAACTAAGCTGACAAACACAAATATGAGCAATCAGTGTATGAATCTTAACAATAGTGACAACAGAATATTCAATCAGATCAACTCTGGACATCACAAAAAGCTACTAAAAGACAGAACAATAACCACAGCAAAAATAAAAGTAAATAGTTAAATAATTAAAGAAAATAATAGGACAATTCAGCTGCATGATTTATTCATGCTGTGATGCATGCTGGGAGTTTTGTACTATTGTTCCCAGCATGCATTGCGGCTTGACACTTTTGATTGTCGTTTTTGTTGAGACTCATGCGCTGATTCTTGATGTATTTGTGTGTCATAAAGCAACTTTGGTGTTTTTTTTTTTAATTTTCTAATAAGAAATGAGATCATGTTATATCGTTTCAATATAACATGATCTCATGTTGCAGTAACTGGGTTTGTAATAAAAACATATTAAGTGCACAACACTATTATTAAATACAAACAACATAAGCATACTGATTAAGGTATTTCATGATGATTATAAAACCATCAATAGCTAACTATCATCATCTGATCTCACTTTGTCTTTTTTTGCTACTGCAAATGTGTTTGACAAACACACTGTCACAGAAGCCAGAAAAAGTTAAGAGCACAACTAATGGAAACACCAGTCACCATTATGGTGACTTCAAATGGAAAAACAAACAAACAACAACAGCAAAAAAACATTACATTTAAACCCGTTCATTCTCCTTAAGAACTTCTGTAGTTCCCTTTCGAAAGGGAACTACTACTCTGCGTTTGCAAACGTTCCCCATAAGCGTTTGCAAACGCAGCGTCTCGTTCCCTGTTCGCAGGGAACCATGGTTACATACGTAACCTGAGACGATTTCTAAGGGTGGCCGCAAATTTTAAGATTTTTAGGCCGATTTGCACCAGCCCCATTTCGCAGCCTGACTCGAGGCTTGTCACAAATTATTTTTTTGTCCAAAAAATCTTCTATTGTGTGGTATTATTACAATTATTTAACTGCTCCCTTTGCTATAATTAATAATTAAAAATTATATAATTTGAATGAATCCTAGATGACACCAGCCAGCAATACAATGAATGTATCTTTATCTAGACAACATCAGCTTCTTTTCCCACAACAAACACAGTCATAGTAGCCAAAATACAACTAACATTACCAAACAAGGGTTAACCTAAGCCAGGATTAGGTCTTAGCTCAATTAGGATATTTAAGTATCTTTTATAAATATACACTAGAAAAAAATATTACTGGTGTACATCTTGAGAAAAAAACAATGGCACAGACATATTTTTAATGTATATTAGCATAAATTACTTGCAGTTAAAACAGCTCAAACATACATTTTAGTCTAAGGAAACTTGGGGGTAAGTGTCAAACTGCACAACTAAAACAAATACTGACCACTATAATGGTGACTGAAATGAAGTCAATCTGTTTAGTCAAACGTGAAGCTGGTAATGCTGTTTGTGGAGTTGTTTAATCCTCCTTTGCTGAGATCTTAAAAGATTTCATTCATGTGACAAGACTTGGTACTGCATGTTTATAAATTTATTGAATATACATAAGCTAGTGGTCTCAAACTCAGTTCCTGGAGGGCCACAGCTCAGCAAAGTTTAGCTCCAACCAACTCCAACTCACACCTTCTTGGAAGTTTCTAGTAATCCTGAAGACCTTGATTAGCTGGAACAGGTGTGTTTATTAGGGTTGGGACAAAACTGTGCAGAGCTGTGACTCTCTAAAAATGGAGTTTGAAAACACTTATAAAGCACTATTTTATGAATTGTAACATTATATGTGTTTTTTATATATTTAGTTAACAATAGCACAAACACATAGATGTACTAAACCATTAATCAAAAGGCCAATCATAATCTTTCATGTCTTTGCATAAATAACACATTTTACAAACTATAAATGTATTGTTCTGTTAGTACTCATGTGTATTTAAATGTCTGAAACCTAAAATAAACATTATTTGGTTGAAAACACTGCATAAATGTGATATATGAAAAGCGTTGTGCGCGTCCGTCTCTGGTTTAGCGCCAGCCAAAGCGCGCACGCACATTTGAATTTGGCAGTCGATCACGTGATGCGCTGAACGCTCTAATCACATCGGTGTGATCATACGTGGGTTAAAGGGTTAAGGAAGTGGTTTTTAAATCTCGTAATGGAAAAAAAAAAGTAAATTTTTTAAATCTCATAAAGGAAAAAGTGGGCCCAACACAACTGTCTTCAAAATCTTAGAATGGAGCAATGGAACCAATGGAGAACCCAGCAAAACTGACCGTTATTGAAATCTCATAAATCAGCAAAACCGACCGTCATTGAAATCTTGTAAAAGAACAAAACTGACTGACAATGAAAACCGACTGTCATTGAAATCTCTCAATGGAACAAAACCAACTGTCATTAGAATCTTGTTAAAAACAAACCTGACCGTCATTAAAATCTTGTTAGGAAACAAAGCCAAGTGGCATTGAAATCTCGTAATGGAATAAATCCATACTCGGTTACTAATGTAACCTTGGTTCCCTTAGATACGCAATGAGTACTGCGTTGTATGCCATTAGGCAAGACGCAATGGGGAAAACTCCTTTTCTCCGATTTCTGAAGCTTTTTTTCAATCACGCAGTGAAACTGCATGGCCATTGGTTCGTATAGTTCTTCTCCTATCCTTTCTGCTCCGCGCCGTCAACGGAAGTGAGAGCGTGAGAGGCAGAAGAGCACAGGCGGGCAGAATACGGGGAGAGCCACGACTTCGTGAGTTCTTTGTGGACCTCAGGATAGAAGGGTGCTGCCCGCTGGGGAGGGGCCTGGCAGCGTCCTGGCAGGAACCACTCATCCAAGCGGCTGCGTGTGGGTTCCTCAGGTGCAAACAAATCTAAGCCGAGCTGCTCGACGGCCTTTGAGAGCACATGGATGAGCTCCGTGTCTATAGAAGCCCTGGCGTCGATAGGCTCGAGAGACAGCAAGGGGGCAGGGTCGTGAGGTGAGCCCACCTAATACTCGCCGTCTGAGGCCGCTAGGGACATGCTGTCATCCAGCGGCTCTTCATCAGATCCCCCGAACGAGATGGCAGAGGGGCACTGGTCCGGGCGAGAGAAGACGACGGGGGAAACCTCCCTTTGTGGAAAGAGTGAGGCATGCGGGACCTGTGCCGAAGTGAGCTCACTCTCATCCGAGCGCTGAGATCCTCTGCCACGCTGTTTTTTTTCCTCACAGGCTCCTGGAAGGAAACAAACAGGAAAGAAAGCTATCCGCAAATGCAAGCAAGTCAGACTCATGCTCTCGCAGTGAGAACAGTTCATTTCAGTGAGCGAGGCTTCACTCACTGTGCCCGTCATCAGCGTGCAGAGGGGCGCGACATTTGCAACAACGTTGCAGAAATCTGCTCTTAGAAATAAGCTCCTAGAAATAAGCTCTTTAAGATTACAACTGCGGCCGCAGAAGGAAACGCCAGGATGTGTGCGTTCGGCGCTGTAGGCAGCTCGGGAACGAAGAGCTGACCAGGCTGCATGAGTGCGGCATGGAGAACAGAGCTGCTTGAGAGCGGCGAACTGATCTGGCTGCTGACGTAGCGGTGTAGCGATCAGAGCTGTTTGAGAGTAGCGAGCTGGCAGAGCAACGGGCTGCTAGAGAGCAGCGAGCTGATTTGAGAGCGGTGAGCAGAGGAGCGGCGAGCTGATCAACGGCGAATTCCAGCTGCTTGGAGATGAAGGCAGCTTCAAGTCTCAGGATCAAGCGAAGAGATGTGATCCGCGTCGCTGAAGAAGAATGAATCAGTCTGCCACAGTGAGACGGCCGCTTATATAGCCTGATACCCCACCCCTTTTGGCGGGCTCCATTACCATTGGCTTACGCGGCCCTGCCGCGCCGTAATTGGTTCATTTACATACAGCTACACGAACCAATCAAAAAAGCTTTAGAAATCGGAGAAAAGGAATTTTCCCCGTTGCGTCTTGCATAATGGCATACAACGCAGTACGCGTGTAGAAAGGGAACAACTGTCATTAAAATCTCATAAAATAAAAGGTGTGAGAGGGGTTTTTTAAAACCTGCAATAAAAATTATTTGTTGTTGTTGATTCGACACAGTGCTGGGGGATGGTGACTTGTAGTTGGTGATGTCTTTCAGTCCTTTCCACACTGATGCAGGGTTGTTGGCTGAAACCAGCTTTTCTGAGCTTTTAAATGAGCTTACTCAAATATTTGAGTTACCTTAACTTCTTGGGTCTACTTTTCTTGTACCGAATGTAGTTATTCAGATCTACTTACATTTTTTACTTACATTCACTTAATTCATAAGGTATATTTAACTGATTTCACAACTTTAAAATGTAATCAGTATTTTTAAATGTAATGTTTCACCCAAAAAATTGAGTACACTATACCATGTAACTTGCAACACTGTAAATTTCAGTCAATACATCATCAACAGTTCTTCTAAAACAAGTTTTTGTCTTACCCTGATTTACTATGGTAAGCCTATTAAGCGTTTATATTTTAGACCTGATGGGATAGTTATTGCGGGAAATTGCATACATACGTCACTCGTGTTTCGTCATATCTGTAATAGTGAAAACTTGCTCTGGCTACTTTAAAGCGTGTATGGTGTGGGAGTGGCACAGGTTAGTTGTCACAACGAACGATCAAGGTTGACATGGAGCACGATAAATCTCGAAACTCCAGGGAATCACCTTTTTTTAAAAAAAAATGCTGAACAGAGGCAAGTCAGCTGGCAAAAAGGAAATGCGACAGGGCTTGTAATAAAATGAGAATCATTGCTTTGGCTTTTTTTGGAGATTGCAAGAAGGGATTTGGAATGTTGTAAAAGTGATGTGGAGACGACGTTTTATCACTCAACAGGTGAGTAAGGTATTTCATTGAACAGATAAATTGCCATATGTAGCTCTCTAACAGAATTCATTGTAAAACATTATCTAATGTGAAAGGTCATGTGTTGTAGCGCTGTGCTGGAATTCATTTGTAATGAAGTGTCTATTAATAGGTATAGCTACAGTAATGTCTACAGCTAGTCAGCATGAGATCCTTTCCATCTAAACTGGTTATATCTCTTAAGCCTAGTAGTAAATGTTTTATGAGCAGTAGGATAACCTTCATCTGCACAGTCATGCAGAACCAAAGCACAACCAAAACAATGTTCTTCTGTAAAATGCATGCAGTTTTTTTTTTTTTAACTATTAGAGGACCAAAAGTTACATAGTGTACCTTTAAGTTTTAGTGTAACACTACTCTGTACTTACAAAATGAATAATTTCAAAATTCTCCCAGAAAGCTTTTAGAGATGAACATCTCAATAGAAGTCTTGTGTTTTTATTTATTCAGAGGATACAGTGATAAAGGAATAAAGACTCTAATACAAAACATACATCAACATCTGCAGCTCTATGAAACAGCATTATCACTTTGGACAACCGACCACAACATTGTGAAAGAAATGACACATTTGAGATGTAGATTCATTAAAAGTCAACATTTACAATGGGCTTTGATGCTAAGGTGCTATTTCTGGTGTAAGAATTAATATCGATGTGGTCTAATGAAACTAGTGAAATAGTTTAGCACACAAATCTAAGCCATTTTAAAGTGATTTTCCTGAACATCAGCTCCATAGATGCAACTAAAATGCACAAATCCTTAAAAGCTGACAGAAAAGAAATACTATGCAACCAACTGGAAGTAGATCTTAATTAATTAGGCAATAATTTGGCAATATTCCTTAAAATCTGACTTGTATGTGTTAATTTTATCTTTATGCTCACAGAATTGCTACAGTCTTGTGCTAACGAATGTGACAAACTCGAGAGTGTACGGACACAGTATTAGTATTACAGTGTGGTGGCAACAACTAATACACCTCTGCTCATTACATCATAGAACATCTGGACAGATTCTTCATCTAAAGTGTTGACCAATACAGCTCATGCCTGTACAGAGCTATATGACCAGAACGAGACAAGCTCGACGTGTACAAAATTACCCCATAATGCTACTTCTGATGTGTTATAGAAAAAGTAGCCATTCTTTATATGTAACAAGTATAACTTTTTAACTAAACATCAGTGGAAGTCAAAAGTACTTCAATATGAGAGTTCAAAGTTCAAACTACAATAAATAAATAACAGTGGGCCATTTAATATTCATTTCTGTTTTGAGCTGCTTTTCACTACACAAAAAAAAAAAGCATTCATGCATCAAATTCAATTTAAAAATCCCTTACAGACCCTTACAAGTATATACTTTCGCGCAGTGAGGGGAAAGTGGCAAGAATAGAGGTGAGTTATCATGCAGTGTCATTTTCTGGGCAACTTGAAAATAAGTCTCATTGTTTATCCTTTTGATCTTTCATTAAAAAAAAAAAAGCATTGAAAATCCCCATTTCCACTATCAGGGAAATAATTAAGAAGTTCCAATCAACTAAAGATGTTACAAATCTGCCTGGAAGAGGATGTTTGTCTAATGCACGGTGAGGAGGAGAGTTTGAGTGGCCAAAGCCTCTCCAAGGCTGTGATAGCTTGAGAATTGCAGAGATTAGTTGAGTCTTGGGGTCAGAAAGCCTAAAAAAATGATCAAATAGCACCTTCATGACCACCAAGTTGTTCGGGAGGGTTTTTTTTTTTTTTTTTTTTAAGAAAAAGCTCATCCAAAAACAAACTCCAGCATATTCAGTTGTCAGTCACGACTGAAACAGAAGGGACCTGGTTCTATGGTTAGATGAAAAGAAAAAAGAAAAGAAGAAAAAAGAGCTTTTTGGCAGCAAATCCACCAGATGGGTTTGGTACAAACAGGGATAAAAAGTACCCCATGGTTAAACATACTGCTTGATCTTTAAATGTTGTGGGCTTTTTTCTTTCTTTCTTTCTTTTTTTTTTTTTTTTTGCTGGAGGTCCTGGACATCTTGTTCAGATGCATGGATTCTACCAAATACTAAAAATGTGTCACTGAGCACAAAACCTGCCCTGGTTGTCCCAGTTCCCTGATTTGAACCGTACTGAAAATGAGTGGAGTGAACTGAAGAGAAGAAGCACCAGCATGGAGCTGGGAATCTGAAGGATCTGGAGAGATTCTGCATGAAGGAATGATCTCTGATCTCTTGTCAGGTGTTCTCCAGACTTATCAGGCATTATAGGAGAAAACTCAGAGCTGTTATCTTGGAAAAGGACATTGCAATAATTGGGTGCCAATAATTGTGGCCAACATCCATCCCTTTCCACTGTTTTACTTCAATGATAGGTTCAAATTTTGTGATTTTTTTTAAAATGAAAGATCAGAAGGATAAACATGAGCAAAGGGGGTGTTGAAAATAAATCTACATATTTACCAAGGGTGCCAATAATTCTGGAGTTGACTGTATATATATTGGTTTCATAAGTTACATTAAAAGGTAAGACAAACCAAAAACAAATGGGTGGAAATAAAGTTTCTTTAGCAATCTAACAGTCATGTTGATTAATAGGCACATTGTATATCAGATACATGCATGTGCAGGGAAACAACTGTGTTACAATGAATGAAGTGGGAAATGTTAGAACAAAAACAGAAACAATTCTGATAGATACATTTTATGGAAGCACAGATTGTGTCCAGCAAGAACTACCTTATATTTCATTTCATTTTGACATCAGTGCTACAACGGCTTTGCTATTGAGCTTCTTAGGTCCAGTCTCAGCTCTTATAATGTACACAGCATCAATGCAGTTTAGGAGAACAATGTAAAATTGTTTACACCCTTTTGCAAAGTGTCCCCTACAGCCCTTTCTAACTATAGTTTGTATTTGTCATATGCATTGATATCATACTTATCACACATCTGCTGTTTTCCTAATAAGATCTTCAGATGCATTTGGAAATTAGCATTGCCAGGACACTTTAGGAAAACAGTAGTCTCTGCAAAAAGAAGAAAATATAAAGAAATCACAGTGATCTATGAACTAGATGTAAAACAGTGGTTCTCAATCTTTTTGACTCCAAGGCCCTCCTTTGTCCAAGACAATAATCTAAGTTAAAGTCAGCATGAAATTCAAGTTGAGATATCTTTTCTTCTCAACTGTGATGTATATCTGAGTGAAACGGCTTCTCGAGCAAGACAAAAGGGCAGCACATGATTTTGTTGATTGGGAATGGATTGGATGGTTGTGAGCGACATCTTGTCTCGTGCCAGTAAACACGTCATCAGAGAAAAGAAGAGATGCTGCTGCAAGAGGGAGGGGAAGTTATTTTGATGAAAGATTACTAGGATACACAAATGAAAAAAGCTAATGAGGTGCATGGATAAATCATTTATAATTGATACTGCAAATAGTCCATTTTTATTTCATGGTGACTTTAAAAATATGATTTTTAGTTTGTTTTTTCAGTATTTTAATTCATATTATGTTAATATAAATAATTTTAAGACTTTTGGGGCTGGAAGTTACCCTTGGTTGAGAACCACTGATGTAAGGAGCAAAGTATGGATTAAAAGCATATCGATTTTTTGATGACATTCAAATTGCTTTAAAGGTAATTTCTCATCTTTGCTAGTTATTCTATGAAATTTACAAAATATTATCTTTAAAAAAAAACTTTTCAGATTACAAAACAAATAGTTAAAACCAAACCTAAATTTGAAAAAAAAAAAGAGAGAGAGAAAAAAGGTTGTAATAGACAGTCAAGTGTAAATAGTCACTCATGCAGGAACACTCAAATTTTCACACTAAAAAGAAAGGTACATTTCTATTCCTACGTAAATTTCTCCAGGTGATGTTTACTGAGAGGCGTTCTGCTCTTTGTAATGTCAGGGCATCCTTCATTTCAATAGCGTTGAAATTAGCTGTGGTACTTGTTAAATTGAAATCATCTATAAGTCTACCAGTAAGAGAAGACGCACGTTGACATATAATTACACCATAAGCAGAAGACAAGGTGAGGTGACGCACAAAAAGTGGTCGATAGCCCTGTGCTCTCAAGGCGGCTCCCGCTGTGTCAGATAAAACAGGAGGTGCAGTGTCCGTGTCAGCTGAAGTGAGAGGTAATTGTGGGCTTTAGCAGGTGTCGGTTTCAGCTCTTGACTCGGGAGACCTCCGCCACACAAAGGAGTCCCTCTCAAAGCTGGTTTGGTACCGGTGACGCATGAGTGTGCTAGAGAGGTCAGGATTACAGGATCCTGTGGGAAACGCTGTCCTGAGGACTGCTGTCCACTGTAGTGTGTTTGAGCAGATCCAGGGGCATCAGAGGAAGGGGCTGGTTTTGTTCACTCACTACTGCCTCGTATGGGGGCGCTTCTTCTAAAGGTAAAGCTGACAAAGAGATGGAGGCGATTGGCTGGTGTCTGAAGTCCCGTAGTCTGGTTGGGTATAGGGAAGAGCTGCTTGCTGACACCCAGGAAGCACCAGCGGGCAGATCATCCGTCTCTCTGTGATAGTGTGAGGCTGGCTGCTCACGGCATGGGTCTGTGAGGGAGTAGGGGGGTGGATCGTCCGTAGGAACATATATTTGCGTCCCTTGTCCCACACATTCATCGTAACTGAAAGAAAACACCATTTTGATTAATATACACAGCTGATTTCAAAAACATTTTGACAATATATATAACAATATTACATAATTGCTATACTTTCTTTAGGGGACCAAATAAGTACGCATAGTGTATGCATGATAGGTTACATATTCCAACCACTAGAGGGCAGGAAATGTGTTAACGCTGGGAAACTTTTTTTATGCCAAGAACCCCTAAACATGATGATCCTCTTGCTAATATATAAATACCTATAATTTGTATGGGAGAAATATATAGTGATATTATAAAGAAAATATGTTGTCTCCAGAATTAAATAATTGGCTTTTTTACTGTCATAATAATACATCCACAAAAATGATTAAAATATTATATGAAGAAAAATAAATATACATTTCAAATACACCTAAATTTAAAAAAATATTGTTAATTAGGGCTGTCAATGGATCAAAATATTTTGATTAATCTCATGATTTCTCATGATACAGGTTACTTTATCATTCTTTTGGGAAATTCTTATTGGACTCAGCAGTGACTAGGATACACAAATAACATATTCAAACAATGACATATGAATCTAAAATGATGAATTGAACAATATATGTATTAAGAACCATTATGCTGGGTATATTTCATATGTATCTGTAAAAGCTCTAGTAAAATATTTCCCGCCCATTTCTTTAGGTTTTCTGTGGACCCACAAACTGTGGGAATCCAGGCCTGTTTAAGAAATAACATACTTAAAAAACTTAAAATGTAATAAGTCTAATCAAATGAATACAATACAAATTAATATAGTAAAAATATTATATAATAATAAATTAATAAAAAATAAGTTTAAGTTGAGAAAAAATTAGACGTGTAGCTAAGACATAATTTCAAGGCATTTTATACTTCATAACATGTAAGCAACATTTTACCACAAGTGTCAGATTTATGACAGATTTTTACATAGTTATGCTGTTATAATGTCTGAATGCAAGACCCTCTTGGCCTATGCTAAGTATTACTGACATTCAATTCTCTTTTTGCTCCTTCCCACCACACCAAATTGCCAATTTTACTTTCTCTTTGCGATATCCTTCTACACAGCAAACAAAGCTCCAGTGAAGCACATCAGATTTAAAGCCTGATGTGTCCATCCAGGAGAAAAGCAAACAAAAAGATAGAGAAAGGGAGTGAAATTGCTTGCTTGCTTGAGTTGTGTCTGTGTGTGTGTGTGTGTGTGTCTGTCTGTCTGTGTGTGTGGTAAGCTACATTAACCAGGGTCATGGGCACTTCCAGTATAAGTAAAGCAGTCATGCCTCTGACCTCAGCTTGAGCAGGGCACAGAGTGTTAGAAAGAGTAAGAGCGAATAGCAGCAGGGTAATTGGATCTCGGCATGGTTAACCATATCAGACTGTCAGTGAGAGCGGAAACGGGATGCTAGAATTGGTTTGCTAGAATTGGTTTAGGCCGCCACCCCAGGCTTACACATGAGAGGGGGCTTTGCGGTGGGCACAAAGATCTCTGTGATAGATGCATCTTTTGTCTACATACAAAAGATGTGCAGATGTGTCAGTAAGATTTAAAAACAAAAAAAAGAAAAAAAAAAAGAAAAAAGAATACTGTTATTTATCAAGGAATCATTCAATTTGTCAAAATTTGACAGTAAACACAATTAAAATGTTACAAAAGATTTCTATTTCAAATAAATGCTGCGTTCTTACATTTTTTTTGTTGTTGTCAGGATTCTTTGATGAATAGAAAGTTATCATGGTTTCCACAAAAATATTTCACGAGTTTGTGTGCCCATATAATCTTAGCGTACATGGTAAACAAATTTGGCTTGCTGTCTGCTATTGAGAGGCTCAGAAAGGATATTCTACTCAAGCTCCAATTGCGCCCTATTACAAAAATACATAAAGGGAAGAAGGAGGGATGCTGAAAGAATTGACAACAGGAAGTGGTAAGAGGCTGTTTTTATACCCTGGCATTAATTAGAAGATTAGATGGGCGTATTCCTCTCCAAATTACGTTTAATACCTTCACTAAGCAGCACAACTACTGTTTTCAACATTGATAATAATAAGAAATGTTTCTTCAGCATATTATAATGATTTCTAAATTTTCATGTGACACTGAAGACTGGAGTAATGATGCTGAAAATTTAGCTTTGCTGTCATTGGAATAACTTACATTTTTAAATATATTAAAGTAGAAAACAGTCATTTTAAATTGTAATAATATTTAAAGAGATATATTTCAAAAATTTTACTGACCCCAAACTTTTGTAGTATTGATCAAGCTCTGTGTAAATGCTATGATGACTCATAAAAGATAATGGTATAAATGAAACAAGTGTTTATGCACTTTTTTCTTTTATCAGTTGATTTTGATTTGATATTTATCTGGACACTTCATATTTTCTCCTAAAACTGACTAGATGCAAAATACCTGCAGCACCTAATTTTCTAACACAACACACACAAATGCACACAATTCAAAGTACATGCTTCCAAAATGGTTCTAAAACAGTCAACTAAAGTAAAACTTTACTTTCAGATTGAGCATGAAAAAGGGACGTTAGAGAGAAAAAAGTGTAGGACTGAAAGGGCTGGAGTGGGTAGAAGAAGAGGAGGAAGAGGAGACTTGGGTGAGTGCATGAGTAGTAGTTCAGTTATGTGTTTGTCAGCTTGACAGTCATGGTTACTGCATGGTGTTGGAAGAAAATGTGCTACATGAAGATTTAAAACACACACACACACACACACTAAAAATTACATTTACATTTAGTCATTTAGCCGACGCTTTTCTCCAAAGCGACTTACAAATGAGAGTAGTAGAAGCAGTCGAATCAACATGAGTACAATCCAAAAACAGTACGTAAGTGCCGTGTCAAGTCACAGTTTCATCAGTAAAGTGCTCGTAGCAAGGTTTTTTTTTTTTTTTTTTTTTTTTAAATATATACGCAAATAGATGCAGAAAGAATAGAAAGTTGAAAAAGAAAGAGTAAAATATAAATAAAAAGTGCTATATTACTGGGTCAAGTGTTGACGAAAAAGATATGTCTAGCAGTTTTTTGAAAATGGCTAAAGACTCAGCTGTTTGGATAGAGCGTGGCAGGTCATTCCAGCAACCAGGAACAGACCAGGAGAGGGTCTGTGAGTGTGATTTTGTGCCCCTTTGTGAAATTACACATTCACTGTTATGGCTGAGCAATCTTTGTAGACTTAAAGTTTGAAAAGTTAACAAATATGAATTATAAGCCTGGTGCTGAACCATTTTCAACTGTATATTATGTGTACAAAGATATTTTATGGCTGCACATTTAAAAAAATAAAATGGGTTTTATTACCAGACATCTTGTGGAAAACTCTCATGGAACCATTGGTTAAATTTAGCTGTTGGAAATGAATTATTTCTGATACTTTTTTTTATTGTTGATCGTATAATAAACATATCTAATATCAGCAGCAGCAGCAGCTGTATTGAGGGGTCTCCCATTTACTCGGAGATCTACTCCCTCTCCTTCTCCGTCAGGCTTCAGTGAGGTGATGAGAGCTAATTAACACACCACCTGCTCAACTAGAAGAGGTGATGATACCAGGGAAAATGACTTAGCATGACTGGGACCCATTAAAGGAGCAAGTAAACACCAAAAAAGTTTTTAAGTGGTTCAGTCTAAATCACTCTCCTCTCAGAGTTTCTGTCTTTTTGGTTTCTCTTCTTGTGTCATGATGGTAATAAAACCCCATCATGAACACAAAAAACACTCTAAATAACACCTGTCGTGCTTGAAGGTCATTCTTTAGTTTTGCCACTACATCTCTAGTTGGCTGAGATTAAAAACCTAGAGATAACTTCAACCGTTTGATGTATCAACCAAAAACAAATTTAACAAATAATAAAATATAAAAACAAATATAACAAATGAGGCAACTGTGTAATGTGTTATTCACCCAATTCTGAATTCTTGATCCTGCCTTCTGTTTGGATTCACTAGTATTTTGTCGTATTTTAATTTCTAAATACTACTACTACTAATAATAATAATACATCAACAGTTGAAGTTATCAACCAAAAACAGATTTTAAAGGTGAGTTCACACAAAAAAGAAAATTATCCCATAATTTACTCACCCTCTAGTCATCCTAGGTGTATAAGATTTTCTCCTTTCAGTCAAACACAATCAGAGTTATATTAAAAAAAACAAAAACATTCTGTCTCTTCCAATCTTAAGTGAATAGTAACCGAGATTTTGAAGCCCAAAAAAGCGCATCCATCAATAATAAAAGTAATCCATGCGGCTCCAGGGGTTTAATAAAGGCCTTCTGAAGCGAAGCGATGCGTTTTTGTAAGAAAAAAAAAAAAAAAAAATCCATATTTATAACTTTATAGACTATAATCAATTTTCATTTTTGGGTGAACTAACCCTTTAACAGACAAATTTGTTGGCACATACTAGTAAAAAAAGAAAAAAACAAAAACCAAAAAAAACAAAAACAAAAACAAATCAGAAATCAGGGGTTAAAATAATTCATTTAGCCTAATTAAATATTGCCTGTTTAAATGTTATAAATGCGTTTATTTTTAGGTGAAAATGTTTTAGTGAATCGTATCCAAAAATGTTTTCACATCTGCCTGGTGTTTTGTATAGAACAAATAAATATAAATCAAAATGATGATACAAAGTCAAAATTATGACATAAATTGAAATTATGAGATACTAAATCATAATTATGAGATAAAATCAAAATTGTGAGATAATAATGGGTTTATTATTAATCTCACAATTATTTAAGAAATCAAGAGTCATAAATATGAATCAAATGTATGATACCAAGTCAAATATAAAATTAAATTATGAGATAAATATGAAATTATGAAATAATTAAGTTATGATAGAATTGTAATTATGTATGCAAGATAACATTTTAGTCATAGTTATGACTTGTGTCTTTATGACATGGATTTGAGTACATTTTGACTTGTCATAATTATAACTTTTTACATAATTGTTTTTGTCATTCATTCATTCATATATATATATATATATATATATATATATATATATATATATATATATGAATGAATTTTGACATTAAAAGTCAAAATTATGAGATACTGTCATGATTTTATTTATTTATTTATCTATTTAGTTTGTTCGTTTTTGGGGAAATGGGCTTCCATAAATTGAGTGGTAATTTAGTGCTTTTTCTGATATTTCTATACCATGTCTCATTTTCTATACCATGTCTCATTTGAAATAAATTAACTTTAAAACAACTGTTGACATTTAAATTAGTATGAACTATGTTTCTGAATAATTATTTTCCCAGAAGATAACTCACACATAAACAAGATAACTCACACATAAACACATGGACATCAGTTCAGTATACCAATCCAGATATCAGCACAGGTATATTTCTACAGGTGGAGACCACAGCAAACAAGACTCCATGCCTGGACACTTTACACTTTACACTGCCACCATAAGCAGGTCAAACAATATCGACAGCTTGACTGAATGCTCATAACCCCACAATGCTCTGGCACACGTCTGTGAGAACACTGCACTCAGATATACTGTGGCGCCACGGTGCCTAAGAATTACACACTTCAGCAGGCACCGCTACTAAACTTGGCAGTGATGGCCAATGACTGCATTTCTTGGATTGTACACAAATACATTATGCAGTCATTTCATTAGGTTCTACTTTACTTTGCTTTACATTATGTTATTAATTTAACATACACATACACAAAGTCAAACAGCAATTTCCACTGCAGTGCAACATTCTCCAGTTCAGAGTCCAGTTCAGTCCACTTAAATATATACTAAGATAAATGAGGCCACTGCATTGGATTCAGTATTTTGTATTATGTTAATTTCTGAATAATAATAATAACAACAATCAAATAATATAGACTGTTATGAGTAGCCTATGAATAAATCAGTAGATCTGCATACTGACACTTGTACTTGCTGTCTCATCACTACAAGGAAATTATACACTGCGTGCATAATTATTATTCAAGTTGATATTTTTTTTCCTAGGCACATTTAACAAACCAATATTGATTTTGTTTTTAATCATTTGTAAGTGATATATAATTGTTCATGTGCATAATTATTAGGCAGGTTTACTTTTACAGACGAAATGAACCAAAAAAAGAGATTTAACTCAGACTGAAAAGTAAAAAATGATTAAATGCTCATGAGAAAGATGCAATACTAATGCAGTACTAGAAATTGCAAAGTTAAAGCATGACCAATGGACAGCATTGGGTCAGCAGGGTCAGACAAAAACAGGTGGAGAAGAAATTAGAATTAAGAATTAAGTGTGAAACCTTCAGGAACCCTTTAGTCTCCAGCGCAACCATTTTCCAGAACTACAACCTACCTGGAGTCTCCAGAAGTACAAGGTGTCCGGATCTAAGAGACTTAGGTTAGGTAAAGAATCCTAAAAAATGACCCCCACTTAATAAGAATCCATGAAAAAATACATGAAGACTGTTTTCATAGGCTTCATAGACAGACATATTGAGAGTGACTCTTGAAGGACCAGCACCACACCAAGTTTTGGGAGTTTTTTTAGTCCATCTCTGCAAAATGGACTAAAAATGAACTCCCAAAACTTACTTCCAGATTCTGGAAGATAAATTCTTCAAACAGTGGTACAAGAGGATGTAGTCCTGGTCCTTCAAAAGTCATTCTCAATCTGTCGGTCTATAAAGCCTATTAAAAAAAAACAAAAAAAAAAAACAATATTTGTGTATTTTACAACACTTGCTTGTGATTCTTATTAAGTGGGGGTCATTTTTTAGGATTATGCACGCCGTGTATAACCACAGAACTATACGCAGTGTATAACACAAAAAACTAAAGCCTTTTGTCACAGTGCTGTGTAGCTTAATCCCATTAAAAGGGAGACACATGAAGGACAAGATACTAGAGACTTTAATGAACACAGAGAATCAACAAAGCAACAACACATTAAATGCTGATGACGCCTAACAAAGAAATGGAACAGGTGTGTAACTAAATTACTGTAGCGACCATGGCAACAAACAAGAAATAAGAACTCAGGCAAACAGAAAACAGGGGAAACAAAACTAAACAGAGCATGATTGTTACACCTTTATCATGCAACTCCAGCAACAAGCAGAGTTACCACTGGTTCTCATTCATCTTTGAGTCAAATTACAGCACTGTAAACATCTCAGGTTACGTATGTAACCATGGTTCCCTGAGAACAGGGAACAAGACACTGTGTTTGAACAAATATGGGGAACGTCATCACGTGAACTGGTGTCTGAAAGCAATTATCAAATCTCACCAATCCTATTGGCCGGCGACAGCCTATGACGTCATTATAGACGCGACCCGGAAGTATAAAAGGAGCACCTAGAGAAGCAGTCAGTACCCTATCGTCTTGAGGGACTGTTCAGCAGGCAGCCCTGAAGCTTGACAGGTAACGCAGTGTCTCATTCCCTGTTCTCAGGGAACCATTGTTACATACGTAACCTGAGACGTTCCCTTTCGAAAAGGAACTCTACACTGCGTTTGAACGCATGTGGGGAACGATATACCCACACTGCCATGCTTGAGAGGAGTGCATGCCAAAAAATGGCTAGACAAACGTCAGAACTAGCAGCTACAACTGAAGTGCCATAACCACTCCCCCTACGGGTCATACATAGGCTGTTAGTGATAGCATTCCCTATGGCCAACCGCCCAAGCTAAAAGCCTCAAAGAGGCCTTCCGCAGAAGGCCTACTAAGGCCGCTCAAAGGCTTCTGGGACCCTAGCCAGTCACTTGTCAGGGGAACAAAGTCAACCCTGAATGCCACCAGGGAGGCCGACCTGGTCTAATTAAAACAACCCAGTCTTGGCCAACAACCTGTCTGATCACAGAGTCTCAAATCACATTCTTCAGAGAAGATATCCAGTAAGAGTGACTGCAAAAAGACAGAAACCAACTCAGACCAGAGCGTAGAGATGGGCATCATGGAGAGCAGGACTCAGCCTAGTGCTTTTTAGCCTTACCAATGAGGGGAGTAACACTCTGCTCAATCCTAAGATCTACTCAGTGCTTTATTATTTGCACTGAGGAGGCTGTGCACTCTAAAGGAACCCAACACAGGGGAGTACATTTACCAGCCTAGGGTACCAGCCTAAATAGGGAGGCCTCAGAGAGGCCTTCAACCACTGACCAGCTTAGGGAGCTAAGTACTATGCAGGACAACCCTCAAATGAGGGGAGTAAAGGGCTCAACCTAACAGTTAACCGTACTGCAGGCACAAATCATGGAGGCCCAGGAAAGTCTACAATGTGTAGAAATACATCACAGCAGCCTTGCGAAAAGCCAACATGTGAAACTACATGCTCAATCTGCTTAAAGAACACCCAGATGTGGTGGGGGAAAGCTTAAAAGGTGGCCTGTGAAGGTCACACACCTACAACAGCTCGCTTGCTGATAAGCAAGATCCCACAAACATGGAACTAGGAGTCAAACTAGCAGATAAGACTGTAGAGTGCCCACATAACAGTCAACCTTAACACAATCCGACAAGCAGTGTACTCAGTAAAAACACTTTTTTCTTCTTTAAGCAAGAGGAGTACAAACATACGCCAACACGCTCTGCAGGAGGCCCAAAAAAGGGCCTACGACTTCCAGAAAGACACGTAGCATCAGCTCGTGGCAGTGTTCTAAGCTCTAGGGAGCCAAATACGATAACCAAACTCTCCGGTGAGGTTAACTAATTTAACTCAACCTGAGCCACCATTCCACCAGGCAATGTACTCAGTAAAAACACCTTTTACTCTTAAAGCAAGAGAAGTACAAACCCAAACATACCACCTTGTAATGTACTCAGTAAAATAACTTTTTACTCTTTAAGCAAGAGGAGCACAAACCTACACCATCATGTTCTTAAAAGAAGCTCAAACGGGGCCTGCGACTCAGAAAGACACGTGGCGTCAGCTAGTGGCAGTCTCCAAGCTCTAAGGGAGCCATAATTAGAACCAAACTATCCAGTGAGGTTAACTATTCAGTTCAACCCGAGCTTGATTCTATTCAACACATTCCAACAGGAAATGTACTCAGTAAAACACTTAAACTCTTTAAGCAAGAGGAGTACAAACTACGCCAACATGCTCTGAAAGAGGCCCAAACAGGGCCTACTACTCCAGAAAGACACGGGCGTCAGCCAGTGGCAGTGTCAAAATAAACCAAACGTACCACCATGCAATGTACTCAGTAAAATAACTTTTACTCTTTAAGCAAGAGGAGTACAAACCTGCGCCATCATGTTCTTGAAGGAGGCCCAAACGGGGCTTGCGACTCAGAAAGACACGTGGCGTCAGCTAGTGGCAGTATCTAAGCTCTAAAGGAGTCAAACATAGAACCAAACTTATCTAGTGAGGTTAACTATTTAGCTCAACCTGAGCTTGATTCTATTCAACACATTCCAACAGGCAATGTACTCAGTAAAACACTTAATCTCTTTAAGAAAGAAGAGTACAAACTATGCCAACATGCTCAGAAAGAGGCCCAAACGGGGCCTACTATTCCAGAAAGACACAAGCGTCAGCCAGTGGCAGTGTCTAAGCTCTAAGCGAGCCCAATCTGAGAAGCAAACTACCAAGTGAGGTTACCTAGCTTAACTCAACCTGAGCTTAAAAACTACACATTCCAACAGGCAATGTACTCTGTAAAAACACTTTTTACCCTTACAGTAAGGGGAGCACAAAGAATATGCTGCCATGCTCTGAAGGAGGCCAAAAACCGGCCTACTACTTCAAATGGTCACGGGCATAAACCTGTGGCAGTGCTAGTTCTATGTGAGCAAAACTTTGACCAAACATCTACCAACAAAACTTGTGATACAACAAGCTATTGTGCTCTGAAGGAGGCACAAACAAAGCCTTCTACTCCAAACAACACAATCAACATCTTGTGGCACTGTTCAAACTCTAAAGGGAGTTACATAAGAACCAAACTGAATAGTGAGGTTCACAAACAAACTCAACCTGAGCTATGCATTCCAACAGGCCATATACTCAGTAAAAAACACTTTTTACCCTCACTAGCAAGAGGAGTACAACCTAGTCACCTTGCTCTGAAGGAGGCCAGCACAAAGCCTACCAGTACAGAAAACAGGTGCTAACCTGTGGCAGCAATAGAGTTAAAGGTCTCACATTGTGTATGGCAAAATAGAACTAGAGCATTAACAACGCTGAGAAACAGGGGAATGCTTTACTTTTCATTCATACTACCCTGAAAAAGTGAATTTCAAGGGTGAACTCTTTTCACTAAAGACAGAGACATCTGTACTGAACCCTAGGGAACAGGAGCTAAAAGAAAGCTAACACTGTTTCACTCAAGCTTGAATATTAATTCAAGGGGATCAGGGGAAAAAACTAAACAAAGTATAGAATGAAAAGCTCTAGAAAAGTGGGGCCACAGCAACACTAGCATTTTTTATTCACATAGTGATAAGGGGCCTGCCACCTGAGACAACGGCGCCAGGGAGACTTAGCAATAGTCTGCTACCTAAGCTGCTATCTATCCTGCACCTACACCAAAGGGGTAACGTGTCTTGGCCTGACAACTCTGATAAGAGGAGGCCAGAACTAGGAAACTACACTCTCCTGACAGGGGTAGTAATAAAAGGGGTGAAATACTTTCAGTATATCACCTAAACCCTAGCCTAGGCCAGCTATAGCTGTGAACCTATAAGGCCACACATAAGCACAGATCTGCCTGGGGCTAAAACTCAACCTCTAAAACTCCCAATAGAATGCAGGCAACTCTGGAATAAACTCTAAAAACAAGAGCTCAGAGGAGCGAAACTCATCCCAAGTCAAACGATGTCAGGCGGCCCGAAGGCCGATGCTTAACATAGATTTAACTGAAGTAAAGAGGGCCAATCTCTAATACAAACTCTAGCTATGACCAGAGGAGAAAGCAACTCTACCATATGGTGGCTGAAAAAGGTGGCCATATAGCAAACACAAAAATAACCAACCTAATGGGAATTTCAGGGCCCCATATTTCCCTTCTATTTCTTTTACACACCTAGGAAAAGCTATACAGGAAAACTACAGTCAATATATTAAAATATATAAATATAGACCAAGCTTATAACCTGCGGCTCGAAGAACGGAGACTTACCATCATGGAAGGATGGAATCTATGGTCCTTTCAAGCCTGAAAGAGCCTTTTCACTATCAAGCCAAAAGGCAAGCCACAGAAATCTTTATCATGGGCCCAGCCCTCGGCCTGATCGTAAGAAGCACCTGGGTAAAAAATCATTACTCAGGAGGTGGAAGAAGAAAGGAGGGTAGAAGTAACTACCCTCATGGAGAGGAAATCAATCACAGACACTGCTGCCGTCCCTAACCGATTACCTCCCTCAAATCTTTCTTCTTTCGTTAGCAAACAACTCATCAATAGAGGGGGCACCGACACATACCCATGCTGGCTCATTCCCTCAACATCAACGAAATTAGCTCACTGATGTAGGTGAATATGAGCTGAATACGGGTTCTTCCATGCCGTCTCGATCACCACATGTAGATCAGGAAGGAATAGAAGGCTCACGGGGGCTGTCAGATTATAGTCAGAAAGGAATCGTATGTGGAGCCATCCGTGTGCGATCCCTTTCCTAACGCACTCTCATGGCAGCTGCAGTCTGCCAGAGGCGCGCTCCATAACCTAAACAGCTCCGTATACGCGGGGCAGGGAGGCTTTGAAATTTCAAAAAGGCTCGCCTTCTTCCTTTTTAATAGCCATCTCCTGCTCTCTTGGGCTAAAAACCAGAAGAGCACTCGCTGCTAAATCAGATAATGACAAAGAAAGAACATCATCATCATACAGAAGCCTACAATCATTAGCTGCTGGGGGTTACGAGAGATTACACCTCTCTCTAACTCCTCAGCAAGCCCCATCTGTGAGCCCCATGATTTCAGTCGCCGCTCTGCCTCAGCATGGGCGGGACCAGAACCACCCGGCACAGATGTCGGCCACTCTTCAAGAAGAGCGCCAAATGAGAGCGGAGCGTCCTAATTTTTTTTTTTTTAGGCAGACGCTCACAGTTTGCACAGACAGCGCCCTCGAGCATTGTCCATGCATGCTCCTCTCCCAGACAAAAAAAAAAATAACGTACAGATTGTGTGTGTCATCAGGTGTCAAAAACCTGGGACACAGACACTTCCTGAAACATTTGTTAGTACATAGTAAAATCCCTTATCAGATTTGAAGAATTGCAATCAAACAAAATCCCTGAAGACGATAAGATACTGACTGCTTCTCTAGGCGCTCCTTTTATACTTCCGGGTCGTGTCTATAATGACGTCATAGGCTGTCGCCGGCCAATAGTATTGGTGAGATTTGATAATTGCTTTCAGACACCGGTTCATGTGATGACATTCCCCATATGCGTTCAAACGCAGTGTAGAGTTCCTTTTCGAAAGGAAACTACATCTGCAAGGATCCATGCACCTGTGTTTGCTCTCAAAGTTGCAATGTAACAGAAATATCGACGGATCTTTTATTCTGTATTGTGACATGTACATCAATAAACAGATTATTGAAAAATAGTCAGGGCAGGTAGGGCAGGGACATGGTTCGATGCATCAGCTGTTGACTGGATGGACACTCTATGGAAGATCAAGCTGTGATATTTAATAGCTGTCGGCTGGATTACTTACTACCATCCTTCAATCAATATGCAGATGTACCAACAAGATTTAATAAAACTATTGATTTGCGTTATAGTAATATCCCAGAAACTTATAAAGCTAGAGCTCTTCCACCTTTAGGATTAGCTGATCATAATGTTATCCGTTTACTTCCTGTTTATAAACAACGGTTGAAACAATGCAAACCAGGCACAGCGCCCCTCAATGGTCAGAGGATGCTATTGCATGCCTCCAAGGCTGCTTTGCGTGTACAGATTGGGAAGTCTTTGAGGGAGACCTTGATGAGCAGACTGAAGTTATCACTGATTACATTAAATTTTGTATGGACACTTTGATACCGGTAAAGTGATCAGAACATCCAAATTCAAAAACCATGGATCAACCCACAGATAAAATATCTTTTTCATGAGAAAAAACTTGCCTTTAGGCAGAAGGCCTTAAAATCATAAACCGGGATATTAAAAATGAAATTTTAAAGGCCAAAAAAAGCAGGATTTCGCAAAGATGAACACCAAACAGGCCTTTCATTGTGTGAGGACTCTCACTGGTCAATCTATCAAACAAACCTGTTGTGTGTCCGATCCTACTATTTTTTCTACTAATCTTAATCATTTTTATGCTCGTTTTGATACCTCTGATTTCTCAGCTGAGTTTAACAGCATTTTGGATTCTTTGCCTTTTGTAAAGAGTTGGATTATGAGACCCTCTTAACCAAGCAGGATGTCTATTTTTCAACTCATTAAGTGCAAACTGAATAAGGCTCCTGGGCCGGATGGAATTCCAGGTCGGGTCTTGAAAAACTGCACCCTGGAGTTAACTCCTATTCTTCATTCTCTTTTTCTTCGATCACTCTGCACCTCAACAATACCGGTTATATGGAAAACATCAACTGTTATATGTACTGTGCTGTTGTGTTTGAGTTACATACATTGTGAAGACAAATTTCCTCTTGGAGGACAAAAAACTTTTTCTATATTTTAATTAAAAATTACTAGGTCCAAAAGTTGAAACTTATGCACTTAAGTTAAGAACTTATGCATTGAATAAGATCAAAAACAAGCATTTAGAAAACAGATAGGGTGAACTTTAATTTTTTATGTTGACTTGAAAGGAATTAGAAAGACTGATTGATTTTGACAGGTCATGTCGAGTCAGGTCACAAGGTTCATTTATGGACCGTATTCAGGCTTCAACTTTAATTTCCATGTAGACCTCTAGCCTCATACAGTTGTGCTCATTTAAAGGTTCACATTACCTGCTGTGTAACCTATAATCAATATGAATAAGACATCTGTTGTTACCCTGGTTACCCTCAGCGGTGTGTTCCCCTACTCCTCATACATAAATAATAACTCTGATTGAGAATCCTCCATGTGCAGGTGTGTGTGTGTGAGGTGCTATCAAGATAAAAGCACATTCCAAATGTCGAAGCCTGCACTGCGATTAATCACAGGAAATGGTATGAAAACTAATTTGGCCTTTTCTGAATGATAAGAAGGTATAGCGCAGAGGTCGTTCTGGGCTATCTATATCCATCTGTGTTACATAAAGCTATTCGCTCTCTTCAGAAAAGGCCAACAGGGTGAGAAATGTTTTGCACTACTTCCTCTGTTAAGGAACCTGGCTCCTCAGGGACTCCTCCGCACACACATACTGAAGTGCTACCTCAACTGACAATAATTCATTAATCAGGTTATGCAAATGTCACAGCCCAGCCATGACTGTGTCTCTCATCTCATCTATCCATATCCTAAAATAATAAACAGCCTGTGCTTTCTTTAATGTCTTTTTTTAAAAACACACTATTGTTCTTCTCAGGAACACATATGGGCATCATTTGTTTTTCCACTTTGGTCTAATGCAGTTCACACTTCCCCAGAGAACATGATGAAAAACACCTGCAGAGGTCTGTATCAGAGGTATAGTATCATTCCACACTCAATCTTTAAAATAGATATGAATATAAATATAAATGTAAATTTGTATATAAAAGCAATATAAAAAATTAAAATACAACATAACTTGTAACTTTTTTACTTCTAAGCAAAAACAAAACAAAACCTTGCCACGAGTATATTAGGGCATTGAGTCGCGTTCGTTCAGTGTCTCGCAGAGGTGTAAAGAATACATGAAAACCATACTTTAGTAAAAGTACAGATACCTTGCAGCGAATATTACTCCACTACAAGTCACCAATACGAGTTGAGTAAAAGTCTTAGAGTATCTATTTAACAGTACTCATATATAACGTAGGCTCAAAGATGCACTAGTCCTTAACACCTAAGACACATGCCAGTGAGAATTAGAAACAGTTGATTTGTGAGGAGAGCAATCACGTTTATTTTCTAATATTAAAATAAATCTGAACACCTCAAAATTGCACTATTATCAATATAGCGGATAAATAAAACAATGTTAAGTATACAATTAAAAAGCCAAAGTCTACTTGCACTGGATGGGGTGGTTTTAGCCTCATCAGTGGCTGCAGTCATGATCTCATCTCAAAAATCAAAACACCTGCGATTCAGCAACTACCTGCTAATGCACTCACAATTCATGTAAAGTAGCCTTTTTTGACAAGTTTGGCTGAGTAAAGGTAAAACGCACAAGATATAGTACCTTCAAAGACCTTAGGTGGTAATATTGCTTCCTTATTGCAGAAACAAACAGCTGCAGAAAAAGTTAGGTGCCATGCAAAATGTAATATGTAATTGCATTACTCACCCCAAATGTATTGAAGTAAAAAGTACATTTACTTATTCAAAATGTAATCAAGTAGACAGTAAAAGTTGCTAATATCTTTGATACTCAGTAAAACTACAAAGTAGCCGAAGATACTGAAGTACAGTAACTAATTACTAATTACTCAAATTCTTTACACCACTGGTCTCTTGAACGTTATGTGTACACGAGTGTGAGCACGAGCAGTAAGTTGCTGGCTGCAGTTCACTTAAAGCCCGGAACACACCAAGCTGACGGTTTTCTCAGTGTGTTCTGCACCGCCGGCTGAAGTTGGGGCTCGTCTGCTTTTTTTCGGCCGATTCAACATATTGAAGCTCGTCGGTCAGTCGGGCCATCTGATCATTCTGATTGGCTGTTCAGCTACTGCCACCTGCTGGTACGGAAATTAATTTCTTCTTACGCAGGCACAGAAAGGACGTGCTACTTGGCCGTCGGGTGTTGAGCGTCGGTTTGGTGTGTTCCGGGCTTAAAGGCCACCAGTGTTGCTAATAACAAGGGGTTTCTGAATTCTACATATAATAAAAATGTATTTTTTAATATAAATAAAATGTTTTTATATATAATTAAACATTGTAGTGATATTAAAATGGATTTAATATATATTTGGTACTTAATTTATATATTTATGTCTCATTATTCTAAACACACACTTTATGAACTATCCATTGCCTAAAAATATATATACACACATTTCTGGTGGATATTTTTGAGCAATGGATAGTTCGTGAATTGTGTGTATAGAATCATGAACACTGCAGAGTATGTGTGTGTGTTTCTGGGATCTGCCTAGTTTTTTTTCTGCTCTGCGGAAGTGGCACTTCACGGGCTCCACAGGTGAGCAGCTCATATACATGCCCTGAGCACTAAGTTCCCAGGTGCCATCTGTGGCCATGGCAGCCCTGGCGTGAGTCACATGCCACAGCCCCTCCCTGCCAGCCCCACAGAGACACAAGGACAGCCACACAAACACACTGCCATTCTGTTGCAATGGTCTTGCACTCACACCTACTGCGCTAAGAGCTCCTCTTTCCAAAGTCCTGAAGACATCAAAGAACAGCATAGCGGTGGACTCCATGTTAGAGTCCACATATGTGCATGTAGAATAAACTGGCGTGTTCCCAAACATGGCATGCGGAAATGCCTGGGTAGCCCAGAATAATGGTTCTATGCCAGTCCACATACACACACAAAAATAAACATTTCACTTCCTCTAAGCACATATTTTTTTGTAGCTTTAACTCATGTTGCTTCAACTGTGAAGACAGAGAGGCCTGAGTTTGTAATAGTGGCTGAAAGGGCAGGCTGCAATGTGCCAGTGGTGATAAATGCACATTATGATGTGACTCGAGGCTCATCTTCTCTGATGTGAAGAGTGATTCTGCTCCCACTCATTTCTGGCACAGATGAATGAAGGCTAGCAGAGAGGCAGGCAGTGATGGAGAGCTCCGTTCAGCTTCAGTGCCTTAGCATCTGTAAGACCTCCTTTCTCAAACACTCTAAATTCACAGAAACCATAAAGAACACTACAAAACCGTATAACAGTAAAACATAGAACACTTGAGATCTTACAATGAAAAAAGCAAAAAAAAAAAAAAAAAAAAAAAAAAAAAATTGCAAAATAATATTAAAATAGTAAACAATATAGTAAAACAATATCATACAAGCAAGAGTGCTATTGTCATCCATGCTGCTATTCAGGTCAACAGCACGATTATGACTATGAGTATGATGAATTGTATAACAGTTAAATAAAAAGTTAATATTATCTAGATTACATTTTAGAAACAATATTGCCGGTTACTATGTCTATTTTTACTCCCTCAACTAAAATCCAAATGAGGACTTGTTCCGATCCTGAATTAATGTTGTTGAACTAATGGGTTGAATAAATGATTCAATGACTCACTCATAAAAGATGACTTGTTTTGTTCCTGAATGATTCAGGGTGCTTCTCAAACAGAAGGCTGAATCCCAGTGAGGCTGTGTGTCCTTCCAATACTAGTCCTTCTGAGGCTAGGCTAGACTCAGCATTGAACGCTAGAATGAGACAGTCTAGTAAGTGTGCATGG
Organism: Elopichthys bambusa; assembly: GCA_037101425.1. Lineage (NCBI taxonomy): Eukaryota > Metazoa > Chordata > Actinopteri > Cypriniformes > Xenocyprididae > Elopichthys > Elopichthys bambusa. Next base: position 19,846,015 of record CM074432.1, read on the forward strand.
CCATGTCACACATGTTCTCGCCCCCACGGTACGGCATGAAAATACTATTAAAACATAATTTTGGAAAAATTACTTTGTATTAAAAATCTTATATCTTATATCTTAAATATAACTGGCTTTTTATCAATGCAATACAGTGAATGATAAATGTCTTACATTATTTGCAGTTTAGTGTTTAATTTACAGTGATTAATTTACACCAAAACAAAAGAAAACATGTGTGGCTTAATCTCTGAAAACATTATTTTTATCTTACATTTCACAATGAACTCAGATAAGCTCAGTGCTTGTGGATGATTAAAGGACATGAAGGATCAATCAGAATGAGCTAAATGAAGGACGCAAAACAAAGGCTGCCTTCCAAGGATCCTTCAAATTGAGACGGCCTTCAAAGGCACTTGATGACATGGCAGCCAAGATATGCAGCCTTACTAAGACACAGCCTTCCATTTGAGAAGCATCCTCAGTGTTGTTGAACGAATTGGCTGAATAAATGATTCACACATTGCCACCTGCTGGCCCATCAATGTAACCTGCAGAAAGAGTCAGTAGCTGTGTTTACATTACTCTTCAAATTGCACAAAATGTAATTGCGAATTGAAATTACGCTCAATGGAAACACGTGAATTTTGCAAAAAGTCCCAAATATTGCAAAAACTTTTTTACGCTCGCATGAGGTGGTTTTTTCAGGCAAGTCGAAAAAGGAATATTTTGCAAAACTGCAATGGAATGTTTTTTTCGCATTTATAGGTCAACTGACGTACAGTCACATCATCATTCTTTAAGGATAGCACGGTATGTTTGTACAGAAGACGAGACAGTGGTGCTTTTCTTTTCTTGTTTATGCATCTCTTTCCTTGCACCCCAGCTTCACCCCCATAGATGCAACGAGAGGATGCAAGAAAAGAAAATGAGGACAAGGTAATCTGAGGAAATCTTATTTGTATATTGGAATGTTCTTGATCCCTTGAGCGCCAGTTCAAGCGTCATCAGCTGCACTCGAGTCTTGAGGGATCTGGGAACCCTTATTATTAAAGTTTGACATCTAATACTAATAGTATTAATCTATTAACAATTAATAATTAAAATAATAGAAACTAACAGTATTAGATGTCTATGCACCTGTACATCCTCGCTCATAGCCCCCCAGGAAGCTTCCTCGTTCCTCACCTCCTTGCGGTGCATTTATAGAATTGAAATGGCATTTGTAGAATTAAAATGGCCTTCGAGATTTTCTCTGATCATTTTCCAGGTCACAGGCTGGAGGATGGAGGAGCAAAAAAATTAGGAAGCATCCACTGGAGTATTGAGAAGCACCCACGGAAGCATATATGAGGGAGAAGGGCTTCCGGAAGCCGTAGCAAATATTACACTCTAAATAAAGCTCTCAGATAGAAGTACCTTTTGGAAATCTTATCGCAAGAGGAAAATGACTCATCGCGACAGTTTTAGTCGCATAACATTGGTTAATGGAAACGCCGTCATGCCGCAATAGTTTTTTGTCGACATTTAGAAAATATCGCAAACGTTTTGTGCAAATCTGTAATGGAAACTTGGCTAGTGAAAAATCATCACTACACTTTCCAGATAGACTGTCAGGCTTTGTTAAACACAGACAAAATATCTTGAAACACAGCTCAGCCAATCAGATTGAAGGACCGGAACTAACTGTAGTTAATTAAGTTTCTTTCCATAAAAATCACTGCATTGGATGCAGACTTTTCGCTGTAGAACAAAATGTGGTCAAGAGTGTGTAGTGGTAATCTTCCATCATCTTACCACATCCTCTCACTGAGGTGTGCGGGTATGGACCGCCTGTCTCTAATTAAATTGAGTATCTGGACCGAGGGTCGGGTATCTATCGCAAATAGAATTACACACCATTCAGTAATTCTTAATAGGCCTCCAGGCCAGCACTAATATTCTATATCAGTCATAATTTGCTTTTTAATAGGAGGAGGCCCTGCTCTTTTAGGTAGCTCATGCTCTTGTGGAGAGGTAATTTCACCCTGTTCAAAAGCCCCTTCACAGAGCTTCACCAGAGGGCTCTGCCAGCCTAATGGAACTGTCATAGAGATGTAAATAACATTGGCACTTTGTGAAACAAGCCATGAAGGGCAGGCAAGTTGAGCACAAGCATGACCCTAACTAAACCTTTCCTCTCTGATATGCACACACAAGCACAGACAGCCACATGCTTAACAATTTAGGCATCTGTTATGCAACAGAGGAAGCACTTCAGCACTGAGGAAGAATAACTACAGGAGTGATAAAAACCTAACTAGACAAAGTCACTTTAAGAGAAGATTAATTGACTCAACAGTCAGGTCAATCAGAAGTGATTGTTCTGCATGAAGTCACAAGTCAACCTTGACTTTAGTCAGGTTTTGAGTAAACATCTTTGACAGCAGCACACCACGGTTTATATTTAAGAGCAGGGAAACATTTACACACAATCCATCCAATAAGGTTCGTTCATGGGGGTAAATATGCATATAAGTAAATATGCATATAATGTAGTTATTTTGTAAACAAATTAACAAGTCAAATCAAACTTCCAAATGCCTCCCCCAATCTCATTTGCGTAAGAAGTTGTTGCGTGACAAATCTGCATTTAGGCGGAAAATAGCCTATGGTATAAACGTCTTGCCTGTAGTGTAGTGTAAATGGATATTTAGGTGGGTGTTTTTTTTTTTGTTTTTTTTTTACAATGCAACACAACTGCAGAGAAATCTGGACCTAACCAAAATAAAGTCAGATGAAGATGCCAGTGCCGTGCTTGATGACTCTCCGGAACTGGACATTCTCCTAAAAGTGAGATTGGTACCATTTACATTCAAATAGAACACAACTTAAACATAGATTTTTGAATATAAACTGCTTAATCGGCCATTTTCATTAAGATTTATTAAATTTAAGTGTTTGTGTGCTTGCTATTGTGTGCTTATCTTTAATTATACTCAACAGATATCTGTTTTAAAGCAGTGGGTGAGTAATTCACTCCTTGATTTGCTTAATAAAAGCAGTTTCAGTTTGAGATTCTGTTGACAAACATGTTTATAGTGCATTATTTTCAATGTATTTATTTATTTAAATGGGGATAAGAGGGCAAGATGGGCTGGTTGTGACATCATCAAGTTTATGAATAATAATTAGCCATGTAATTTTCCTAGACTGTCCAGCCATGTAACTTAATATTCATGAGCTAAGTCTTCTAGGTACACTTCATAAATATCCAGCTCAGATATGCTTAAATTTCATAGTCTTGTAGATATTCCACACTGTCATGACAGTGAGATGTAATATCAGATCACCTTTACGTTTGCTCAGCTATTTTCACAAAAACTTAAAAGGTGCAGTAGGAGATCTGGGAAATGCTAATGTTAGCCTGCTAGCATTGAAAGCATATGATCCCACCCTCCCTGCAAATCGCAGTCCAAATCCACGCCTCCTCCAAAACATGAACACGCACATACACAGCTGCTCTCTGCAAAGTGTCACAAGAGACAGCGTTAAAAATTACCTCATGTCTCAAAGCAAATAACATTACAATAATAATGAACGTAAACAACTTAGAGAGCTTGTACCTGACTGCTGAAGATTAATTCTGGTGTTGATACTGTTGACATGGAAATGCATAATTCTGAGTCTGAGGACCTGAACAGCTCTGGTTAGAACGTCGCAGGTTGCCATCTCTTAATTATGTGAGTTATGGCATGAATGCAGCATAAGCTCATTGATATATATATATCACATCTGGGAAATTATTATATATATATATATATATATATATATATATATATATATATATAATTTATATATAGGTCAGTGGATATAAGCATTGATCAGACACCTGCATTTCTTTTCTAATGTGGCATAAAGATAAAGGTGCCTTCTTTGCCCCCACATTAAGAAAGAACAAAAAAACTGAAACACCAGGTACTAAAACTACAGCAAATTATAGTGTATTGTTCTGAATTTTAGAATTTGCCTAATATGTTCATAATGACTTTGAATTCTGTCATGAAGTCCCAAAGATATCAGAATGTACAGTATATCCTGTCCCCAGAAAAGGTATAATTGTTTTGTAGTCTGAATTCTCTTAAAAAAAAAATAGAATTTATAGACCCCAAATGCATAGTTTATAGTAACATGATACAGCGTATAGTTATAATGATTTCAGGATGTATAGACCACTGAGGTCATAATCATTTTGAAATGTATCGCCTCAGACTATCAGTGAGGTTCCTTTACACAATCAAATCGCTTTTGTGGAGCTCTTATGAGTAACAAATGCTAAAAACAGCAAAGGCCACTGCTCATTGGAGCTACTCAAAAAATGCTAGAATCTGGTTTTCGCATCCAAACCTAAAGTCACTGTATTGAAATGATACCTGATAAACAATAAAACCATTCTCACTCTGAGACATCCCTCTGTGATGGGCTCCCCTACCTGAGAAGTTTTTTCTGGGTCGCTGTGTGAAGGCAGGCAGGCTAAATGGCAAGGAAGGGAACTGACAGATTCTTTGAAGATGCCAATTAGACAAGCTGCCATTTAGATCAAACACACCAAGCTTTTTTCAGTGCAAAGACATGGCATTTATCAGCAATCCCTGCTTGTTAGGAGAACAGGCTGAAGGCTGAAAGTTGAAGGTGTCCAACCTTCCTAACAGGATGAGAGAGGACTGCAAAAGGTGAAACTATCTGAACAGGAAAATGAAACGGACAGAGAGCTGAGAATAGTGAATACAACTACCCATCTGGTTACTGCAAACTCTTCTTTTTCGACTTTCAGTCAAAAAAAAAAAAAAAGCGTAGCTTTTAGCGTAGTTATCAGCTCATGCTATGCTAAGGCCTGTAAAGACTCTTAAAAGGACGGCAGAATAGAATCCATTAAAGAGGCGGTTTGCTTTCTCTGTTACAGCCGATAAAAGTGATCTCATTACCGATTACACACGCACGTGCTTCAGGTGTTCAAATCACTTTCATGGCCACAGGTGTATAAAATCAAGCACCTAGGCATGCAGACTGCTTCTACAAACATTTGTGAAAGAATGGGTCACTCTCAGGAGCGTGGTACCGTGATAGGTTGCCACCTGTGCAATAAGTCCATTCGTGAAGTTTCCTCACTACTATATTCCATGGTCAACTGTTAGTGGTATCATAAAGTGGAAGCAATTGGGAACAGCAGCAACTCAACTATGAAGTGGTAGGCCACGTAAAATCACAGAGCGGGGTTGCCGCACAGTGCGCAGAAGTCACCAACTTTCTGCAGAGTCAATAGCTACAGACCTCCAAACTTTGTGTGGCCTTCAGATTAGCTCAAGAACAGTGCGTAGACAGCTTCATGGAATGAGTTTCCATGGCCAAGCAGCTGCATCCAAGCCTTACATCACCAAGTGCAATGCAAAGTGTTGGATGCAGTGGTGTCAAGCACACCGCCACTGGACTAGAGATGTGTCCTCTGGAGTGACGAATCACACTTCTCTGTCTGGCAATGCAATGGGTGAGTCTGAGTTTGGCGGTTGCCAGGAGAACGTACTTGCCTGACTGCATTGTGCCAAGTGTAAGGTTTGGTGGAGGAGGGATTATGGTGCGGGGTTGTTTTTCAGGGGTTCCAATGAAAGGAACTCTTAATGCTTCAGCATACCAAGACATTTTAGACAACTTCATGCTCCCAACTTTGTGGGAACAGTTTAGGGATGGCCCCTTCCTTTTCCAACATGACTGCGCACTAGTGCACAAAGCAAGGTCCATAAAGACATGGATGAGTGAGTTTGGTGTGGAGGAACTTGACTGGCCTGCACAGAGTCCTGACCTCAACCCGATAGTACACCTTTGGGATGAATTAGAGTGGAGACTACGAGCCAGGACTGATATATTTCAAATGTTTATTTCTTTTAATTTTGATGATTATAACTGACAACTAAGGAAAATCCTAAATTCAGTATCTCAGAAAATTAGAATATTGTGAAAAGGTTCAATATTGAAGACACCTGGTGCCACACTCTAATCAGCTAATTAACTCAAAACATCTGCAAAGGCCTTTAAATGGTCTCTCAGTCTAGTTCTGTAGGCTACACAATCATGGGGAAGACTGCTGACTTGACAGTTGTCCAAAAGACGACTATTGACACCTTGCACAAGGAGGGCAAGACACAAAAGGTCATTGCAAAAGAGGCTGGCTGTTCACAGAGCTCTGTGTCCAAGCACATTAATAGAGAGGCGAAGGGAAGGAAAATATGTGGTAGAAAAAAAGTGTACAAGCAATAGGGATAACCGCACCCTGGAGAGGATTGTGAAACAAAACCCATTCAAAAATGTGGGGGAGATTCACAAAGAGTGGACTGCAGCTGGAGTCAGTGCTTCAAGAACCACTACGCACAGACGTATGCAAGACATGAGTTTCAGCTGTCGCATTCCTTGTGTCAAGCCACTCTGACAGCGTCAGAAGCGTCTAGCCTGGGCTAAAGACAAAAAGTACTGGACTGCTGCTGAGTGGTCCAAAGTTATGTTCTCTGATGAAAGTACATTTTGCATTTCCTTTGGAAATCAGGGTCCCAGAGTCTGGAGGAAGAGAGGAGAGGCACACAATCCACGTTGCTTGAGGTCCAGTGTAAAGTTTCCACAGTCAGTGATGGTTTGGGGTGCCATGTCATCTGCTGGTGTTGGTTCACTGTGTTTTCTGAGGTCCAAGGTCAACGCAGCCGTATACCAGGAAGTTTTAGAGCACTTCATGCTTCCTGCTGCTGACCAACTTTATGGAGATGCAGATTTCATTTTCCAACAGGACTTGGCATCTGCACACAGTGCCAAAGCTATCAGTACCTGGTTTAAGGACCATGGTATCCCTGTTCTTAATTGGCCAGCAAACTCGCCTGACTTAACCCCATAGAAAATCTATGGGGTATTGTGAAGAGGAAGATGCGATATGCCAGACCCAACAATACAGAAGAGCTGAAGGCCACTATCAGAGCAACCTGGGCTCTTATAACACCTGAGCAGTGCCACAGACTGATCGACTCCATGCCACGCCGCATTGCTGCAGTAATTCAGGCAAAAGGAGCCCCAACTAAGTATTGAGTGCTGTACATGCTCATACTTTTTATGTTCATACTTTTCAGTTGGCCAAGATTTCTAAAAATCCTTTCTTTGTATTGGTCTTAAGTAATATTCTAATTTTCTGAGATACTGAATTTGGGATTTTCCTTAGTTGTCAGTTATAATCATCAAAATTAAAAGAAATAAATATTTGAAATATATCAGTCTGTGTGTAATGAATCAATATAATATACAAGTTTCACTTTTTGAATGGAATTAGTGAAATAAATCAACTTTTTGATGATATTCTAATTATATGACCAGCACCTGTATATTCTCAATCTAGAGGCAAAATGTTACTTACTGAGGTGGGGAATCTGGGTACATGACGTTGACTTGAGACAGCGTCTCCACATAGGAGTCAAAGTCAAAAGCAGGGGGAAAGTCCTCAACACAAGTGGACCTCAGCTCTCCAATGGAGCCACCATATGAGAGGCCATCTGGAGCTGTAGAAACAACAACAAAACATGTGAATTTCTTTTTCTTATATTATAAGTTTGAAATGTTAAGTCTTGAGAGACTTTAATTGTCCATTTTTTATTTCCAAAATCAATACTGTCATGTTCTTAAAGGGACAGTTCACCCAAAAAATTTTCTCACCTCTCCACCATTTATTCATGTCATTTTAAACCCAAAAGACTTTTGTTCTTCTTTACAACACAAATGATATGATAAAAATTCAAATATATTTTTAATGAAACCTCATTGAAAAACTATTCTACCGTAACTTTGTGGTTAAACCCAGGACTTCTAAAGAAACATGATTGCTTTAAATGATGAACAGATTTAATTTAAGCTTTTATTCACATGTATACATTGATCATCACATATATTCAGCACATCAAAGAGTGGAAGCTCAATCAGAATCGGAATCAGCTTTATTGCCAAGTACAGTGGGTTTACATGTACAAGGAATTTGTCTTGGTGTACAGGCGCTTAGAAATAGTAAGAAAGTGTAATAGTGAAACAGAAAGTTTGAAATGAGAAGCAGAAATAAGAAACTATAAAGAAGAAAAAAAATAGTATAAATATGAACAAACAATAGAGTTGATAAATATAAATAAACAAACGTAGTTGATTGATGCACAAGAACAAAAGAGATTTGTTCTCACATCACAAGCACGTTCAAGCTTCTGTTTTTAATTCCTAAATTAAATCTGTTTATCATATAATGCGATCTTGTCTCTTTAGAATACTAGGATTAAAATGCAATCTCTTTATGAACTTTTTGAATAGTCAAAGTCTTGGTTGTGTAGACCTTCAATGAAGGGACAGAAATCTCTCAGATTTAATTAATAATATCTTCATTTGTGTTTCGAATATGAACTTATGGGTTTGGAACAACATGAAGGTGAGTAAATGATAACAGAATTTTTATTTTTGGGTGAACTATCCCTTTAACGCACTTCCATTGCCAATATAATGTGTATAAAAATGTGGTTGTGACATAATACCATTGTATTTCCTTAAGGTCTACTACACTACACATTAAGACATTAGGTGCGTCCCAATTCGTGTACTTATGCACTATTCTATGACGTTTTTAAGTACAAATAGTGCAAGTATTGCGTTCACACAGAAAATTCCAAATTGTGGTAAAGGAACATACAGATGTCCAATCTAAAAGATTTTAACTAAAAAATGGATACTTCTGCATAAAACATACAGCTACGTTTTATTGATAATAGCATTATAAGTAAAGACACTACCAGTATTTGTAATGGTTGAACAGCAATGAGAATGTGAATGGGTTTGCTGCCCTAACTGTCAATAACAGCATCTGCATTACAATCTGCAGTAATGTACTACATAAACTGTAAAGACCAGACTGAAATGATTTTGTAAAAAAAGTTAGTTTTCAGAGTAAAATGAACTCAATCAATTTTTTTTATTTTTTTTTTTATTCATGATATAACCTTATTAAAAATGTTTAAATGTCACTACATAAGATAAAAAAAAAAAGAAATCAAACCAAGTGATGATTTTTAAAGAAAGATAGCACAAAAAAAAAAAAAAAAAAAAGTACAATAACATACATTTCCTCGATTTTGGTTAAAAAAAAAAAAAAAGAGAAAAACACGCCCATGGTTAATGATAAAATACACCAGTGATAACTCTGCTAGAACAATAAAATCTAAAGTACACCTAACCTTCAAAATGCTGCAATTTATAATACAGTCAATGCCAAATAATAGAAAGATATCACATATCACTAACTACTGGACAAGGCTAAATGATAAACTCAGTAGAGCTATACAAGGACAGGCTTTCCACTGGCATAATTCCCTGAACTCCACCAATATATATATTAAACAAAAAAAAAAAATAGGATGCTGATCTTTCAGAATAAAATTAACAAAATAGTATGACAAACCAACTTTTCATGCATTTCACATAACTACTTATGCCACAACAGTACTATACACAAAAACTACACACAAAACCTTATGTGTTTTTCATATGTTATGGACCCCATGAAGTTAGGCCACTGACCGTAGCTGGCACGCAGGTGGGGGTTGCGCAGTCGGCTGTCTTTGCGCAGACTGCCCACAATGATGGTGACGCAGGAGAGGAAGAGCACCAGGCCGATGACGATGCCAGCCACCACCAAAGGGGACACCAGCAGGCTGGCTTCATTACCCCCTTCTTGGCAGTCTGGGTACTCATGAGCATGACTGCTCTGGTTTGAGCTCACTGGATGGAGGACATGGTAGAACCAGAGATGGGATGTGTGGAGATTTGAGAGAATGAGGAAGATAGGAAGATGACATGATAAAAAGAAAGAAAGAAATAAGGGAAACAGGAGAGAAAGATGAGCCGGATGGTCAGTTTTTAAAGCAGTTTCAATAATTTACAGTAGCAAGTGTTACATAAAGCAAAGAAGAGACATTTTCTTCTTTCCCACACAGATTTTAATGGTGTGGTATTATGTCAGTTTCCATATAATAACCCTTCTCTGAGACACACAAACACACTCACACACCTACCTCTCTGTGTACTGCAGATCAGGAACACTCCCAGACTTTCATCCCTCAGTGGATTAGATTCTCAAGTCTGCAGCGTTTAATTTTTAATCCTGACCTGTTTGAATTTTTAAATATGTGGGTGGAAGACTTTCATTTCAGCTCACAAGAAGCCCAACTCCAGCCATTACCTCCCCTCTGACTTCCTTCACCCGTTCGACTCAGACCAGAGAGAAACCAAAATAAGCCACATACACACACTTACACTTATAGGCTACAGAGATACAGACAGATTCAATAAAGCCTATTGGGAAAGATGACGATATTAACACTCTGTGGGCTTGAGGCCTCCAGCCCTTCCTGGAGATAAACAAGACAGAAATCAAATCAATGTATCTGTGGGGCCAGCAGTGCTTGAGAATGAGAATGGTAACCATATTTATTCTGAAGACAAAGGAAACATCTTTAAGTGTTTAGTGTAAAAAAATCAGTATTTATAAGCATTACGGTACGAGAGGCTAGTGCTGTATCGTCACGGCGTTCTTATTCACGATACAGCACTAGCCTCTCGTACCTTATTGCTTTTATAAAACAGTTACCACACAATACAAATATTAAAGCCAAAAATATGTATCAATGCAACTTTCATGAAGTAAACTTTCACTAAAAGCCTTCCCTCCGCCCGAAAAAATAGTCCCTGACAGTGAACGGCAACAGAAGTTACATTATTATGCCATGAGATGGCGGCAAAGACTGTCTTTATGAGTGTGTAGTGTGTTATGAGTGTTATCAGTCAGTAGTGAAGACTTTTACATTGAAAAGACTGAATTGTTGTGAACACGGAACAACAACTGACAAATGCTTTGACTAGCGACTGTCAGTCACGGGAAAACCCCTTAACTGTTAAAAGGACAAGATATTACATTGGACATTTAAATAGGTTTTTTATTATGAATATAGGACTGACCTGAAGGAAAATGCTAAATCTTCATGCAGGTAATAAACTCGTTCAATCGATCTCTTTCTCACAACACTCTTCTAGTTCTACATAGTATTTACATTGAAATTATTTTTTTTTTTACAAATTATTTGCACAATTGCAATAAATATAATAAAATTAATAAAAATAATAAAATACAATTTTTGTAAATAAAAAAGCATGGTGATCACTGGCTGTTAAGTTCAGTTGCATTTTTGCATATATATAAAAAACATCCCCTTGCATGCTAATCAAAGATCGTGCCACTCAACTAATATGTCTTACCACATGTCAAATGCGTCACGTGAAATCCCTGTGTAATGAAATGTGTATTATATCTATGTAGATTTTCCAGTAATATTACTGTTGTAATTAAAAGTGCCATTATTATACTGTTTTAAAGGTTCCAAATTTAGTTTAGCAATAGGTTTACATTCATCCAAAGTCAAAAACCATTTTAATTTTCTCATAATATAATTTGCACATCACCTAATTTCTCAAAAAGTCTGAAAGCGGTTAGTTCGAAGATTCAGTCTCTCTAAACCCCCTTCCGTTAGCCTACTCTGCTCTCATTTGTTTAGACAGCCCACTTTGTTGTGATTGGTCTACAGCTTACAGCGAGTGTCGGAAAACAAAATGCCTATTACCATAAATGAATTTCAGATCCAGAGGCTTTCTCAGCGCTTAATACACAGTGATACTAACAGGTACAATATAGTCTGTGTTTCTGTATCAATTCCAGTGCAAGTCCTTAAGTCCTTTCAGTGCAAGCGCTAAAAAACCCCAGCATCTTCTCAACATGTCAACAACACGAAACACTTCTATGTCTCAGCTACAACTACAGTGTTTTAGGGCGGGTCAAAGTAGACGTTGTTCACGGGCAGCCAATGAAGACCATTTGTTACATTGTTACACAGGTATGTAACAGGAAGTGAGACTGGAATTGCTGACGACACGTTTCAGCAGTTCAGAATCGATTCTTTCGTTTAGGAGACAATAACTTTATTTGTTGTGCACTTTGATCTTTAAAATTTTCCAGACCTTTTACATTCACAAACAGCTATATTATACACTAAATGAAAGGTAATATTCAAAAAAGCACAATAGGGACAACTTTAATGGTTGAGCAATACAGTATCTTGATTTAATTGATCATATGAAAAAAAAAAAAAAAAAAAAAGTTTTCTGCCTGGAATAATTGAGCAAAATATCGCACCTTACTGACACCAAACTAGGCCACAGGCTGTTCAAAATACTAGAAAGACACAAAATTATCACAGTCAATCACAAGACCTCAACATCAATAATTTCACACTTTTACCATCACATGTGCTTTCTCACACAAGGGTAACTAAAAAGGGTGCTGTGGTCACTTGACTATTGCTATTTTGAACTTCAGTCACTATACTGTTAGCAATTATTAATATTTTACTGAATATATTGAAACTTTATGAAGTTCCTGATTCTGAGTCAAAAATATAAATACAAAAAAAAAAAAAAAAAAAACCTTTTTAAATATATTGCACCTGAGAGAATAATATCACCTGTGATATTCAGCAAACATTTGGCAAAGAAACTGAGGTGCTAAATGTTTGTCTGTTGTTATTAAACTTTGTGAAGGTGTAATACAATGTTAAAACACCTCAATGCTCATGAGACTTTAGAAACATGCTGTGAGAAACCAGGTTGTGTATCACACTCAATTAATTATTATCAGTTGACAAACCTTTACAATTATTTAAGCAACAGAATAAAGAAATTAAGCAGTGCTATCAGTCAAATGTACTTTCAAAGACACATATTTATTACACTGTTGTTAAAAAGTTTTGGTTCAGTAATTTCTTTAAAAAAAACCCAACAAAGTTAATACATTTATTCAGCAAGGATGCAATAAAATGATCATTAGTGACAGTCAAGACATTTACTGTATATATCTTTTAAACATTCTATTAATCAAAAATCCTGAAAGAATGTATCATTGGTTTCCACAAAAATGTTAAGCAGCACAACTGTTTTCAACACTTATAATAATCAGAAATGTTTCTTGAGCAGCAAATCATCATATTAGAATAATTTCTTAAGGATCATGTAACCCTGAGAACTGGAGTAATGAAGCTGAAAATTCAGTTTTTCCATCACAGGAATAAATAATATTTTAAAATATATAAGCAATATTACATGAGTAGCTGTGAGATATCGCTCTTTATCAGCACGGCTGTGATTCGGCTGATTCGGCTTCAGGTCAATCTTATATTTATAATCACAAAATCAGTTTGAATGTCCACTGAGGAACGCATTTGTCAGTTGCATCTTGTCAGATGTTTTTTTTTTTTTAAGTAAAAACAACATACAATCTTGATTCAGTCCCTTTTAATATAAAAGTATTTGCTACTTTCATAAAGACAGTCTTTGACATATTAATGGAACTTTCACTGAAGTCGAAATCACAATTACTAACGGACCCTTTCTCAATACCAAATACGGCATATTATTTATATAAGATATTATTTATTGAATAATAATATTTAAATGAACAACAATAGCCATTATAACAGTATAAGAAGTTTGTATAATAGGATATAAACAAACAAAGCAGCACTCTAGTTAGTACAGGATTTAAGTTCAATGCACATATGAAGTTATGAATCTTAATATAGCCCTTAAGCCAAATCAGTTTGCTCTGGAACAAGTAATAAGACCAATTAATAAGACCAAAGATTGCCCATTTAATTATATCTCATGTTTAACCAAAATCTAAAAATGCTGGGTTGGGTCAAATATGGACAAACCCAACTGTTGGTTTAAATGTTTTAATTACATTTAAATTAAAATTAAGGACAGGTACATGAGCGCTGAATGCCCACTGACGGCCTGGAGCTCATATCTCCGTAAACATCTAAACAAATTTTCACGTAGGAGCTATGTTTACATATAAGTCACATATTTGAGGTCTAAATAACTACATTCTTGCCTAAAAAAACCCACTTGAAACTTCATTCTGTGACACAACAGTGTAGTATCTGTGAAATAGGGGCGTTTCCCCCCGAGGAGGCAAGGGAGGCAGTGCCTCCTCAAAAAAAATAGGATGAGAAATTAATCCATATTACATAAAAAAAAACAAACAAACAAACAAACAAAAAAAAACAAATATTACAAATTATGACATTAAAAAGAGCACAAGTCACTTGTATTTCTAAAGGAAGACTGCCCAACAGCGACACCCGCAGGTAAAGTTACAGCAGGAGTCGTGCCTCCCTTTCCACTCATAGAAAACCATTAGACCCCATATAGCGTGCGGTGGGTTTTGTGGGGGTAACTGAGAATTAATGGGGGAAAGTCATGTGAGAGGCAATGTTTCCATCATGCTATGATTGGATGTAACTGGTTATGATTGGATATAACTGGTTTGTGCGATAAATCCCGCCTCTTGTTTACGTGCGTGTTCTGCGCATCAGTTTGAATGAACAAATGATGGCGTCAATGGGAAGACTAATTGAAAGGTAAGTAAAAAGACTACCAAGTTAGATATCACTGCTTTATGTCATGTCAAAGTCAAACTTGAAATGGACTGAAAACATGATGACTGCGGGGGTTTTTAGTGCAATCAGCTTGGTGAAATTAAAAATACATCTTTGTGTCTGTGACAGACGGTATTTACGGAGCATGACTGATGATCCAAAATAGCCTAAGTTGACTATTAAAAAGAAAAACATCAATACACAACTAAAATATTTTGTATAATTGTTACAGCCTTTAGTTATTATTTTGGAATGAATGTAGAAATGCTTAAAACACTAACTTGATGAGATTGACTTGGTTTTGATAAATAGAACATTACAATACATTGTTAATGTAAAATTACAAAATAGAATTGTATTTCTTTTCTTTTTTGATGTAATGTAAAGTAAATGTAAAGTAATGTTCATTTAACAAGGAAGATGTGTCAATGTTCAGAGTAATGCACATGAATTTACATTTGATTCATAAAAAAAAGTGCCTCCTCATTTCAGAACACCACTGCACGCCACTGCTGTGAAAATATGGTGGACTTGCTTGTTCGCCATGACACCCTCTGTGAGAATGTTGAAAGTGGAGTGATTTAAATGGTGAATAGATTCCCGTGGTGATACTGGAAGAATATCACATAGCTGGAAATACCTCTTAGCCAATCAGATTTGAGAACCAGAACAAGCTGTTGTACAAATTAAAATATAACAGTTATCTGAAATCTTAAATTACTGCATTGTTCATCAAATAAATGCAGCCTTGGTGAATGGTGAGCATAATAATCTTTGATCAAAAGCATTAAAAAAATGTTACCAACCACACCAACTTTTGAATGGTAGTGTATATTTGCTACAGACTAAGAGGCCATTTATATGACACTGTCAAAAAACATTTATTTCAACTAAAAATGGAAAACATTTTATGCGTTTTGGCCGTTCATTTACATGACAACAGTATTTTGGGGGCCTTTTGAAAACGGGTTTCAAAGTGCACATTTTTGAAAATTATACCGTTATTGGCTCCATGTAAACTATAAAAATGTGAATTTGTGAAAACGGTGACATGCACATACGTACAGTATTACATGTTCAGTTTTAAGGCATGTAGTTTTTCTTTACAAAGTGACATCGCCAACTACTGGCCTGGTATGCATTTTTAATTGTTTTAACAGATAATTGGGAATGGGGATCAGTTTGACAACGTTGTCGTCTGTACGCGGAAAACGCAAAGGAAAACTTTTCCAAATTTAGAATGTTGTCGTGAAATGTACCCTCAACCTAAGCCTAAAATTATTTTTTTAGTGAATATACTGTATAACTAATTTAGTTTGTAAACACTTCCACTTTCCCCCTCCTGGTTAATTAGTATTGGTTAAACTTCATTGGGTACAACTTTGCATTCAACTTACTCATTCTTCTATGTGTTCAGATCTGATTTATTAGCATTACTGTGTACTAATACGTGGGTGGTCAGTGCTGGTTAACAGTAGCCGAGTTTCCACTATCAGGCCAAAAGCAAGCGTGCTAGTGCGTGCCAGGGCCAGTCGCGTTTCCACTGTCAAATATCAATGCTGGAGTCTTAAATCTTTAAGTAAAGACCAAACATTTGCTTCTGCTAGTTTTCAATCAGTGGGTGAAATGGAAAGGTGGGGTTGTGTGACGTCATTCTATGGAGGTGTGTTAAGGGCATGTTTTAGGATAGCGCTGTGGGGCTACTGGACCCAGCATGTTGTTAGCCCTGGAAAAGCGGCTAGGGAGGTCTCTGAAGACCACATGGTTGCGTCTCCAGGGCTACAGCAGCATGGAAACCTCCAGGCATCCAGCTGGTGTATGCTAACATGTCTGCTGTGTCCTCATGTGTGGTATTATGTGGTGAACCTGACTGGGATTGCATTTGGGAGATCAGTTCACTCTGGTCAGACTGGATTCAGTCAAAGTGTATGGCTTATGTAAGTTGTCATGTCCTTCTGTTGTCCTTCCTTCTAGCCCTTGCATCCCTGTCCTGTCTAAGATAAAAAACACATGGCTTTATGCTGAAGGTCGCAGCAGACCTACATACAACTCTATTGCATAATCACAATTTATGCTTTTTGTGCCCTTCTTTAGCCTCCCCTTCACACACACACACACACACACACACACACACACACACACGACATACACACTTTTCACGCGCTTCTTCTCTTCCTTCTCGTCATGCTTCCCACTGGGAACAATCCAATTCTGTGCCACAGATTTCCAAAACTGCAGCCCACATTTTGTGTTCAACATTAGGCACTTTCTCACATTCCTATTTTCAGTTATGCACTAACAATTACTACTCTTAAACTGCATCTTCTTTATTGTCTTTTTGTAGTAAAAAATAAATAAATGAATAAATCTAAGCATTCCAAAAACAAGATATATTTTGTAAATTTACTTTGTTTAGAACAAGTGAAAAAACAAATATCATAAAACAAGACAAAATATACTACAATATTCAAGACATATTCTTAAAACAAGTCTTACAAGGGTCATATACAAATTTACTTGATCTGAAAAAAAAAAAAAAAAAAAAAAAAAAAAAAAAAAAAAAAAGAGTTCCCTATACTATGAAAAAATACCATAATGTTTCTACTGAAACTGAGCTTCAAAAAAGCCTTGCTCTGAAATTCTTCAATTTCTGATGTCAGAAAGCCATATTTACACCCAGATGGAAAATCTTCTGTGCATTACTCTATATGTAACGGAACTCAAACCCCAAACTATAGCTATAAACTGTTTAAATAATCCAGTATTATATATGATTCTTCATTAAAGTGTACATTGCAAAAGACGAAGGGTTTTTCCATGTTGCTG
Source organism: Elopichthys bambusa (assembly GCA_037101425.1). NCBI lineage: Eukaryota > Metazoa > Chordata > Actinopteri > Cypriniformes > Xenocyprididae > Elopichthys > Elopichthys bambusa. The sequence continues at coordinate 19,863,402 of CM074432.1, forward strand.
AAGTGTTCAGCATGCTATGCAAGGCAACAATAGGCACAGTGCCAAAACTCTACTTGGACCTACGCTCCTGCTGCACGGCACCACTCCGCTCACGTGGGCAGTGTGAATAACCTGTTCATATGGACTGCTTATGTGCAGTTTTGCGGTGCAGTGTGAAAAATGTTGAAGGGTCAGAGAGAGGGTGGAAAATGTTTATATAAAACAGTATTATGATGTAAGTATAGTCAACATGTATGTGTATACACATACATATACATATACATATAAAATAGGATGTTCTTTGTGGTTTCCTTTGTTTCTGTTTATGATTGAGGAGCATATTAACACTGATTGGAAAGCACTTATGTTCTTCACATAGATTTACTTTGGTAGCCCTCAGTTCAAGATTTTCTTGTCATTTACTCATTATATTGTCTCAAGCTGATACCAAGAAACCAACCAAACATATTTCAGATCATCAGACAAAATTTCAACACTTTACCACCTCTCTATGTGAATGAGGTAAACATGATTCAGGAAACTGGAAAAGAAGTATCATGGCTATAACATTTATCTAGCGGATATTACAGTCCTAGGCTCAACTGTACTGGAAGCTCAAGAGACAAAATACAGCAAATTAATGCAGGGATGTGTTCACAGTAGTATGTCTGGGATACTGCATTTATTTAACATTAAGATCCTTTCGCAAGACATGCATTAGGACTTTGCACCACTCAATGCAAGCCCCACTTTGGGCGCCACATGAAAAGCAGACAGCGTCATGTTCGGGCAAAATGAGTTTGCTATAGAAAGCAAAAAAGCAAAAAGAAAACACAGTTAAACATACATTTAAGCTTAGAAAAAAAATCAAATTATGATTTTTCTGGCGATTTAAAATATATACAATGTCTGTTGTGCTAGTTTGTAGGGCTTTATTTTACAGAAAACCTATTTTATGAAAAACTGCAGGGTTACATTACGTTTACAATCATTTAGCAGATGCTTTTATCCAGGTTTATCAGTTAACATGCAGGCAGCCTATGACCATAAATTATTAGAAGGGTCTAAGGATTTATTATAAAATATATTATTTTGATAAAAATCTGTGACAATATTTTTTTTTGTCAGGAGGTATGCAAGATCAAAAACAATTTAATATGAAATGTGAGCCTTGTGTCCATGAAAAATAAAATCCTGTACACCACAGAAAAAAAACATATGGATTATCATATAAATTTCTTTAGAGAGAAGTATTATTTTGCCAATTATTTACCCAAATAGGATGATGTGAGAATTACTGAGCACTAAACATATGCCTGTTCATTCATACTGAAAGCCGGAGGGCGCCCTTGCACAGAAACTCCAAATATGCCTCGCAGAAGTAATATAACTTATGACGTTCCAGGAAATCCCTAATACGACGAAGGCTTCCAGCTATGAGATATCGCTGCAGCTGAATAAAAAAAAGAGATAGAAATGCTTTGACTGATTAAACATGAAAACAATAAACACACTACTGCCACAACATATGGTGTATTTGAGTTCTTCAAGCCTTTTCGGGTATTTTCATAATAAAGTATTCTTATAATGCAATACTAATCTGACATAGCATTAATTACAGTATAGAATACTATAAAATAATATATTGGCAGCATTATTCTATAAAAAGCCACATCAACTCACAAGAGGAAGTTATTTCAAACACTCAACTGATGTTATGAAGTGAGTTCATAACAGCCAATCACAGAAAACAACAGAAATCACAGCCTTTGCTATTTCATATTCTCACTAAGCCAATTCCACAGTCTCTAGAATCAGTCACTATGCACCTCTTGAGATCATGTGAGTGAGGTTTACCTACATAGCTCTGGCCTTCGTTACACTTGCAGGAAGAATACTAATGTGGCTCACTACTTCACAGAGTTGAGTGCAAAACCAAGTTTAGCACGCACCGCAGTCCTGTGTATGAAACTATTGTTCTTGAGTAAAGAGACACATAGGCAGCATGTAAACGCAGCATAAGAAACAGTCAGGATTTCTTGGTCAAAACATCTGTGAATATCATTGTGATGATTTGGCCCTCTAAGAGTATGTGCAACTGTCATAATATGGCTTGTTGGGTTGCCATTCTCTGTAATGATGTGAGGTGGCAGGGGTTTCAGAGACTAAAAATAACAAGAAGAGAGAAGAATGTGAAGTGACCTGAGGGGAAAATGTTGAGGAAATACAGAATCTTATCATATTATGGGGTGTTTGAGTGTTTTTTTTTTGTTTTTTTTTTCAAAAAAAGTTTTTGAGTATGAGCCATCTAAAACAGCACGGTGATAATCCAGAGTCACAAAGACCCAGTGATATTTATGATACTCTTAGTTTTGTAACTGAAACAACTGAAAGACATTCAAATGTTTGGGGTCAGTAAGATTTATATAGTAATAATTAAATTTCACAATATTACTGTTTTTGATCAAATAAATGCAGCCTTGGTGAGCATTTTAATTTAATTTAAAAATTGTGCAGACCCCAAACTTTTAAATGGAAGTTGTATATACGTATATATGTATATATGTTGAGAAATAAGTTACTGATTAAATAAAACTTTTACTCTGACAGCACGTCAATTCTGAGGCAGCTAACCCAATGAAATGTTGTATATATGGACAAGTACACTTGTAAATGTACTTCACACCTATGAGGCAAACTTGCCTCATACAAGCTTCTCCTGAGCCTCATGAGAAATGCCATCTGCCAGAGTCGTTAAAAGTTGACATAACCTTTTACTCATTTCCACTTCTGGGTCCTAAGAGATCCTGCTGAGAAGGATGTGACAGATAGTGCAAGCCTTGGCACATCCTTCAATCTCTCCAGCTGACCCAGATAACACAGACCATGATTGAAAAAGTCTACAAGACTCCTAAAATGATCAAAAAAACCTATTTAATATTGTCACAGTCACATTTAGTGGAAGTTTAGCATAGAATTTGTTTATAATGAGTTTTTAAGCAAAAGAAATGGCATGAGAGTGTAAAAATGTCTAACATCACATATCTTCAAATCTGTGATGCACAGCAGGCAAAAGACTGATGAGATAAGACAGAGGGAAGAGCCCTTAGTGACAAGGTCACAGGACAGACAGATGTGTTGTCAAGAACACACAATCCATTCTCATAAAGCTGGAGTGGGCCGCTCCAATGAACAGCTATTGATCCAGGCTTTGGCATTTTGTTTCCTTTTAAATCAAGGGAGGATTTTCATGCTTTGAAGCCTCAGTGCTATCTTTTTTCCAACATCCCATTTAAAATTAGACAGGCACTTGCACTTAAAATAATGAAGAATTAAAATAAACATAATTTACTCTAACTGTGGCTAATACTGCTATAATTAATATCTGGAATGAAGATTAACATGGTGCTTATAAAATACACTGAAATAACCAAGAGGAATAACAGTAATAAAAAACTAATAAAATTGCAAAAATGCACCCAATTATGTCATAATGAAATAAAGAAGCTAAAATTAGAAACAAATAAAGTGAGGCAAATTAGTGCAACGGCTGAGTTATTACTGCTATAGTCTCTTGTGCATATTAATGTATTTTTCATGCTCTCTATACACCTGAATAATCTCACTAACAACAGTTTATTTCCCTCAAAAGGAGCCTAACCTCTAACTCCAAATGTTCGGAGTCATTATAGGCACGTGCCTGCAGAGGCAGCAGTCCTAAACTGTCACTCTGTTCACTTCAGGACATCAGCGTGTTGATTTAGCAGCAGCAGTGCAGCTTCCGAGTATTGAGCAAACGTCAACTCTGATCCAAGATCAGCACTGTGGAAAGCATTAGGCAGTCATGTCAAATGAGCCACTAAGTGAGGGGAGGCATGGAAAGCCATCAACACAAAAAACCTCTTGTTCCCTCATGGCAAGGGCAAGTCTGGGCATACACCTTCCTATAACAGAGATTAACAGAGATTTATGAAGTAAGGAAGAGTTCATCACAAAATGAAAATTTAACTATTATTTTTTTTTTTATCATCATGCCATTCATGCCACAGAGTAGATTATATTATAAGTCTTCTGGAGTCATTCAATAGCTTTTCGTTATTAAAAGAGGGGGGGATAACTTGGGATATCTTCCTATTGTACTTCTAAATGCTATTGTTTTTCAAAATAAGAGTAAGATACAAGTAAGTACAACGAAATTTAGGATGGCAACTCTCAGACAAATTTAAACAGTTACTCATTAAATATAGACATACTCTTTAAAAAGAAATCACTAAAAATATATAACCAGAATCACTAAAAATATATTGCACATTATATAAAGAGTGGAATATAACCATATCCTTCAACATAAAAATATATATATATATATATATATATATATATATATATATATATATATATATATATATATATATATATATATTTTTTTTTTTTTTTTTTATATATAAAGAATAAAAGGGCTGTGAAGGAGTTGGGAGGTTTGAGGGCAGCTACAGCTTTGGAAAAAAAGTTCTTTGCGGTTTTCCCCAGTGCAGCTAGCATACCACACAGTTATCCTATAGGCAAGTATGCTCTCTATGGTACAATGATAGAAATTCACTAAAAACTGCGGGGGTAATCTGGCCTGCTTCATTTTTCGGAGGAAGAATAGCCTGTGTTGTGCTTTCTTTACTAGATAAGAAGTATTGATGGACCACGAGAGGTCTTTTGTTACGTAGACTCCAAGGAACTTGATGTCTGTTACCCTCTCCACTTCCTCGCCATTGACACACGAGGGTGGATGGGTGGTCTTTCTAGACCTCCTGAAGTCCACAATGATCTCTGTTGTTGGACCTCCTCCCAATAAGCCATCTCCTCATTTTCTGAAATAAGGCCCACCATGGTAGTCATCAGCAAATTTTAATATGGAATTAGAAGAATGGATTGGAGTGCAGTCATAAGAATGAATAAAAAAAGAATGAATAAAACTGGACTAAGCACACACCCCTGTGGCACACCTGTGTTCATGATAAGTGTTGAAGAGGTGCAATCACCTATTCTGACATACTGGGGCCTATTTGTAAGAAAGTCCATAACCCATGAACAAAGTGCTGCATCTATTCCCAAATTACTCAATTTACCTACCTATAAGGGATACCTATAAGGGATAACAGTATTAAAAGCAAAACTAAAATCAATAAACAGCATCCTAACGTAACTATCCGGGTGCTCTAGATGTGTCAAAGCCGTGTGAAGTGCAATTGAGACTGCATCATCTGTGGATCTATTCGCCCGATAAGCAAATTGATGACAGTCCATGGCACCATATGCCTAGAAACGGCACACATAAACCAGTGAGAGTTGGCATCAATGATGGTAAACCTGGCGCCAAGAGTAGGGCTGATTTGTGAGATCTAGTGAAGGGAAATGCTCCTCTCATAAAGCGATCACATGGCTTCAGACGGCTTAGTAAAAATCTAGTGCATGAGTCATATGGGCCATGGCTACTTACAATTGTTTTGTGCTTTTTAAATGGATAATTCACCTAAAATGAAAATTGAACAAATACATTTGTGATTTACAAAATAATTTTTTGTTGTTCTCATGAAAAACTATAATGAATTATAGCTTTAACCCTGAGACTATCAGTGTTGCTCCTTCTTTTATGAATCATGCTATTATGAAAGCAATAAGATGTTTTGAATCTACACAAAACATTCACATTTTATAGTATTTGTACACTGTTTTGGCACATTAAAATCCTTATTGTTCATTCCCCAACAAAACCTGGCAAAACCTCATATAACTGACATTAAAATTTCATAATCCTCTGATCTATGTTTATTACACTGGTGTATTTCCTCTAAACTGTGTGCATACACACAACGATACACACCCACACAACAGTTTGGATGAGCTGTTCTAGCACAGCTGGGCGTAATGCATTCATAATATTTACCCTGCAGGGCCTTTAATGTGAGTGTGCGTGGATAAGCAGAAGAGTCAGCGGTGATCCTGCGGGCCTGTAACGGATGCTGGCTATTTGCTCTGTGACGGATGGGGGATAATGGATCTGATTGTGGCAATGATGTTTGCTCCCGTCCGCCGCCTGTGCTGAAGGCGGTCTCTGGGAACACTGTGTCACTGTCGGGCCCTGTTTGATGAGGTTTGTTACTGGGCAGTCTGTCTGTCAGCACGCTGGGCTCACTCTAACCACCCCAAATCGACCGAACAGAACTGTGGGCTTCAGCAGCTCAAGGTCAGTCTGTACCCAGTGCCATCTGACTCAGACTGGACAACAGCTGCTGACCGGAGAGCAAGAAACTATAAAGAATTGGGGCAGCAAGCAAACACACACGATACTGCAAAACATTAAATCACACTAACACAATGCATGCACACATTAGGGTAAAAATAAGTAGGAGAAGATCAGGGATAGCACCAACATCTTTGTCTAGCTGTGAATATCTCTGGGAGATTTGGTCCTAAATCTCACAAACTTTAAGAGCAGACTTCAGAAAATCAGTGTAACATGTAACAAAAAATTAAATTAATAAAAAAGAATGAATCATACACTTCTCATTTTAATAGGGTTGAACAACAAACATAAGAATAACATGACTGTGTGTGCATGTTGATATTTGTATTTACACTACCGTTGTTAAGTTTGGTGCCGGTAAGGGTTTTTTAATGTTTTTGTCTCTTATGCTTTTTTAAGTCTCTTACGCTCACCAAGGCTGCATTTATTTGATCAAAAATACAGTAAAACCTATTGTATTTTGAGAAATTATTACAATTTAAAATAGTGGTTCTATATATATATATTCTGCCGGAGGGACAATGAATCATTTAGCTTTAGCTTCTTGTGTTTGTATGGAATTTAACAAAGACCCAAGAACACCACTCTGCATCATGCCACTATCAGCTGTTCTAAAATCACTGTAAACCACGGCTTCACTGGGTTTATTGCTTTTATAAACTGACTACTACATATACCTGACAAGATTTCATAAATTTAACACACAGCAACAAATTTTTTTATAATTTATTAATAACAAAATTATTTGTTCCACCAAGCAATGTAGTTCTTAGGAAATGTTAAATGCAGTGGCACAGTAATTAAATGTAATGAGGTCACAGGTGTGTGTTTATAGAGTATATGGCTTCGAACGCAGCTCATCCGATCATAATCAAGAACCAGAACTATCCTTTTTTTTTTTTTTTTCTTCATTAAAAAATATGAAAAAATATATTGCCAATAATGAAAAATTGAACTTGGTTCAAAAAATTACTTCCACTTTTTTTGGCTTAAAAACCTATAGCATTACATTAACAATGCATGAAACAACAATTGACAATAGGAACAAAGTGGGTATGTATACTAATGAAAGAATTTTAATGATTCATTTTTTGCATTTGTGTCAAGCAGGGCGAGGCCGAGAGCATTGGGAAAGAAAGCAAGTCTTGAGTCCCATGCAAGAGAAGATAGGACAAGCCTTTGGGACATTTATGTTGGTGTTTTTGTTTTAGTTTATGTGGCAGTCATCTGTGACGGGCTGCTACTTTACTTTCATTTAGTTGTTTATGTTTATTTTGTCATTAAAGTTACTTTTATTGCTCGCTGGTTCCCTCCTCCTTCCCTAAACTTGAGAATTGTTACATTGGTGCCAAAACCCGGGAGGAAGGAGGGGCACGCTGTTGGCGAGCCCTCGCTGCTAAAAGGGAACGCAGAGCTGAGGAGATCGGGAGGAGCGGTGAACGCCAGTTGATGGTTCATTTGCCAGTTTTCACCTCCTTCTTCCCTGAACTTTAACTTTGTTACAGGGCTGAATAAGTATCATTACACCTAGCTAATACTACAGTCATCCCATTTATCAGCCTAATAGGAAAACTATTGCAAGAAATGCGAAAGCAGATGTATGATAGTGAATACGTTGTCAATTCTCTCATCAAAATCATGCCAATTTCTCAATACTATCAAAAGACTAGTCTAAATTATTGCTTTTGGTTTGCACATCTAGATCAAAGGGGGAGATAGAATGCAACATGCTACAGTGAGTTTTTCTAATGGATATTCAGAGACATTAATTTGTGGTATAATGGAGGAGAAAGAGTCTGCTGTACAGTACATGGTGGAGCCTGTAGTGAATTGGATGTGGGTCAGAGAAATGCAGCATATCTAGGTCATACTGAATTGTACAGAGGCTTAAACCTTCTCTCATTCTGGCTCACCTATTAATAAAGCCCATAGGGGAGACACAAATTACAATTCTGTCTGTGACGCTCCATATTCACAAATCACAATCTCATTATTTAGCCAGACAACAAACTGTGCAGTGAGGAGGTAAATCATTGGGAATAGCTTTTATGTACTGGCTACTCCCAAAGTTTTTTTCCAATCTGATGCTGGATGAGTGCTGAAATAAATGCTCTGGAATTCAAAGTGATAATTCACCCAAAAATAAAAATTCTGTCATAATTTAATAACCATCATGTTTTTCTGATCTTCTTTCTTCCGCAAACACGAAAGTAGATATTTGAAAAATGTTGGTAACAGTTTTGGTGACCACTGACTTCTATTGTAGAGACAAAAAAAGTCATACAGGTTTGGAACAATATGAGGGTGCCAGCTAACTCGGGTCTCCCTTATTGTGACAAAACACCTAGTCATTGGGGGAAACTGTAGATTGTTGCAACTGTTGGTATGAAAGTTCCCTTGGTTAATAGGGACGCTTGAGGTGCTTGAGCCCCTGCCCCTTTGATCACGAAAGTGCCCTTTGCGGTCACATCCCATTTCTCCCCCCTGGAACGTGATTTCGGCTGAGGGAGAACACTGCAGTATGAATGTAATTTAGTGTTTTTTGCTTAGGCAGTGTGTATGAGTCAAAGACAGCTGCCTCAGTCTGCTACACTGTCATGGGAGCTGTCAGACAGATTTGGTAAACCAAGAGAGAGTATAGCAAGTCATTGTCAAAATCTTCCCGCTCCACAAACTAATCCTAGAAGACTTTAATTGAGTGCAACTATCCGCTTTCATGTTTACTGCTCCTGAACTTTGTAATTAATCTGTGAGATGTTTGTAAAACAACCACTCAAAATAACAGAAAACACAGCACTGCACTAAACCTTAGAACACAACCTATTAAAAGAATTTGACAACACCCACTATCCAACACAACTTTAGTAAATACTTTAGCTTTAGCAGTATAACAACGTCTCAGTTACTAACTTAACCCTCATTCCCTGAAGGAGGGAACAGAGACATTACATCAAATTAACATTATGGGGATCTCACTTGGGAGCCCAATCCCCTTTGAACGGTAACAAAACAAGCAAATGCACTTTGGCGAGTGAGATTTGCATGGCAAGCCACTCCCCATACATACAGGTACAGTATATAAGCTGGAGTGCAACTCACTCATTCAGGTTTGTGCTGAGAAGCTGGGGATGGGATCCCGGCCATTGGTACAAGGTTGTGGCAGGTGGGACGTGGCAGACATAAGCCACACGTGGAGGTTCCAGAAACTTAGACGTGGGTGCAATATGGTGCCCCCTCTTGAGAAAGCAGGTCTTTCCTGAGTGTACTCCACCAGGAAGGGGCTGTCACAAGGAGCATCATGTTTGAGAACCAGGTCTGGAAGGGCCAGTAGGGCGCAACCATCGAGACCTGTTCCTCGTCCTCGCTGACCTTGCACAGTATCTGTGTGAGCAAGATCACTGGGGGAAACACATATTTGAGTAGGCCCGTGAGCTGTTGTGAGAACTCGTCAGCTGCACAATTGAGCTCACCTGGAATGTAAGTGGCACAGAGCGATCGGAGCTGCTACTGATATACGCCACCATCAATGTGTTGTCCGACCGGACCAGCACATGCATGCAGTACTGCTAGCAACTCAAGGCAATTGATATGCCACTGCAGTCAGGGTCCCGTCCAGGAGCTCGAAACTACACACCTGTTGCATACTGCGCCCCAGCCTGATCTGGAGGCATCAGTTGTGTCAACAACGTGCCTGGACACTTGTTCAAGGGGCACTCCAGCCTGTAGAAAGGCAAGGTCTGACCACGGGCTGAAAGTGTAGTGACTGATTGGTCTGATGGTTACCTGATGTGTGCCACAGCGCCATTCCCATCTTGGGACTGAAGCAGTCTAATATGGTCTAATAACATCAATCCGAGTGGCATAAACGCGGCTGCAGATGCCATATGCCCCAGGAGCCTCTGAAAGAGTTTCAGTGGAACCTCCGTTTTCCCCCTGAATGAACTCAGGCAGTTTATCACTGACTGTGCAAGCTTGTTCGTGAGACGTGTCCAACTCTTTTTCCAGTTGACCCTGAAGCCCCAGATGGCTGAGGTGCCAGAGCACCAGGTCTCTTTGTTCACACAAAAGATCTTGTGATTGGGCCAGAATGAGCCAGTCGTCGAAACAGTTGAAGATGCGAATGCCCACTTCCCTTAGCAGGGCAAGGGCAGCCTCCATGACCTTCGTGAAGATGCAGGGCGACAGGGACAGCCCAAAAGGGAGGACCTTGTACTGATATGCCTGGCACTCAAAAGCAAAGTGTAGTATCCTTCAGGTCGATTGCTGCAAGCCAATCTCATGGACGAACGCATGTGAGAATGCACTTCTGCATTAGCATCTTGAATGGAAGCTTGTGAAGGGCAAGATTCAAGACACACAGATCCAAGAATGGCCATAAACTTTAATACTTAACATGACATAATACTTTTAACATATCATACTTTTAGCCTTAAGATGTTTCGCAAATATATCCCCAAATCTTGTAGTCTTGTTCTTTTTGAAAATAATTTTCATATTGCATAATTTTCATATTTAATTTTTGTATTTAAAGTTATGGAAAATACTGGTAAAATGTACCAATCACATTAAAAAATAAACTCTTTTTGGCATACCATAAAAATATCCTGTAGCCTATCAGGGCCCATATTTATAAAGCTTCCCAAAGTGCCATTTTAGTATTCAGTACTAAAAATTTATGAAATTTACTCCCACTTTCAGATTAATGATGGGCTGAATTGTTTGACTAAGGGATCAATTACATATCGCTTTTGCGCATTTCGTTATTTCACATGTAGGCGCGTGGCAATCGCGCTCATAATAGAAGCGACACGCATGCGGTGTGGTGCGGAGCGCTCATTTTGGTCAGGCACTCCTATGCCGTGGTGAGATGAAAACATCTAAACTTTTCAGAATGCCGCAAGCGTATGTGGTCATGTGACAAGAACCAACCGATCAGCTTCAGCCTTTTCGTAACAACATCAAAAACTCAGCCGAACAGCTGATCATAGCTGTACAGGGCGGGTTTTTATTTCTCATCTCCATAAATATATCTAGTAGTAAAGCTAATGCAAGGGCTTGAAATCAATTAATCCTTTGCTGATACTTCCTCGTCATCGTGGAGAGCGCAGTTCATGGTTGCACAGCAATGACAGACGCCACGGGAACACAAGCGCTTGTGGAAAGGAGGAGAAAGCGTCTTTTCCATGCGTTTTTAGGTGCGATATGTGAACAGCCCCATTCAGCAAGCAGTAGCGCTTCTTCCTCGCGCCAGATCGGTTTTCTTTTGGAATCCATGGTGACTGATTATATCATAAAATCTAGGCTATATAGACTATAGGCAGGTCAGTTAACAGCCCACCAGTTTAAAATGTGCAATTAAAACATGGTGGAAAACGTGTTTATCTTTCATTTCCAATGTGTATATCATAATGTATTCTCTTGAAAAAATTTTATTGTCAATTGTGTGTTATATGTAAACTCCTCTTAGGAATTTCTCCATTCAATGTGAATTTATCTGAGAATATTCTTAAATAAGGAAATCTATTCAATGATTGGTCCATGCCTATGTCGTCATCCAAAATCCTGTTTGTGGCACAGCAAAGTGTCGTGAATCATCTGTAAGAATGACACTTAAGATTTAGTCCTACACTTCACTTAAATTACGAATGAGATGCTTGATAATTAACTTTTAAGTACAGCTTTGAGCCAAGAATCTTTTTACTCTTAAGTCAATTCTTAGCAGTGTTCTTGTGAGTAATTCTCAGAGGCTTGATAAAAAGCTGCTATCCGCCTCAGCAGTCCAGCCAAAGGCAATGGGCCATAGAGCCTTGGGTGGTGAGCCTTTTCTTCATAAATGCAATAAAAATATTTTGATATACAGATTTTAATCTGTGATGACAAAGGTTAATTTATATACAGGCAAGGTTCATTTATGTACAGGCAAAATGCATTGAATGATGAAGAATAAAACATTGCCATCAAGTTGAAAATAACGTCCTTTCGTCTGTGGCAATAGCTTTGTGGGCAGCTCTGGTGACCAGAGTTTGAGATCCGGCTCGTGGACCTTTCTCGAACCCGTCCCTCCTTTCTCTCTTCCACATCGCTTCCTGTCTACTCACATTCCTATCATAATAAAAAGGCAAAACGGCAAAAATAAATCTTTGAAAATATTTAAAATAAACAAGAAAATAATGTCTGATTACCTGTGGCAGTTGTTTTCACAAGTTCACACTTACAAATGATCGAATAGAGTAAAAGAGTACAATAAGCGTATTTGGAGTGCTGTCCGAGGAGAGGCCCTGAGCTCAGAATTTAGCCCGAACCCAGAGTATTTCCCCATATCCTGGGAATGGGAACCATCCGTTGGTGAGGAGTTGGGGTGGCAGAGGGGTGCAGAAAACTATTGAGGTAACTAGGTGAGTCAGATGTGTATATACAGGTGCATCTCAATAAATTAGAATATCATGAAAAAGTTATTTTTTTTTCTGTAATTTAATTCAAAAAGTAAAACTTAAATATATTTATTAGACAAAGTAAAATATTTCCAGACTTTTTTGTTTTCATTTTGATGATTACAGCTTGCTGCGCATCAAAATAAAAAAATCAGTATCTCAAATTATTTATTATTCAAGTTCTATTAAATTACTATTCTCAGGGTATAAATACTGGGTTTAGGTCAGTAATCCCAACAGCAGTCATGGGGAAAATCAGCTGACTTGACAGTTGTCCAGAAGACGATCATCAAGACCCTCTACAATGAGGGTAAGCCACAGAGGGTCATTGCTGAAAGAGCTGGCTGTTCACAGAGTGCTGTGCCAAAGCATATTCATGGAAAGTTGACTGGAAGGAAAAAGTGTGGTAGGAAAAGGTGAAAGGAATGACAACAGGCTTGAGAAGATTGTCAGGCGAAGCTGATTTAAGAACTTAAGAGAGTTTCAAAAGGAGTGGACTGAAGCTGGAGTCAGTGCATCAAGAGCCACCGTACACAGACGTCTTCAGGAAATGAGCTACAACTGTCACATTCCACGTACCAAGCCACTTCTGAACCAAAGACAACGTCAGAAATGTCTTACCTGGGCTAAGGACAAAAAGAACTGGACTGTTGCTCAGTGGTCCAAAGTCCTCTTTTCAGATGAAAGTACATTTTGCATTTCATTTGGAAATAAAGGTCCTAGAGTCTGGAGGAATAGTGGAGAGGCACAGAAACCATGTTGCTTGAAGTCCAGTGTGAAGTTTCCACAGTCAGTGATGATTTGGGCTGCCATATCATCTGCTGGTGTTGGTCCACTGTGTTTTCTGAAGTCTACAGTCAACGCAGCCGTCTACCAGGACATTTTAGAGCACTTCATGCTTCCTTCTGATGACAAGCTTTATGGAGAGGCTGATTTAATTTTCAATTTAATTTTCCACACTGCCAAAGGTACCAAAAGCTGGTTAAATGACCATGGTGTTACTGTGCTTGATTGGCCATCAAACTCACCAGACCTGAACCTCATAGAGAATCTATGGGGTATTGTCAAGAGGAAGATGAGAGACACCAGACCCAACAATGCAGATGACCTGAAGGCCGCTATCAAAGCAACCTGGGCTTCCAGTACACCTGAGCAGTGCCACAGGCTGATTGCCTCCATGCCACGCCGCATTGATGCAGTAATTCATGCAAAAGGAGCCCCAACCAAGTATTGAGTGCATAGAAATGAATATACTTTTCAGAAGCCTGACATTTCTGTTTAAAATATCTTTTTTTTAAATTTTTTTTTATTGATCTTATGAAGTATTTCAATTTATTGAGATTACATATGAGCCAAAATCATCACAATTAAAATAACCAAAGACTTAAAGTACTTCAGTCTGTGTGCATTGTGAAATAAATGAACTTTTCCACAACATTCTAATTTATTGAGATGCACCTGTATATTCCTCCTCTCTTGCTAATTAGATAGACAATTTGATCGTGCTCCTCAAGAACTTTATGAAATATAATTTGTTGCTTGAATTCTGCAATCTTTCGAGATGCAGACATGTAAGAGGCTGAGAAATTAGCTGAAAATACACTTGTTTAATTAGTGACAGTTAGCCTACATTTTAAAATCTTTATTTGAATATGGCAACATGATACCTCATTCTACAATATTTCTATGATTAAATCACTGACAGAGACCCCTCCCCCATCAGCCAATCACTGTGTGCATCGTTAGTAAGCGTGTTGGCATCATCCATAGCAACGAGGTCAACCCACCCTTTCTCTTTTGTCTCAGCAGCTTTGTGAATAGTTTTTAAGAGAAAATTCTTAGCTAAGAACATTTACTGCTATTTAGAAAAATTGTTTTGTGAATATGGCCCCTGAATTATAAAACAATTAGGCTATCCATCTCATAGTGAAAACCATGTAGCATACCAAAATTTCATAAACAGTAGAAGTAAAACCTTATTGTAGTTTTGAAATCTGGATTCCGTCTTATATTTTAAAATCACGGAAGGGGGAAGTTTGGTCCCGTCACTGAGGCACACAAACATGACAGTCAAGTGGCTCTTAGACGGTAAGCATTTCTTTGGCTGGTTAGCTTTTTTAAAACTGTCTTTTTGCGCTCGCGATCTTCTAACGTTACACTCTGACACACCGTATTTCTTGTTTTACGCGGATTTGGTGCCACCTATTGTTGCGGGTGTATAATTGATGTAAAAATCTAGACCCTGAATATAAGACAAACCCGTTTTTTTTTTTTTCCCAGATATATTTCTAAGAAGAAAAACAGTCTTATATTTGGAACAATATGGTATTGTTTAGTCGCACATACTTTGCCGTACTGATTTAAAAGGTGTCACATCACTCAGATTCACTCAACCTATATTAAGTATTTTATCCTCCCAACTTTATAAGCTTAATGAGTTCTAAATGCCACTTTAAATAGCTTTTTCAACTTAAAAACACAGAGGCTCTTCCAATGAGATAATGCTGCCAAAAAAGTGAGCCCCCAAAAATACAGTGGTTCCTATTCTCACCTCAAAGATAGTTTCCTGTCATGGATGGGCAGCCATTTAAAGACGCCATTCCCATGTCATTTAACCCAGTTTAAAGGGCACAGTGGCGATAAACCTGGGCGCTTTGGATTCCACATATCCCAAGCAAGTTAAACTAAGGGGGGATTAACGCCAGAGATCCATATTATCTAGACCTCTAGGGTTTTAGTGGGTCAGGGGATGCAATAGCAGGGCCCATTTCCACAGGATTTTCCAGCTTTGATCCCACTCTCACCGATATGGCTGGCAGGCTGAGCCCATGGGATGAGGCATTGGCCCTGTGGCTTAATCTAGTTTAAGTGGCACCCATGAACCACTTCTGTATGTCTCACTCAATCAACAAGAATCCATCTCCCAAATATAGATCACCTAAAAACACTGACAAAGATTTTCGCTTTGGGATAATTCGGACTGCCAGGCACAGATGGAAAGCGCTGCAGGCTGGAATCATTGTGCTGCTGTTGAGTAATGCTGAATGCTGCAACTGCAGCTGTTACTGAGATGCTGTATACTCAGAGCACAAATCCAATAAAAAAAGGGATCTCTTATTTTATTTTTGCCCATTTTAATATGGTCTGATAAACTACAGTAAATGACAATCTCTAATTTAAAATTACATTAACAATTATGAACATGCACATTTGACTTTGGCATGCACAATACATTATGACCATCAATATCAGACAATATTCACAGATTTTTACATTATCTGTATTGGTATGAAATGATTAATCCAATATTGAAAATAAAGAATATAATGGATTTTTATACATTTTATTTTCTACTATATCTAATTATGTTTTAATGCTTGATTGCACCTTAATCAATGTAAAACCGGAGATTATAATAAACTTTCTTACTTTTGAGGAACACAAAAAGTGAATTTTATCAACATACATATACTACTGTTCAAAACTGATTGACTATCACATCAATTACGGACTATGTAATTAAGTAAACAATATATATGGATATAATATATATGGATTTTTATACAGTTTATTTTCTACTATATTTAATAAAGTTTTACTGACCATGAAAATAATTATTGGATATTGGTCAGTTTTTTCTTATACTGGTCCATTTCCAAATTCATTTCTATGCCAACTTTGTAAACTGTTTTATAAAAGAAGGGATTTAGTCCTAAAGCAGTAAAAGGATTTTACAGCAATAACAATCTAGGGATCCAGCAGCAATGGTGGAAAAACTCATAAGCATTACATTCATGCTAACTCCCACTTCTCTCCTCTCACTCTTGTATATGGCTCATATGCATATAGATTTATATCTCTTGCAAGGTTGCTCCTTTCCAAGAGTGAAATTGTTAGTCATGCTCGCATAAGGATGCATCAATTTTTCAAAATTCATGCAGAAATGGTCAGATATTTCCTAATGGCTGGAGCTGGAGGATATAGTTTGATAAAAAACATTCTTTGCACTAAAATATGAGCAGATCACATGAGCATTTAGAACAGAGCCACTCTCATTTTCCATGCCAAGTGCTATTTGTCTAATGTTTCAAATGTTCAGTCTCTGCAGAGAAAAGATAATATCTCAGTCAGAGAAAGATCATATTTTTATTAGGAACAGAATTCATAGTTTGTGATATGTTGTGAAACTGTAAAATATACAGTTAAAAGCACTTTGGCTATATCAGATGTCTCAAGGATCACAAGTGAGTAAACTTTATAAACTGCACATCATTATCACTAGAAAGGAGAGCCGAGATGGACTGTTTTAATGTGGACCACTGACATTGACAGCTGTGCAAATGCACGGCTAACTTAAGGATGTATGTCAGCGTGGGTACTCTTCCTCAGGGAGGGCTGTAATAAAGCTCATATTGATAACCCAAAACTCAGAGCCGCCCGTTGCTCATCTAATTGGAAGCGTTTATGTGAGCAGCAGCAGGAGAGGCCTTCGTTCTCACTCTAGAATTAAAATGCTAATGCACCCGAAACAAACAAAACAAAGCCTTTCTACATCTGGGATTTGCATGAACTTGAAAGTAGCCATGAAAGTCAATAACAGAGGGCACCAAGTTTGAAAACAGAGCATTTATCCAGCGTACAACACCATGGGAAGGCATCTGACAGGAAGAGAAGCAACCACGCATGAATCTAAAGGGCTGATGCAACGACAAAGGCAACATTTTCCACCACTTTGAATCTTTCTTTCTTTTTGTCTTCTTTGCCGCTTCTTTTAGCCTCCCTCTGGGATGACAGTAGGAGGGCGAGTGTTTATGAGTAGGTTGTAGCAGCAATAATGGTAGATGTTGTCTGTGCCAATGATGAAGGGAGAGGTATGATGGGTGTGCTATTCCACACGCACAGCAGGAGCATCCCCAGTGGGCTAGAGGCAGCGTCACCAACCTGGCTGCAACACACAGATCTAACCAGCTGAGACAGTGCCTGACTGAAGGTCACATCAGGAAGAGAGGAAATGGCAGCATAGCAGGCAACCTGCTGATCAATACTAACTCTTTAATTGGTCAGTAAGTAACATGAAATATGTACCAGGTAATAATAAAATGTCATGCAACAAAAAAAGCACTATAAAAAGGTATCATAAAAGTTATCCATAAGATTTGATAATTAATATTTGAATGAATAACACCCTACATTTAGTCTGTTCTTTAGCTATTGTATTACTTCAGTATACTTGCATTATAATGCTCAAGTTCTATGGACCACTTTTATGGTGCTTTTTGTCATTTGGTCGTTGACAGCAAAAATAACTTTTTATCAGTATTTGTTTCTTGTTATTTTCTTCCATTGCGCAGGCTAGGAGCTTGGAAAAAGCTGGCTGCAGGGACCACAGGGCTACCGTGACATTTAAAGTGTTGGATAGATGTATCATGTATCAGAGTGAATTGAGGGGAGGGACAAAAGAGTGCTACTCTATGAGAGTGCATTTTTAGAGACACAGCATCTTGCGACCTGCATTGTACATGAGATTTTAACATCTGAGGAAAGCAGCAAGACACATACGGTATATTTCAATATTTTAAGTAGAGCGGTGCAATGAATTCATTCAAATTACGATTATGAAAACAAGATAATCGAGGTAAAACGATTACTGTACAGCTGCCGCGCTCCGTCCAGCACACCTTCCTTTCCTTCACAGCGGTGCGCTTTCATTCCTCCCTAACCCAAACATCCAAATCAGCCTAATAAGAGAGCGATGTAAAATGCAGTCTACTGTTGTTAAACTTTGGGACGTGTTTGATATTAAACATAAAGAGTGCTATTAAAAGCGCATTAAGCCACGAAAGAGACTCTGTTCCCTTGCCGGCCACCTGTGCGCGCGCTCCGAGACGGTGCGGAACGCGCATAAGTAAAGTATACTATGGGCTTCAGAAACGCGCCTAAACAGTCAAATAGCTTACACACAAATATATAGAAATGCCGTCTTGGTAAGTATCCTCTTAATCGCAGTCGGTTGTGTCTTAAGAGAACAGGAGAATGTGCGCGTGTGTATTGCTGTTTTCACGTGCTATCGGAAATTTGATAATTACCACTTCTGAAGTTGTGATTAGGAGCTCATCGCATTCACGTTTCGAAATGAAAAGGTGTTCATGTGCAATTTTTACCTAGGAAATTCGTATTTACCATAATTCCGAGACCACGTGAAGGCAGCATAACAGTAGGCCTATGTTGGGTCCGTGCAGCTCTTAAAGGGACAGCAGCCAACAATAATGATTGCTGAAGTCATTGTTAATGTAACAAGAAAAGACAAAGATAAAATCACTCACTGCTCTTGAATGAATAACTTTTTTTTTTTTAGTTTTAAATAAGAATTAGTCTATATTTAATGTACACAGCATATATTTTACATTTAATTACTTTATCAAATTTCTGTTTGGGTATTACCTAAAGCACTGTTTATTTCATTTGTATTTTTGTTCTGTTGTATTTTTTTGTCGACTTTGTTTGTAATTAGTTTCTTTGTTCTTATTTTATTGTTGACTGTTTATTGTCTTTTATAGCTGTTTTGGGGTCTTTTTTACTTACATTATTTAACCTAGCATTAGTTTTTGCTGAAGTATTGATAACTGTAAAATCTAATCCACTGCCTTACATTTGTCACAAAGCATCATTCCCTGCCTATTTTTATACATAAATCCTAACAAACACAACAAGAGGTAAGGTTAAACAAAATACAACCGTCATGTTCTTTTGCTACGTGTTGAAAGCCTTGTGACATCATCAGTGTAAGTAGATACAATTTCCTGTGTTGGTAAACAGTTTAGCCAAAGGTCAGTCCAAATTATCAGATGCCCTAAACATGCTATGGCTGAAGGGACTGCCTGTCCCTTACGAAGGTGTTTAAAAGAGGATGGTGGCCACTTAGTGAACAAGATTATATGTCAGTGAAAGAACGGTACCGTGATCACACACACTGCCTCAGGTTTCACAATACTGGTCTCATATAATAATTACAGCAATAACAAAAGATGAGATTCTGATTAAAAATGTGCAAGGAAAAGAATTAACTGCAGTCCCTTGAGCATGTA
The DNA here is from genome assembly GCA_037101425.1 of Elopichthys bambusa. Lineage (NCBI taxonomy): Eukaryota > Metazoa > Chordata > Actinopteri > Cypriniformes > Xenocyprididae > Elopichthys > Elopichthys bambusa. The sequence goes on from CM074432.1 coordinate 19,883,195, forward strand.
TTAACATTCAGGAACCATTTTTCTCATATTGAATGGACTAGCAAAACTAATTTCTTATTGGATTTGTTTGTACAGGGTTGAGAATGATCCCTGATGGCTGACAACCTGCCTTTATGTAATTCAGCGAGAAGCTGTATCGCTCTCACTCAAATACTGAAAACATCATCATTCTTAGATGACATTTTTGGCACTTTGAGTAGTAGTTTACATGCTTTATATTTTGTTTGCGCTGTAACTGAGCTCATTCAAGCTGCCAGACAAACAGAGGAGAAAAGTGCTTCCTTTAAAACAACACTGCTTAATCAACTCGGTGTCAAGATAGCCCAGTTGAATCACAACTTGGAGCCGCGTTGCCATGGTTTTGGTCTCGACCCCCAACTAGCTGCCTACAGTTTGGTTTGTTTGTTTATTCCTCAGGATAAAACTGGCATCAACATTACACGTGTGTGAAGCCGCTGTTCTATAAATTTGTGTAAAATTGTGGTCTGTCTCTCAGAGATGTGTTTGTAACACATAAAGCACTAGCGGTAGTTGAGATACAAATCATGGACTGGAAGAGACAGTAAAGGATAGAAAACAGCTCCACACTCTTTGAATGCATTTTATATCTACAGAATACTGAAAACTGGATGTTTTGCTTACCTGAACAAATCAGTTTCATTAACATGTACTCCCTGCCACAGTCTTTCTTATAGTAACATCTTAAACGACTGAACAAGCAGGTTCCAATTTTGACCTTCTTGCAAAGAAGGATGATGGTCTCATCTGCAAGAACGAGAGAGATCAAAGGGAGAGAAAGAGTGACAGAATGTAATAAGTATGGAAGTGGGGGTTACCCATAAGTTTAAACGACCTTTGGCTTTATCCCACCCAAGGATTTTTCAATCATATGACCACAGACCCTACATATTATGTAACAGTCAGTTCGGAGGGCAGTTATCCAGACAGATACACCAACTAACCTTCTCTTAAACACTTCAGCTTGTATGCAATGCAAAATCACAATTTCAGATTTGCAGTGTTTACATGTCATTATAAGTCTTATTCTTGTATTTTCTATACACCCAGTTGCACAAAAATTTAGATAATTAGAAAATATGCACTGAGCTGTAAACAGTTGCTTGTTGATTTTCAACAAGCAACTTGGTTTATTCAACAAGTGCAAAGAACATCATCTACACCATATCATCTACAACTTGAATACTCTGGGCTATTTAGCTTATCTTTCCAGGGCTCATTATTCAGGCTACTAATGATTTAGTTACATTTTGCATAGGACCATACTCAATACTTTTCAAAAACAACAGTGTCATAACTATAATGTGAAGAATAATAATGATGTAAAACATCTTTCTGGCTTATTCCCTGGTCAATAACAAACAGAATACCACTTCAAAGTATAGATATTTCCCTTGAACTGCAGCCAAATTGTGTACTTATCTTTAAAATGAAACAACAGCTGATAATGTAATGGCATACATAAAGTGTACACTAACCTCCAAATAACCTAAAGCAGCTATGCCTAATTATCCAGGGCTCACAAGTGCATTTGAGAAAGCATGCATAAAAGACTCAAATAAAGTACTCACATGCTTTGGTATAATTCTTGCCAGTCTTGATTATATTTGAAGTAGTTAAAACAAGAGGACAGTGCAGGAGGAGAACTGGAAATGAAAAGGGGGAAGAGAGACAGAGTGTGAAAGGAAGAGGGGGGAAAAAAAGTTTCATTTAATTATCATAGGCTATTATTTTATTTTAATTCTACATCCCGCTTGCAGGGTTGCCTCTGACAGTGTTACCTCTCATGGGATCTGAGATTAGTGTGCAGGTGCAATCGTTCAGAATGAATAGAGACCAACTGACTAGGGCAACACGCTACCATGGAGCCTGGCTAATAATTCAACAAACTAGTGCTACATAGTGACCTTTATGTTCAAGTTATGAAAATAGGCAACTCATTTTAAGGGTGAATGCAGATAGATAGATAGATAGATAGATAGATACTAACGTAGTCTATCAATTATTAAATCCTTCATATGTGTTAGCACATGAAGCACTTTTATGTTACCTGATAAATTTTTTTTTACAAAGTACATTTCAGCGAAAAGAGACCACAGTCTCTGAAACAGAATAAAACGAAAACTGTGGTGTTTGTATGACTTTAAGATAAGGAACAGGTGAAGTAACCTACTTACCCGCTTGCAGAGAAGAAAATAGCCCCATGCAACTTAAACGTCAGTGTTTCTGGGATTGCTCTGCAAAGCCCATTTGGACTCAGAGCTTTAGCTAAAATTTACTCTGCTGACCTCCTCAGACGTGTTTTAGCCTACCACGGTCCTGCAAATTCAGCTCCTCTACATTTCTAAATATCTCGCGCGGTCGTCTTGTTCACTGCATGCATGTGCCGCGCATCAAATCATGAAAGTGCTGCGCAAACGCCGCTTTACTATGAATCCAAATTCCAAAACGATTCCTTGCTTGATCACGGCACTTTAATTATAGAGACTGTAAAAATCACGGTATACAACTGCTGTATGTGCATCCTCGCCACCTCATGGCTGAGTCTCCTGGCACTTCATAAGGCTTTCTGAATAAAGAAATGAGGGCAGGTAATGCTGTGCCATTATACACACACACACACAGAGAGAGAGCGAGAGCGCGAGCACTACTCTCGCGACAGACAAAAACTGGTAGAGTAAATAACACGTCTCAGGCTAAACAGATATAAGAAAATCTAAAAAAAACCCATAAGTCTGCTTTTCTGCTCACTTTCCTGTTTAGCAGCTTGAAACAACATATAGTAAATAACTTAATTACGGCACATTTGCTATAAAAGTATTGAGTGTAGATTTGTGTGCTGTATAGTTTAGGGATAATCACAGGAAGCAACATTATACTGTATCATTCAAATATATATATATTTGACTGAACTTAATAAATTTGGCTCTATTCGCTAATTTGTTTTCTCTATACACAAAACTGTGAGAAAACATAAATAAGGACAACAACACCATTGACATTTCTACAACTAAACATACAGGTATGTAAATAAATTTAAATGTCCTCAACCTAGTTTACTCCATTCTTCTCCATAATGGTAACTCCCAAAACCTAAATCTGTCTTTGTCAAGTGCCGCCACACTCGTGAGAACCGAAGTGCATTATGGGTGTCGCCGCCATTTGTAAGGTATCAAACAATCTGTGGGTGCTTCTCAATACTCAAATTGATGCTTCCTCGTTTCCTCGCTCCCACATCCTCCAGCCTGTGACCCGGAAACCGATCAAACCCAGCCATCTTGAAGGACATCTCAATTCTCAAAGGCTGAATCCCAAATGGCACACTTCTATGCACTTTCAGTCTTGTGGACTTACAATGGCTGCGTGTCCGTTAGGTCCACAAGACCACAGGGTGTCCCATTCATCATTTTAGGTTTCAGAAGGGTGTTCGCGAGCACCCCCTTTGCCGCCGCTATGCGCCCTAGATGCGCACTGCATTACGTCGTGAAAGTGCGGACTCAGAGGAAGAGCGTGAGGGTTTAGGGTGCCATTTGGGACCGGGCCAGGGATGTGTTCCACTTTTAGACACAAACTTACCTAAGCACTTCCCCTCGGGGAAATCCCTACCACCATTTTGAAGTGTGTTCCCTCATCCATTTCACCCTCTGTCTGTCCATATAAACTTCCCTCATCCATTTCTACTCCATATGTACACTTCAGGCAGCTCCATATACCACAATGCAATATGATTGTGACATCACCACATACCGCGTTTAATTTACCCCACTCTATGATATATTAATTATTTTTTTTAATATTTAAAACAACTCAAACACACCTATATACACACAGAATGCTGCATTAAACAATTTCGTAAGGGAAAAAATTCAATAATAAATCAACTCCATAGCGGATTCCAAGTGATCAAGGGTGTAGGACGATCCAATTCAGCCCATTGCAAAGGTTCCGCGAGTAGTGACCACTCATGCAACGTGAGCAGTGACGTACAACTGAGTCAAGGAGACTGAGGGAAGTTAGCGAGGGAAGGGCATAAAAAACGAACTGGAACGCAGCCCAGGATACACCGGTGTATCCTTTGCGAAAGTCTTTCTCGTCGAGAAACCTGACACACATATACATTCTCCTCCCCCTTCATATCTGTCATAATAATTTAAATGTATGCTTTACTTTTGCAGTTTAAATAAACTTTACATCTTACATATTCAACGGGGCATCTTGCGTTATTAATATTTATTATGATTGTTTTTAAAATAACTAAACTTTAACAACATGAGGGCAGATCCCTTGAGCACAGCTGATGACACTTTGAAGTGATGTTTGAGTGATCAAGCACATTCCAATATACAAATAACATTTCCTTAGATTCCTAATTCCTCATTTTCTTTCCTTGCATCTTCCCCTCACATCCTATGGTGGTGGAGCTGAGACGCGAGGAAAGAAAATGAGGAATCTAAGGAAATGTTATTTGTATATTGGAATGTTCTTGATCACTACAGAAACACCCCCAACCCCCTGACCACTTCTCCTGAAGACCACACTGCATGACGACGGGGACGACCTCTTCCTCTAAAAGCTGGGCAGCTTTCTGGTAGACCCAGGTGTCGGAACACATGTTGGAAGAGTTGTTCAGCTGTTTCTAATGCAGTAGGTAGTCCCTTCAGAGGGATTAACTTGCATGCCTTGGAGAACTCTGAGGATGGTAAGTCAGCCATGAAGTGTGATTAATGTGTGATTATGGACGATTCGGTATGGGTAGTGGTGCCAGCTTTCCTTCTGGTAGATGATGGGGTGTCTTTGATATGGCACAGACTAAGCAACGCTTAACATACCAGGAGACATCCAGGGTCATGGTGGGCCAACAGTAACAATTACGGAGGAGTGAGAGTGTTCGCTGGCTGCCTGGGTGTCCAGAGCCCGGAGAAGTATGAAAACTGCATGAGGGACAGGCATATGGATGATGGAACAGTCCCTCAGGACCTCCTGTCGAAGCTGGCTCAGAACGAGTGGCTGTGGAGATCTCGTCATCAAGGGACCACTGGATGGGGCTCACTATAATGGCTGAAGGGAGTATAGGTTCAGGTGGAGTAGAATCTGGCTCTGGGTGATGTATACGTGAGAGAGTGTCAGCCTTTATGTTTTTGCATCCAGGTCTGTAGGTTTCAATGAAGTTGAACTGGGTGAAGAATAGTACCCACCAGGCATCATGTAGATATTCCAGATTCTGATGATCAGTAATGACTTCAGACTGATGTTGGGCTCCCTCCAGCCAATGTCTCCACTCTTCAAGAGCCAATTTGATGGCCAGTAGTTCTTGATTGCAGATGTTGTAGTTTTGGTCCGCCGGGGACAGTTTCTTAGAATATAAGGCACATGGATGGAGTTTGGGAGGCTCACTTTGCCGCTGAAATATAACAGCTCCTACCCCGGTGTTGGATGCATGTACTACAACCACGAAGGGAAGATACGGATCAGGATGAACAAGGGTAGGAGATAAAACAGATCTGGCTGTAGTTGGTGATGAAGTGACGGTAGAAGTTGGCAAAGCCCAGGAAACATTGAAGATCCTTAAAGGTAGATGGTTGTGGCCACTGCTGGATGGCTTATACCTCCCTCTGGTCCATCTGGATTCCTTGCTGGTCAATAGCATACCCAAGGAAATGGATGGAAGTCTGGTGGAAGTCGCATTTCTCCAGTTTCAGGTAGAGATGGTGTTCACGTAGCTTCAGGAGGACCTTTATCATGTGGTGGCGATGTTCGGCCAGGTTCTGGGAGTATATCAGGATGTTGTCGATGTAGACAATGACGAAACGATGGAGGAACTCCCGGACCACCTCATTCATGACTTGATGGTGTGACAAAGGCGGTCTTCCACTCATCACACTCACATATCCGAATGACACGTGCTCCGCAGGCCCAGTTTTGTGAAGATGCAAGCTCTACGTAGTTGTTCCAGGGCTGCTGGGACTAGAGGAAGGGGATAGCGGTACTTGACAGTCTGGGCGTTGAGTGAACGATAATCTATCCACTTCTAATGTACACCTTCATGGCCTTCTGTTCCGGGATGGACAGTGGACAGATCTTACCCTTGGGGAGAATTGCCCCAGGTACCATGGTTGGTGTGGTGGTAGTTTGGTAGCCAGTTGTTTGCCAAAACCCTCATGGAACGCCCTATATTCGTGGGGAATTTTCTGGTTTTGGGCAGTTTCAGGACTCTTAATGGTGGAGTTCAAGGAAGCTTTTTGGAAGCTGATGATTGCCATTGGGTAGAACGTTGGTGTGGTCATTTCTTGACAGGTGATAAACAGTTCTTGACACAAAAGTCACTCTACTTCTGAATGTCTCCTGTATTACAACTCACCAGCAGGAAGTGTTGTGACATCCAAGTGCATCCCAGAATGAGATCAGCAGTAGAACCTTCCAGCACCTTGAACGAGATCTGTTCCTGATGAAGACATCCAATGCAGAGCATTACTGTGAGGGTGCAGTATCACATGTGACCACGGCCCAGCGGTTTTCCCAGTATGGAGTGGATATTCAAAACTTCTGTGCATTGTCTTTTCTCAAGGTTGTGCTCTTGAATGAGACTGAGGAAGATGACGTTACCAACCGATCTGGAGTCTATGAGGGCTTGCACTGAAACAGAACGTTGAGACTTTGTCACTATAACAGCAGTTATAGTCAGAGGTGTAATAAGAGGAGGAAGTTGTATGGTACTCACCGCTGGGCGTGGTGGTCTGATAGGACAGTTGGAGATGAGATGTCCCTCAGCCCCACAGTACAGGTATAAATGTTGGAGAATTCTGCATTAATGCTCCGCATGGGTCAGATGTCTTTTATAACTTACTATGGTTTACATGCAACTCAGGAAAGCCCCTTTCACTTTAATGGTATTTCTGCAGCTGTTAAATCTCAGTGGATGTAAAATACAGCAGATCAGCAAGTGCAAGTGTGAATCACTTTCTCACACTAGTACAAGATCACACCTCTGGGATTTGAGAATGCAACAGCTCAGCAGATATAAATGGGAACAGAATGTGCAGAAGCCATTAGATGAATTGCCATTGCTTGTTTCAAATATCAACAGCCCCTCATTCTTGGCATGAGCTGCGCTGCACCATACATCACTCACTTTGCATAATTTACTGAAAAAGACATGTATTATTATTATCATACTTAAAATTTATAAGCCTTTTTAAAGTCCTGTCTGTTAGTATTTCAGAGCTATATATGTGTTAGTGTTACCCTGGCCAAGCACGCACTCCAAACTAAATATTTTCTGTACATAGATGGATATTTACGGAAATGACAACCACAGTCTACAACCAAATTCACTCTTGAAAACTGCACAAAAACAACTGCACAAAAATATAAATCATAATGTTATGGTTATCACTATATCACCAATTTCCAGAATGGCTCCTGCATTATCTAGTACAGTGGTTTTCAGTCCTGGTTTACAAACCCACAGAACAGCAAATTTTGTCTCTCTTATCTGACATACTCTGTTTAATTCATGGAGGTTTCTTCTAACAAGCTGATGTTCTGAATCAGGTGTGCTAAAGTCGGCATGAAATGGAAGTTGTGATAGGCTACATCTCATACCCCCCTACTATATAGTAGGTGGAAAAAAAATATATATGTGACAAGAGAAGTGTGTCTGAATACTCTGAATAAAGAGTAGCCAACAGTACCCAGATGACTTATTATTTCTGGTGATTAGCATTTGATGGACACTTCGATGGACACTATCCCATGAGGCCACGGGAGAGGATTTTTGAATGGCAGTGAAGCAACCCACCTGATGCAGGCAGACAACATGGTGCATGTAAGTACATCGGGATTACATTCATACTACACTAATTCATACTATAAAGGAGGGGTGGGGGGTAACTTTGCATTTATTACTTAGCCCTTTAACTACTCCAATACCACAGCAGAAACTACTATAAGGTCTAACTGTAGTATTAATTTTCATGTACAGAAATGTAATAATTAAATGTAAAATTACACTATTCACTGTATAAATTTGTAGCTTAATCTGTGGTTAAAACTGTGTTTTGTTGTTTGATTTACATGACAGGCAACAGCAGGTATTTATAGGTTGCTGTCACTTTAAGAGTAAGACCCCATGCACGCACACATCCGATTGATACACAACACATCCGAATTCTCACCTCGTTCAATTAAGACATAACCGAATGTGTTTACGAGAATACTTGCCGAGAGGGGTATTTTGACTGACATAATGCGTGTATGTGCCCATCCAAGTGCACTGAGCACGCGAAAGAGAAATCAATTTGGAGTTCGCGAGCTATCTGAAACGCGCCTTTTTCTTTCTGCGCGCGAGCCTTGTATGTATGTGCGTCTGTGCGCACAGATAATAGCGTGGCGTGCGATACCGAATTAAATCCTCTTTTGCCTCTTCTAGCGCTAGAATAGTTTTATATTTATTTAATGTGTAAACTAGCAAGACAAAACACGTGCAAATGATAATCTTTTACTCTATTGCGGTTAAACTTGCAATTGATCCGCAAATTACATGCGTGCCGAACCGTAGGGCTTGGTCCGTACGGATCACGGATCAACAACGATCCGTTTAACCACTAGTGAGACTTGATGTTGTCCATCGGGAATGTATTGGATCATTGTGGTTTGCTATTGCTGTAATCTCATGTGAGTGACAGGTTGCCCTGCTGTCACCAGAAAATAGAAGACAAGAGAGAGGAGAAGTTATTTTTGATAAATTTTGATACAAGTATTTATATATATAAAATAATAATAAATAAATAAATACATAAATAAAATAAAACAATACATAAAAAAATACATTGTGCCCAGATAAATCAGTTATTAATAGAGTAGTGTCCCATTACAAAAAAAAAAAAAAAAAAAAAAAGAAAGAAAGAAAAAAAGGGCAATTTTGATTTCATGGTGACTTAATGTTGTGGTATAGTATGGGTGTTATGGGTGTGGTATAAATAGGATGTTAGTATTTGTTTCAGCACTGTGTAGACAATGACCACCACTAAAAAAAAAATCAAAAAAAAAATCACACAAATAAAATTGGAAATGTTGAGTGGAATTAGAATAATCTGGCACACCTCTAATGTGTTCATGTTTTACTCCATCACAAACAGCTCTATGTTAATATGACCTTATTCTAGCTGTCATTATGCATCTTGTTTGTTGGTCTGACATGTTGAGGTGTTAGTCTTCGGTGTCACATAATCCTTCAGAAATAATTCTAATATGAGGATTTGATGCTTAAGAAGCATTTCTTATTATTAGCAGTTAAATAATAATAATAATAATAATAATAAAATAAAAATAAAGTGCTGCATGCTTAATATTTTTGTGGAAAAAATGATACATTTTCTCAGTGTTCTTTGATGAATAGAGAGTTCAAAAGAACATAATTTATTTAAAATAGATTAACATTAATGGATGTCTTTACTGTCACTTTTGATGCTTAGTCCTGATGCTCCTTGTTTTTGTAATAAATTCTTATCATAATGCATAAAGAAAACGGATTGTTTGTGCTTTCAAGGTGTTCAAAATAGGCCAGTCACATTGTCCCTTCTGCAGGGATGATATTGTGCTGTCCTCTGGTGTTCACTTTCTCAAACTACACTTGGAACAAAAGCTTTATTTTGTTTTAGCCCATTCTTCTATACAGAATAGTTTTGTTTAACATGTATATTTATAGAATGTTTTGCTTGAGAAGCCTGAAACAAATTCAAAATGTGTATATCCGAAAGCGTTTACTTAAAAAAAAAAAAAAAAAAAAAAAATCCCAAACTCTGAAACAACCCGTCTGACAATTTGGCACTGAAGCTGTAAGATCATTTCATCATTCAGTTAATCGAAAACCACTGCAATTCTTTAATTTATGTCCTTTCAAATGCACATATTCTGAATATACTACTTTGCATGCACTACTTCTAATATACTACAGTTAAAAAGTTTGGGACACATTAAATTGGTCACAAGTGACTATAAAAACATTCATAATGCTACAAAAGATTTCCATTTCAAATATATACTAATTTGACTGAAGACTGGAGTAATAGCTGCTGACAACTCATTTAAAATATAATAATAATAATAGAACAATTATTTTAAAATGTAATATTTCATAATATTGCTGTTTTTTCTGTTTCCCTTTCGAAGTGGAACTTCGACACTGCATCTTGGTGTTGACGCTATGGGGAACGCTATCAGCGTGTAAACAAATGATGTTTTATTAACAAAGTTCGGGAGGAGCACGTTCAGATAATCCACCCAAGCAGCACGAGAGGAGGCTTATATATATACAGAGCCGACTTACCTCTGTTTTTTCAGCATCACTCCTCTACTCCACTCCCTCCTCAACTCCTCACTCTCGGGGGCCTTTCCTCAGACAGCATGCCAAATATGCATATTTTAGTACTATATCTGATTATATGTGTGAACTCGTGAAACGACAATAATCATTCGCAGACGGCACTCCATTATTTCACGCGAGGAGCACCAGTGAGTATAAAAGGGCGTCTGAGGCCCTGTTATTAAAATGCTTTTTTGGTCTTCTGGATCTCAAGTAGACGCGGGAGACATTCTCATTTTCACCTGGTGTTTTAATTAGTCTCTTTTGTCTACTTTTAACCACTTCTGTCCAGATTTCTTTAAGAGGAGGGTCTATGGCTGGGTAAATGTATGGGCTTTTTTAGGTCTTTCGATCTAATGGACGAAATAAGCTCACACAATTTACATATGAACATGACCAGACACAACAGAAAAACACACAGAGCAGCAGCTTTCATTTCTACTCTGATAGCTGCGAGACCACTCCAAATGAGTGCCTATTAGAAATCAGGAATGCTTAGAGAACATTTAGAGAACAGAGAACCAGCAAGTTGAAGACCTAATAAGTTTTCGGCTACCTCTCGAAGTGGTCAAAAGTGGACAAGCTCAAAAAGTTTTACACCCCATTTACACCTGTATTAAGCGTCGTCCACTTGTGATCTGATCGACCAAAACGCATCTTAATACCGTACTAAGTTACATGTCATCAGCTTTTTTGTCTTCATGAGCCGCTTGTTTGTATGTAGATGTAAGATAAGAGTCTTTTGAGGAGCATTCAACTGTCAAGCAAGCTGGATGCACTCATTACGTTGCATTTGGTATAAGAAGCTCTGTTCTTTCTTGATTCTCTCCCGAGCGATAAGAATCTAGGCGTTTGCACTGAGCGTGTTCGGCTCTTGAGGGAGTTGGAGGCTCTCATGGAAATGCATTCGCAGTATGAGGTTCTGTTATTGCTTGATTCTATCTATAATGATAAGAATATAGCGTTTGTATGGATAGCGTGTTCAGTTCTTGAGGGATCTGAATGCATTCATTGGAATACATTTGCTGTGGGAAGATAGTCTAGGGTCTTCGCTTCACGGTTTGGGTCCCATTGCCACTGAGGTGGTAGGACGGGGTTGATTGCGGGGATTGTAGGCAGAGCATAGGGAGGAGGTTGATGGGAGTTTTTCCCTTTTGGGCTTCTCCTGCTAGCTCTGTTGGTTTCATGTTGGCTCAGAAAGCCACTCTGTGTGTGCTTCCTGAGCTGACTGATTGTGACGTGTCTAATTCTGAGGATTGACGTGGAGAGAGTTGAGGCAGGTGTTATTAATAATCCGCCTCCTCCCCCGTCCTGCATATACATTTTTGAGCCTTTTATTCCTCCTAGATCTCCGCATTGAGACGTCAAGATAATGGCGGAATATGTATTCAGCTCGTATAGTAATTCCCATGTAGTCAAACTATTTGTGTGTGGAGAGGCTGCGTGAGCAGCAATATGTGAGGATGTCCCAGTTGAAGAGCTGTTTGTGAGCTATCTCTCCCTAGTTCTGCATCCTCTTTGAAGGCTTCCGCCTTACTAATGAAGCAAGTGTTTGGCTCTCAAGGGAGGTGAATGCACTCACTGTGATGGGGCATGGTGAGGGAGCTCCCCTCTAGATTAACTTTTTTCTTGTGGGGTGAAAGTCAGGTGTTTGTACCTCACGGTTCAGGCCCTGTGTCAACTGAAGTGCAGCAGTTTCGATCGTGGCTCTGAGATCTTCCAACTTATTCTCCAGGGATTGGACATTGGCAATCAGAATGCTCGGCAGAAGAGAATGCTCTTTTCCTCAGTCTGTTGCGAATACCAGCACATTTCCAGCTGTGTTTCTTGCTCCGTCGCCTCAGGGAATTATTCAGCTGGCCATTGTTCCCCTGCTCTACTCTCATTACACACACGACTGTGTGTCTTCTCACAGCTCCACTTCTATGATCAAATTTGCTGATGATACTGTTGTTCTGGGCTTCATATCCAAAAAAAAAGACTGCATACTTGGATGAGGTAGAGAGACTGACATCATGGTGACAGGACAACTGTCTCTCCCTGAATATGAGCAAAACCAAAGAGCTGATTGTGGACTTCAGGAAGAGACAGCAGCAGACCTACATTCCTCTCATGATTAGCGAGACTCCTGTGGAGAGGGTGAGCAGCTTCAAGTACCTTGGAATGAACATCTCTGAGGACTTGAATTGGATTACACACATTCAAGCTCAGGTGAATAAAGCCAGGCAAAGACTGTACCATCTGCAATAGCTGAGAGAATTGAGGGTTTCACCAGCAATACTGAAAATGTTCTATTCAGGGGCCATAGAATTGTTTTTTAACCCAGTGCATCTCAGTGTGTTATGGGAACAGCTCCAATCAAGACTGCAAAACCCTGCAGAGAGTTGTGCGCTTAGCTGAGCACACACTTCAGGGACTGCTCTCCCCTCTCTGCAGGACATCTACCTAGTTGCTAAAATCAACCACCTTCCGTATTTAAATTATGAGAAAAAAAAAAAAAATAAGTTGAATAGGGAAGGCGTAGGACGTAGCATAAGCTTTTTGAACTGCTAGAGTTTTACACCTTCTTCGTAAGTAGAATATACGGAAGGCGGTATTTTACTTTATAACTTGTTAAATATGGATGTTTTGTTTTTTTACACAAATGCATCACTTCGCTTCAGAAGGCCTTTATTAACCCCTGGAACCGTGTGGAATATGTTTATGATGGATGGATGTGGATGGAGACACTTTCTTCAGCTCATACTCATTTGGTAATACTTACTGCCATTATAAAGCTTGGGTGCGTCAGGATATTTATTAATAGTCATATACACCTAGGCTGGCTTGAGGGTGAGTAAAGCTTAGGGTAATTTTCATTTGAAAGTGAACTAATCCTTTAATGGACCTGTGTGAGTTCTGTTATGGAGGAGTAAAAGAATAGAATACAGAATAGAATTCAGCTCTATCGCCCTCTCCAGCTTTATAGGCTGGGAGAATAGAGTGGACACAGATTATGTTTGCTTGCTTCTCTAGGAGAACCGTACTTAATCCTTTCATGCTGCTTTGCAAGTGTTTAGGCACAGTATGGACTAATGTTAAGAGCGTGAGTTGTGGTAAAAAAAAAAAAAAAAAAATTGTGATCCGCTATCATTCTACACGTCCTTCTGAGGGAGGATTTGAAAGTAATCATTGCTGAATTGGCACAGGAATGGAGCAGGTTTTGGTTAAAAGAAAAACAGTAATCTGGAAACACTCAATGCATTTTTGGCAAAGATACTTTTAGATTAGGTTGTAGGTTGGGCATATGTCTGAGGACATCCTGCCCCCTTCACCTACCCCTTAAGTTGAGAGTGGCACTGTCAGTGGCTGTGGGCGGAGGTAGATTGCCTTTGGCATCTGTCTTGCTCTACTCTGATATCCTGAAAGTATCTTTTCCAAAGTAGAGCTACAGTATATTTTCCCCTACTGCATGTTAGGCTCTAAAGTGGAATTGCACACTCTCCTGGGGATGGGTTGCTTGGCAGGTACCCCCTTAGGGTTGATAGAGGTTAAACAAAATTATGGTGGGCAGTCCGCAAGCGCCCCTGTTGTTCACCTCCCTTACCAACTATTGTTGGATTTGAAGTAGAAATATACGTTCCCCTTTGAATGGATGCTTTTATAGGCAAATCAGGGTATGAGTAGTCTCACGTAACCAGACCTTCAGACTGATGGCAGAAGGTCTGGACTCTATTGCAGATTTCATTGGCCAAGGACCGCCCAAGAGGACATTTAACTGACATGTAATGCAACCAATCTCAGTTTGTTTTGTTCCGTGTCATGTTTAGGGGCATGAAAATGTAAAGGTGATGTCCCTACAATAACAGACCAGTGTGCATCTAATAAATTATTCATTCAAGAACATTGTGCAAGTTTACTGCCACATTGGAGCCGCAAACTTCACATACTTTTGAAAATCCAGCATTTAGTTGATCCTGGAAAGGGCTCATTGTCACAGTTGTAAACACTACGGCTTTCTTCTTGCCGAGGCTATGTTGTACTAACTGGGACTTCAAAAGGGATTGTCTCAGGTTGTGTATGCAACCCAGTTCCCTGAGAAGGAGAACAAGAACCTGCAGTCTTTTTGCAATGTCTAGAGCTTGCCTGCAGGTCTCCTTCAGAGAAAAAAAAGTTGATGACAAAAGAGTTGATGATGTGTAACTCAGGCACCCTTTTATACTCATTAGCATGTGACGTCATGGACTGCAGTCTGCCAGTGATTATTGCTGCTTCGTCCCCTTGGAATTATAAGGTTCTATCTGCGTTCTGAGCAGTTTTGAGATATTGAGCTTCAAAGTTTTTGCATTATATAGCAAAACCTATATGGGGAACAAGTTTCTTTCAAACACGGAAATGACAGGGACCCTAAATGTATTCTAAATATACTATTTCAAAATCCTTTTCAAATTCATAAAAGGGGATTTTTGGAATGGGTCAAATGCAGATAGAACCTTCTAATTCTAAAAAAATTATAAGGTTCTATCTGCCAAATAATTAATTGAAGCAATAATTTTCAAGAAACACATACAGTTTGCTTATAATTTGTTTTAAAACATAAAATTAGTTTTGTAACAATGTGCTGACATGCATGATAAAGTTCAATTCAATGGTTTTTATGACATTTATTTCATATTTTAAATGAATTTTTTTTTTCTTGTTCAAGTTAAGCATAAAAGGCAGTGCTAAATCTTTTGTCCAGTGCAGATGTTAAATTTAGGTAGGAATATGATGTTTAAGTTTTCCTTTTGTTTAGACAGAAAGCAGCTACTGTAATACATCTGAGCAGGACTTTATTCTACAGAAAGTGGGACAGGTGGCTTTCTCTCTAGACATCAATATTTCTGAAATAACATGCTAATGTTTACTGTTGTAATTAAGACCCCATCAATAAATTATTTACTATTTGTCCTTTAAGGCTTAATATTGTAAAATTTAAGACATTTTAAGACTAAAAAACTGCAAGAAAACAGACAATGCTTCAGCAAAGGTGTTTAATAAAATGTAATAAATATTGAAAAATGTTTCACTGGCTATATATAATTAAAAATATTTCACATTTAAAATATTTAAATTATAAATATTTAAATACAGCTCAATTCAAGCACACAGGATGGATCAAGGTTAAAACATAACCTAATATATACATAACTTTTACTCGTATGACAATGACGTGACTGGAAATAAGCAAATAGACTACAAAAACTGGACATATCCTCTTAATAGCGCTGCTGGCTAACGTTAGCTTGGTGTCTAACTGAAAACAGATACAGCAAAACATAAAAAAAGACTGTAATTCCCTGGAATTTGGGCTGCTGTCATTGACAAGATCATAAATAAAACAGTCAATCAGGAGGTTTCTAATAAACATCGCGTTGTGTAAAATTATTTAGTCTTCTCTTCACTGATTTAGCGTTTATCTGAACTTTCTTCCGCTATCGCGGCAACATGACAAAGAACGCTGATCCTGATTGGTCCTCATGTGTGCATTCGAAGTGCTGATTGGCTCACGCAGATAGAACCTTATAGAACCAAGTTAGAGTGCAACCTTTTTGTTTTCTAAAAAAAAGTACCAAAATGTACACAACTTAAAAAAAATAAACATCACATTATGTAAATAAGTTGTCACAGAATATGAATATGTGAATAACTCAATTTTGACAAACATGTCAGATAGAACCTTATAATTTCAAGGGGACGGTTATTTACACATGCTTCAGACACGGGTCACGCTGATGCCATTCCCCATAGCATCAAAACCATGACGCAGTGCCTTTTTTCCCTTCTCAGAGAAGCGGGTTGCATACACAGCCTGAGATGATTTTTAATCAAATAAATGCTGCATTGATAAGCAAAAACACTTCTTTCAGCCTTACTGACCCCAAACACTTGAACTAAGGTTACTGAAGATAATACTGGTTTGGAAGACAGCATGTGGTTACACAAGGAAATGGTGATGATAAATCATTAGTTTTCAGGTAAAAATGTATTTGATGATTTTTCCACATCATATAGCATATCTGTATTCATTGTAAGAAAGCCCTTTGCTCAGTGAATAATGGCTGAGTCTGAAGCCCCAGGAAGTCCCAGCTGGGTGTCTCACAGATGTGTTAGGCATGACATCACTGTGGAATTTCCGCTAACATGCTATGATATGTTTGTCTGCTCAATAAACAACAGACATTGTAAACTTCACCTCAAGGCACATTCTGCTACCCAGACAACATTGGTTTAATGAGACACACACTCTCCTGCCTTTACACTCAATCTTCAAAGGTAAAAGAGCCCTTATTTCACATTTTGTCATTCATTTAATCAAAACATAAGGTTTTTCTCATTAAACTGTATTCTGCATAAACTGCAGATGAAGGATAGTGAAAGCATTTTACAGAATATGAAGTTTATTATTCAAATACAAAATTGGCAGTTTTAAAAGAGAAAACAAAAAGAACATTTTAACAATAGAAACAATAGAAAAAAAGGCACATAGTGTTGTCCCTCTAACACACAAGAGAACCACAAACAGAAATATTTAGTCTGACTGCCCAACACTGACATCTACTGGACCTTTCCATCAAATCTCAGTAACATCTGTTCATTTAGAAAAATGATCATACAACACACTATACGTTTTAAACTGGCCATTATGTCAAGAAGTGCTAATTCAAAGCATACGTACTTAGAGGAAATATGATAAAAATAAGGAACAATCACATATACAGTCTTCCGAAGTTAAACGGTTCCAGTATTTCTGTTTTAATTGAGAAATATGATCATTTATGAGAATGTGCAGTGTATGATTTTTTCTTAAGTAAAAGTCTTTGCCCAGCAGTTATACAGTCTATTGATTAAACATCTAATTCTACAACCAAAGATAAAGATACATTAGAACTATAATATATTCCCCTAAAATAATTTAAGAAAATGATAAACAGATGTACAGTCAAATTAGATTATATGGTGAAAAAAAAAAATAAAAAAAATTCAAGAGCAGCACCTTTTGTCTCGAAGGACAATGCTTTGTGACCAAGACAGTGTGATTTATGTTGTTCTTTAACATTTCCCTGCCCTCCTAAGTTTTCTTTCTTTATCCCTCCAAGACAAGAAAACAGGAAAACTGTTTCAATCTGTTCCTTCACTTGAAAGATAAGGGAACAGGAAGTGCGTTTCCTTATGCTCACACAGACAGGAAGTTGACATTTCAGTGATGGAGCTGGTCACTTTAAACAAGACGGTAGAAGAGTGCTTGGCGTGTAATTCCCTACAGGAAAGGGAGGCTTCCACATATTGTGCCCATGGGTAATGGGGGAAATAGGTTTGTGCACAGAGGTAAATATTTAAGGTATAAAGACAGTTTACACATTTATCAATGAAAAATGTGTCTATTTAGTCTTGAATGAAGGATGAACAATAGTCAAGACACTCGCTGGCCTGCTACATGTTTTGGTTTTAACTATCATCAAAATAACATTTAGCAATTTCAGCTTTGCATTATTCTCTTTTGATGCTGTTAAATATATAGCCACACTTATGATTCACATGGTAGTACAGTTATTGAGACCACTTCTCGCATTTCAACAGGCATACAACTCACTGCACGTTTCCTGAGACGTCTGCAATTGCCTTATAATGGTCGACCTTTGAGATTTGGGCTTTACTCATAACAATCTATGTGCTGATGATTCCTGTCAAATAAACGTGGAGTAGCCTTTAATTCTTTCAAAGTACAGTTATCACCACTTCCTCTGTTGCTCCCATGGCAATACAGTAGTTTTCCTGATGAGAGTAGTCTGCTGAACAATGTTGGCTCCACAATTACTCTAGGAGTCCAGAAAACACTTGTATACACAGAAAAAAAAAAAAAAAAAAACCCACAAACTGGCGGTTTTTACAGGAAATACAAGATACAAAAAATTAAAAAGACCAACACACTCTCATTGTTACTTATAACTTTCACGTTTTGGTGAATCTGATGTAAATTCGTATTCATTTATGTGATTTCATTTATATGTTTACATGAGGTCTATTTTTAACTCCCTGACAGTTAGGTTTAGGGGTGGGTAATGTTTTCACACAAATCTTATCGTACTATAATTAATACAAATTCTTTATCAGTTTGCCAAAACGTAAAATAATTATACGTTTTCTCATGAGATTGGGTTGAGTAATACAATATACGTAATAAGAAAAAAATGGTGTGAGCAAGAAAGAACACACATTTCGTTAACACAAATTCAAATTTGCTGTAAGGATAAAACAGCCTAAAAGTGAGTTTGTCCAACCAGTGTCCAATGCGGTTTTATACAAAATCCACCTGGAAAAACAACAGTCTAAAAGACCAAGGCAAGTTTTTCTACTAACATACACTTATTCTATGAAAATTACAAATACAGTAGTGCTCATCATAACAATGTTTGAAAGAAACAAGTATTGGCACTTCTTAATCACTTTCTTAAAGGGACCCTTACAAGTCCCTTAAAGAGAAGACAGAAGTCTCCATGTGTCGTCCCTGGAGAACGACCACCAGATGACAATGGGCTTCAGTAGGATTAGTAGGAGCTATCGGTATCAGAGCCATCTACTCCATAGAGCTGAGCCAGGGTCCTGAAACGAGGTCCCCACTCATTTAAGGTGTCGTAGTCTAAATTGAACCCACTGGAGTCCAAAGAGCTAAGGGAACCGGCCAGGGATTCAGATCCCTCATAGCCGTAAATGTGTAAAGTATCGTAGGGAATCCCATCACGGTCATGGTCTGCCTCATCCTTCTTCACCTCGATCATCATGGCCATGTCACCCTTACAAGCAGGGGGTTTCTTCACCATGGCATAAAGCGAAGACCCCGCGCCAGGCCGAAAACTGCTGTCGTGACAGGCAGAGGTCAGGATGGAGACGTCATAACCATTTGTGTCCATCTCTCCACCGCCCTCCTCGTCATATCTCACCAGCTGCTCGTGGATCTCGCCAGACGACTTGGTGACCAAAACATCTTTCTGATAGCGCCTCCGCAACACAATGAGGATGACGATGACTAATATGATGAGAGAAATAAACACAATATCACTATAATCTCTCTTTTTCGCTTTCTTTCCTTCTTTCTTTCACAAATAATCATTTTTTAGCATCTCCCTGATTTATTTCTGTAATCTAAACTCATTAAGAAATTTTAATTGACAGCACAAGTAGAAAAGAATATAAGGTGGAACCCGTGGGAATTTTAAAATAGCCCTGGTGCTGAAAGTCTCTTTTTATCATGGGAGTACATGACCCTCAACACTTCTCGTCTATCTGATGGTGTGACTGCAGATCAGTGTCTTTTAATTGTCATCACATTATTGTTTTCCACATCTGGAAATGTAAGCACAAGCGCAAACTTCTACTTCAGAAAAGGTGTAGAGATGCAAGCAAAATGTCTTCATCTCACACTCTCAAAAAATAAATAAATAAACTGGGGTACCCTTTCATTCCAGTACCATTTAGGTACTGATATGTATGCTTTTTTATATTTATGCATTTATTCAAAGCAACTTACAACAGAGGAATAATATGTGCCTGTACTAACATGCACCCTGTAGGGTTAAATAAGGTACAAAAGTGTACCTTTAGAAAAGGTACTGCACCAATGATAGCTTTTGTATCCTTTTTTCTGAGAGTGTACCTTTTTTTTTTTTTTTTTTAAATCTCATCACAGTGAACTAACCAACAATGACAGAGAATATAGAGTGCCTCTTTTACATGCTCTTATTTAGACTGTTTGGTCCCTGGGTTATTTATACAATCACACCACTTAAAGGATCCAAAGATTGTGAATTAAATAAACACCGTCTCCACTTGGGAAATTACAGAGAAAAGCCTTGCCTCAAAGACTCACATTTAAAGTGTTTGCATGTATTATTAATATGACAACCCTCATGTCATGTCATAAATCTTTCATAACCTTAATTAAATAATGCTTTTAGTTTTTAAAAATGTGTTCCCTTTTTTCCCCCTTAAAAAAAAAACAAAACAAAGAAGAATGAAGAATGTGTCATTGGCCTTACATGGATATCTTTGCAACAGAAAGAAGAAAAGCAAGTGAGATAAGAGATGCGTGTAAACGTACCCAGGATGGTGACGATGCAGAGAAGAATGGCTAAGAGGGCGCTGACGCTCATTCCGGTTTGGGCGTAGGCCATACAGTACTCAATCCGTCGACCCGACTGACATTTGCACACTTTGATCTGGAGTGAGCTAATGCTCTTCTGTTCTGGTGTACCTCCATCAGTGATTTCAATTTTGAGCACATGTTCCACTGTGTGCTCTGTACTGAAACCTCCTTGCTTCAGCACAATGCTCGCAGTGTTATCTACAGTGAATGTCAATAATTGAAGAGATGCAGTCATTAATCTTGTTCTTATTCAGGGGAAATGACTGACTATGTATGCCACAGGTGCAAGCTAACAATTTTCATCAGCAGCGCTATTGTTGCCATTGAACTCTGCTTTTGTTTTCTGTTGATGCTTAGAGGGAAATGTTGCTGAGATTCTTGTGACAATTCAATGCAACCAGGCCTAAGAATATCCCATTTTACACAATAGTAGGAAGAGTAAATCTTCACTTTGGCATTCATGTGGCATGAATTGAAATGCTCATCTAGCACATTTAAGAGGAAAGTCAGTTGCAGTTGTAAAAAGTAACATTATGCTGTCACCGAATACATGGCTAGGAATAAAATAAATTATTTTAAAGATTGCATTTATAAATAATTTAAACCATGTACACTACTGTTTAAAAGTTGGTAAGATTTTTGGTAACACTTTATTTCGGTGATCCATAAAGACGGTATAAAGAGAGTAGACATTCTACTACATACGTAACTTTGCAACTACATGTCAACTACCAGTCAGAGTATTGGTAGACTGTCTCTTAATATCTGCTTTATTTTAATGGTCCCCCAACAGACATTCTACTGACTATAAGTAACTTTGCAACTACATGTCAAATTATTCTTCTAACCTGAACCCTAACACCTAACCCCAACCAAACAGTCTTCTAACAGTCTACTAATACTCTAATGAGAGTTAGTTTACATGTAGTTGCAGAGTTACTTATAATTAGTAGAATGTCTGAAGTGGACCATCAAAATAAAGTGTAACCAGATTTTTAAATGTTTTTGAGTTTCTGAGTCCTTTATGCTCACCAAGGCTGCATTTATTTGACCATTTATTTGAAATATTATTACATTTTAAAATAACTGTTCTATTTTATATGTTCAAATTTAAATGATTCCTGTGTTAAGCTGAATTTTCAGTCTTCAGTTAGGGTTACATAATTCATTAAAAATCATTTAAATATGCAGATATATAATTTTTATTAAAAAGAAAACTCCAAGACATTTTTCTTTGTTCCAGTCAATGCACCTTAACAATCTACTTTGGTTTCCCTTCTACTTGTTTCTGCCAGTTTAAAACAGTAGTCTGTCATATTAGTTCATTATACAGCTGTGAGGAAAGAAACCACAGTGTTCTGAAAATGTTCCTCAGTCTGGCACGTTTAGATGTCAGATCATAGATTCATTGTGCAGGGCTGCTGCTTTTAGAAAGCTTGTACCTAATGCATTTTACAGTACTTTGGTGGGTTTATTTCTATTCTTTTTTTGCCTGATTACACTAAGAATGATCAGCAGTTAGTTTGCTTTGGAGTAGTCTAGGGACTTAGTATAAAACAGTCTTGATGTCACTCATGAAGAAAGACTAGAAAAGTCCTTTTTCATCACCTCACATCTTTTATATTCAATGTTTAACATTATCTTATATTTAGAATGGTAGAGCAATTTATTATTAAAGATGATTAGTACTACTCTATGGATCAAATTTAGTGAACATGAATTGACTCACCTTGGTTATCATAAAGGGAAAAGTTTTCACTTTTTTTTGCCAGGGTGAAACGGAACCTGCCTGAATTTTCATCCTTGTCAGAGGCACCAATAGTCCCAATGATCTGCAAGAGGGTAATAAATTAAGGAGTATGGAAATAGATATCTGAAGTAAAATCATAATAAATTTGTTAATGTGAAATGTATTAAGATCATTCCTTACTGTGTCACGTTTATCACTTTCACAAACATACACGTTGCTCCCATTAGTTAGTTCTGGTGCATTGTCATTAATGTCAAGAACCTTAAGTTTAACCTCTGCATAGGACTTTAGGCCTGAGAAATCAGAGAAAAAAAATAAAACAAAACAATGAACACTTTTTTTTTTTTGGTAACACTTTACAATAAGGTTCATTAGTTAACATTAGTTTACTACATTAGTTAACATATAAAGCTAATAATGAACTGCACTTCTACAGCATTTATTAATCTTTGTTAATGTTGATTTCAACATTTACTAATACATTAATAAAAATCTTGTTTAAAATTAGTTAATGCACTGTGAACTAACATGAACAAACAATGAACAACTATATTTTCATTAACTAATGTTAACGAAGATTAGTAAATACAGTAACAAATGTATTACTCATTGTTAGTTCATGTTAGTTAATACATTAACTAATGTTTAACTAATGATCCTTATTGTAAAGTGTTACCTTTTTTTTTTTTAATGATATTAATGATGATGAGATGCCTATTTTATTTAATATTGTCAAACCTACAACTATTATTAAAGGGTTAGTTCACCCAAAAAGGAAAATTCTGTCATTAATTACTCACCCTTATGTCGTTTCAAACCCGTAAGACTTTGGTATCATCTTCAGAACACAAAGGAAGATCTTTTTAAGGAAATCTGAGAGCTTTCTGTCCCTTCATTAACAGCTGTGCAACTACCACTTTTAAGCCCCAGAAAGGTAGTAAAGACATCATAAAAGTCAGTGTGACTCCAGTGGTTTAACCTCAGTTGTATGAAGTGACACAAGTGCCTTGTCTGTGCAAAAAACATAATTTACCACTTTTTTTTTTTTTTTTTTACAAAATATTGATCGCCGACGCGCATTCACGCAACAACACCTACTCTGGAGTCAACACAACACGCATGCTCGTAGTGCTCTCGTGAACGCATGTTGGAGATTTTTACAGGTTTCAGAAATTCGTACAGGTTTGGAACGACATGAGGGTGAGTACTCAATGACAGAATTTTGATTTTGGGGTGAACTAACCATTTAATTATTACTATTTGTCAATGAGCTCCATCAAAAGTTTATATAGTACATTACTGGTGGTTGGCTAGGGTTATTTGATAATTCTTATATAAAACAATTAACTACCAAACTTTTGCTAATATATACATTTTTTATTAAACCAAAGTATTCTTGAGAAAAAAACAATAATTAGCACAGCAAAACAAAACAGTTCCCACACTCTAAAACAATGCTGTCCGTGTTTAGCATTTTTTAGAGTGCAGAAGTCCCATTCTGTTGGATTTCCTAAAACAAATACTTGATTAGATAATTTAGCCAGAGCTAATTCAGCAAGCTTGTGATCCCTCCAGTATATTAATAAAACTGAAATAGCCCAAGATAGTTTATATTTTGGAAACACAAATACTACATTTTTGGACACACTTATTTGAATAATGTTCCACTAATGTAAATATATGTTCATTAAAAAAGGCTAAATTATATAAATTACCCTTACATTTATATAGTGTTTTCATATGTACTACTGTACACCCAAAGCGCTTTACAATCATATCGGGGTATCTCCTCATCCACCACCAGTGTGCAGCATCCACTTGGATGATGCAACAGCAGCCACAGTACAACGGCGCCAGTGTGCTCACCACACGCCAGCTGTAGGTGGAGAGGAGAGAGAGTGATGGAGCCAATTCAGTGGATGGGGATTATTAGGAGGCCATGATTGGAGGGCCAATGGAGGGAATTTGGCCAGGACACCGGGGTTACATCCCTACTCTTTATGAGAAGGGCCATTGGATTTTTTAATGACCACAAAGAGTCAGGAGCTCAGTTTAACGTCTCATCCGAAGGACGGTGCTTTTTTGACAGTATAGTGTCCCCATCACTATACTGGGGCGTTAGGACCCACACAGACCACAGGGTGAGCACCCCCAGCTGGCGTCACTAACACCTCCTCCAGCAGCAACCTAGTTTTCCCAGGAGCTCTCCCATTCAGGTACCAACCAGGCTCAGCCCTGCTTAGCTTCAGTGGGCAACCAGTCGTGGGCTACAGGGTGATATGGCTGCTGTCCTTATGCATGAATTGAACATTTCAATTCAATTAATAATAATAATAATAATAATAATAATAATAATATAAAAAGCACAACTTAGTTCCTAAAAAAATAATTCCCATACTTGCATTTGTGTTATTTCACATTGTTTATATTGTTTTTATGCCTTCACTATTTTTCTAAAATGTGGAATAGGTAAGAATATATATATATATATATATATATATATATATATATATATATATATATTACACACACACACACACACACACACAGTGGTGATCAGAATTATTGGCACCCTTGGTAAATATAATCAAAGATGACTATAAAAATAAATCTGCATTGTTTATCCTTTTGATTTTTAATTCATAAAATTAGCAAAAATCTAACCTTTCATTGAAGGAAAAGAATTGAAAGTGGGAAAAAAAAAAAAAAAAAAAAAAAAAAAAAAAAAAAAAAAAATCACATTATGAAAAATGTTTTTCTCCAAAACACGTTGGCCACAATTATTGACACCCCTAGAATTTTTAAGAGTAAAATATCTCTGAAGTATATTCCCATTCTTGTTTAAATTTTTTTTAGCACACCAGGGTGATCATGAACATGACATTGTCCAGCCATGACTTCCTGTTCCACGGGAGTATAAACATGAGGAAACACAAAGGCCCAATTCCCTGAATCATTCATCACAATGAGTAAAACCAAAGAATATAGTTCTGATGTGCAGCAAAAGATTGTTGAGCTTCACAAAATAGAAAGTGGCTGAAAGAAAATAGCTAAAGCATTGAAAATCCCCATTTCCACTATCAGGGCAATAATTCAGAAGTTCCAATCAACTAAAGATGTTACAAATCTGCCTGGAAGAGGATGTGTCTAAATCGTCCTAATGCATGGTGAGGAGGAACGTTTGAGTGGACAAACACTCTCCAAGGATCACAGCTGGAGAATTGCAGAGATTAGTTGAGTCTTGAGTCTCAGAAAGCCAAAAAAAAAAAAAAAAAAAAAAAAAATGATCAAACAGCACCTACATCCCCACAAGTTGTTAGGGAGGGTTTCAAGAAAAATCCTCTGCTCTCATCCAGAAACAATCTCCAGTATATTCAGTTGTCAGATAAGACTGGAACTTCAAACGGGACCGGCTTCTATGGTCAGATGAAACTAAAAACCTTTTGGCAGCAAACCCACCAGATGGGTTTGATGCACACATGGATAAAAAGTACCCCATGCCCACGGTTAAATATACTGCTGGATCTTTAATGTTGTGGGCCTATTTTTCTGCTGGAGGTCCTGGACATCTTGTTCAGATACATGGTATCATGGATTCTATCAAATACCAACAGATAAAAAATCAAAACCTGACTGCTTCTGCTAGAAATCCAATAATGGGCCGTGGTTGGATCTTCCATCAGGACAATGATCCAAAACAAACATCAAAACCAACACAAAATTGTGTCTCTGAGCACAAAATGAAGCTTCTGCCATGACCATCCCAGTTCTCTGACCTGAACCCTAAAGAAAATGAGTGGAGTGAACTGAAGAGAAGAAGCACCAGCATGGAGCTGGGAATCTGAAGGATCTGGAGAGATTCTGCATGAAGGAATGATCTCTGATCTCTTGTCAGGTGTGCTCTAAACTCATCAGGCATTATAGGAGAAAACTCAGAGCTGTTATCATGGGAAATGGAGGTTGCAAAAATTATTGAATAAAAGGGTGCTAATAATTGTGGCCAGTGTGTTTTGGAGAAAAACATTTATTTCATATTGTGAAATAATATGAAATATATCCCCCCCCCCCCCCCCCCCCCACTTTCAATTCTTTGCCTTTAATGAAAGGTTAGATTTTTGCTAATTTTATGAATTAAAGATCAAAAGGATAAACAATGCAGATTTCTTTTTACAGTCATCTTTGATCATATTTACCAAGGGTGCCAATAATTCTGACCACCACTGTAAATATATAAAAATGGTGTGTGCAGACTATTGATTGGCAGTGTAAATGGGTGAGTTGTGAAAGCTTGTTTATATCCTACCACTTTGTATATCCTCGTGTGCTGTAACATTGAATGTGTACAAGGAGTTTTGCTCTCTGTCCAGTTGCCTCTTCAAGAACAGACGTCCTTGTGCAGAATCCACAGCTACAGGACAGTTTGGGTCTTCAATAGAGTACCTAAAGGAATCATTAGATTAAATCTGTTTTATTTCCATCTGTTTACTCTATAACCTTTATTGACAGTACAGCAGAACACAGAAAGCCTTTCATCTTTTTTGATATATGAATAAAAATACATTTCAGTTTATACCGTATTTTGTGTCTGGTTTTATCTGGATCCTTTGCTAAAACAGCTCCAATGACCGAGGACTTGAAGGGGCCCTCGTGGATTTCAAACTTGTATTCAGTTTGGTTGAAAACAGGTGGTTCGTCAACATCAATTACATTGATAGAAACTTGGGCTCTCTTTAGCAGGGTTGGTCCTTGGTTATCTGGTGATTTAGACACTGTGTGCTCGTCCACGTTTACACTAAAAATGTATGTGTTTTTTGTTTCATAGTCGAGAGGCTGTGAGGGATTGAAAAAAAAAAGAAAAATAACAATAAAGGCACAAGAGCTTACATTTCAACTTTGATTCAACTCATGAACAGCATTGCTCAGCCTTAAAGGGTTGGTTCACCCCTAAATGAAAAATCTGTCATTAATTACTCACCCTCATGTCGTTCCAAACAAATGAAGATCTTTCTGATGACAGAATGATGTCAGATTTCCTTCCATAGACTGCCTTTGCAACTAGCCCTTTGACGCTTCAAAAACGTCATAAAGAGATTGGAAAAATAATCCATATGAATTGAGTGGTTTAGTCCAAATTTTCTGAAGAGAATCAATCGCTTGTTATGATGACCAGATTTAATTTAGGCTTTTACTCGCATGTAAACACTGATCAGCGAACATAAGCAGAAGCTCAACCGAACCTAAATAACACACAAGAGCAAACCTCTTCCAGAAGCTCAAACGTGCTGCGTAACACATGAGAATGAGCCTCATTGTTTACGCAGCATGTTTGAGCTTCCGAAAGAGGTTTGTTCTTGTGCGTTATTCTGGTTTGGTTGAGCTTCTGCTCATGTTCGCTGATTAATTTTTAAATGCGAGTAAAAGCCTTTAAAAAATTTGGACTAAACCGCTCGATTCATATGGATTGTTTTTTCGATCACTTTATGACGTTTTTGAAGCGTCAAAGTGCTAGTTGCAAAGGCAGTCTATGGAAGGGAATCTGACAGCATTCTGTCATCAAAAAGATCTTTATTTTACTTCCGAAGACGAACAGAAGTCTTACGGGTGTGGAACGACATGAGGGTGAGTAATTAATGACAGATTTTTCATTTTGGGGCGAACTAACCCTTTATATCAAATCCCCTTCCCTCTGTTTATTAGGAGATCTTTCAGAGCTTAACTCTGCACCGCATTACTTAAAACTAGTTTATATTGCTCTAATGCTGGCCAAGAAAGCTATTCTTTAAAACTGGAAAGGAAAACCAAACAATTATTAAACATCAATTATTAGTTAAATTTACTCTAGACCACATGGCAATGGAAAACATAGCTACTATAGCAAGAAAGAGCAATAGAGTATATTTGGAAATGTGGTCCCCCTTTATAAGATTTTTTGAAGTAAAGGATTAAGTTTCCTCATTACTTTTGCGAAATCCCTGTTTAGCAGTATGTATCCATCTTTGTTACTTTACATTCTTATATAACAGGACATGCTGTGATACAGTTTTTTCTTTTTCTTTCATTTTATTAAACTGATGGACATCATATATTAATCTCCATGCATGTTCAGAAATACGATGCACTAGTCATACAGTAGAACTCATTTAAGGCATGATGTTATTTCAAGTATTAATTTCTATATTTTTGGATCTGTAAAATGCAGATTACATTAAGAACGGCAGTTTTTTTCACATTGTATTGTTGTAAAATACTTTGTGCTAGACTTTTTCTTGTGATGTAATAAGGAAAAAAAAAACAGCATTCTAAAAAGTCAAGTTGGTTAATAACTAGTTTATGTAATAAAGCTTGAAATACTTACCACTTTGAGGCTAAGAATTCCATCTTTCTCATTACTTCGTTTGATGCCAAACACTTTATCATAATTATGTACAGTAAAACTTGGATCTTTGTTGTGTAGCTCATCTTTGTCCTCCACCCATAATGTGCCAATTTCAAATCCGGGGTTGCTGTCTTCTTTTACATCAAATTGGTATTTTCCTACACGAGAAAGTGATGTTCTGTTGGTATTGACTCTAAAAGGACTCTAGTCCAGCACTCAGTGTGTCTTTACAAAATATTCAGTTACAGTTTTTAAATTGACTTACCTGTCTTGAAGGTGGCAACATTGTCATTTATATCATTAATGTTGATGGTCACAACGGTAGTAGCAGAATTCATAGAATTAATTCCTGGCATATCTTTGGCTTTTACAGCAATTAGGTACTGACCCTGTTTCTCACGGTCAAGGTCGCTTTTCGATGTACGAATTTCACCTAGAAAAACAAAGACATTAACAATGTTACAAAAAGATTACGATTTCATAATATTACATAAACTTAGTAAATGCTGTTGCTTTTGAACTTTCTGTTTATCAAAAAAAAAAAAAAAATAAAAAAAAAAAAATACTGGAAAAATGTATAATAGTTCCCAATAAAATATTAAGCAACACAACTGTTTTAAACATGGATAATAACAAGAAATGTTTCTTGAGCAGCAAATCAGCATATTAGAATGATTTCTGAAGGATCATGTGACACTGAAGACTGGAGTAATGGTGCTGAAAATTTCCTGAATGCCTTCATATGTCACATAACGGTTGTATATAAACTCTCATGACTAAGAATACCTCAAAGGAACAAATTTTAATAACATAAACTCAGGAAATAACCACTTGCGTATAGCTCACGAAGACGGACAGAGAATGGGAGATAACTCAGGGCTTAAGTAGACAAAGCAAACAAGGGGGGCTAATGAGTTAATTAACAAACACCAGGTGAACTGAATACAACAAACAAACTAGGTCAGAGGGAAACACAATGAAACAGAACATACATGTTACATCATTGGAATAGGTTTTAAATATATTAAAACATTTTTTTTTAAAAAATTGTAAACAGTTAGTTTAAACTGTAAAAATATTTCACAATATTACTGTTACTGTATTTTGATCAAATAAATGTAGCCGTAATGAACATTAAAAACTTCTTTTTAAAAACTTCAGTAGGACAAAATCCTACTGACCCAAATATTTTGAATGGTAGTGTGTGTATGTGTATATACTGTAAATATATATACCTTTATTGTTGATGTTGAAGAGGTCCGTCCCATTTAGCAGTTCGTACTCAATTTTTCCATTTGGAGTGGTGGGATCATCAGCATCAGTCGCATTTACTGTCATTACTATCGATCCTGTAAACATAAAAACAAACATAAAAATCATAGTAGTTCCAAGGAAGTTTTTCTTAGTGTAACATAATACTTTTGATATAGATGAAATGTGAGAAATATACTAATTTTTATTTAATGCTTTGCTGGCTGTTTTAGAGTACTGCAACATCCACATTTCATAAATCCATGGTTTCAAGTTTTCAAACTATATCATCTGTCTTGATTTCCATTTGTGAATTTGTCCACATATATGGCCACCATGAAAAAAATATATACTTTATGTTACTCTGTTACCTGCTGTAGAGGACTCGCTGATAGATCCAGAAAGGTTAGGTGGAAAAACAGGGCTATTGTCATTAATATCCAAGATGACTATTACAAACGTATCATTTTTGTCCACCTGCCTTCCGGTTTGAATGTTGTTTATTGAAGCTGAGAGTCTGTATTCACTTTTCTTCTCCCGATCCAGCTTTGCATTGACCAAAATATCCCCATTGTCATTTACAGTAAAAATCTCATTAGCACCTTCTCCTTCGAGAATATATCTTGAGGACACAGAGAAATGTGTATTCTCTAGCTAAAAAGAGAAAGAAAGGAAGAAGATGGATATAAAAATGCAAGCATTATGAAAAACAAAGATGACAAAGATTCTGTTATATCTAAACTATAGTAACACCTCAGAAGACTCCAATTAATATTCGAAGTACATTTGAAAAAGTAGTAGATTTAGCAATATTCAAACTATCACTATATAAATCATTTTATTCATCATGGTTTAGACCCTTTACCTTTCCAATTTTTTCAGGTGGAAATTTTGGTGGCATTTCCTCATATGCATAAAGTTTATCCCATTTCCAATCTCTCCTATGTCTTTGGAGTACTATGCTCGGCATGGATGGTTTTTTCAGAGCTTTCTGGACATCAGCTCCCATGCTGAGGGTACATAAAACAACCAGGATACCTGCCCAGCATCCAGGCTCAGCCATCTGCCTCCAGGCAGACAGTTTCATCATCTGTGGACCATTTGAATGGAACATCAGAACAAAAATGTATACATTAATTCAAGTCTTTCAAACATGGTTACTTCAGCCTCACAAACCAAGCTGTTAATGTCAGAAAGAAAGAAAGAAAAATCCTTTGTTATCTCTGACTATGAAATCCCTTCATTAAATCTAAAAAAAGTCTCATTAGGGTTCCTCCTGTCGCACAATCTTTCGACTGTATGCTTCTGAATCATGGGAAACAGCACACTCTTAACTGTAAAAGCCTACTAATACATTATCTAGCCTAATATGTTTCTGAAAACTCAGAGGCTATTCCCATCACAGATAACAAACTTTAGCTTGATGGACCATTCTTATGTTAGACTCATTTAGATGACAATATTAAGATGAGGTGGATTACGCTTCTTAAGTGTTCCCAAATTGCTAAATCTTTGCTTGAGGGCCTCATAGACTCTTCTACTCAAAATTATTACTTTCACATAAGGTATAAAATGCCCTCTTGACTCAGTTTTGAAGAACCCTTTATGCCAAAAAAAATTTATTTATAAGGAGAAATGTATACATTAAATAATTATGAAGTATAAATGAAATAATACTTTCATGTTTAATGGGTTATTTCAGTTTTTTTTCTACTGATAAAGTATGTTTGAGCTGTTTAATTTATAAAAAACAAAAAAACAAACAAAAAAACAAAAAACACAACAATAATAATAATTTAAACAATATGAGCTTAAACTAAATCCATAAAATTATCACATGGTGAGAACCCCTAAAAGTGCCTGACAGAACTCTTTAAGGTTCTATATAGAACCTTTTCTTCTAAGAGTACACTTTTATTGGACAAGCAGATCTAAAATATCACTGGATGTAACAGCACCACCTCACTTGTCTGTGTTAGCTATACTAAATTCCAACTCCTGATTCCACTTTGGCTTTTTTTTGGTGGGTTTCATTGGTACAAAAACAGCCATATTGTTTTCTAAATATTGGTTACTCAATTGTAACTTGTTTGTATAAACTACCGACAGGCTTGTGTCTATGGCCCATATTCAGTCAGAAGCACTTCTGGTTGTATTATATTGCAATATTAAAAACTAGTTTAGTTCTAACACCCTCTCATCCTTAATTTCTATTATATTTTTTAAAGGAAACAGAGTAGATCATTTTCATTCAAACAAGTCTGAAATTAACCATCATATATTTTTCTTCTTATTCCCAACCACCTCTTTCAGCATTAATTTAATTTAATGCAGTGCTATCAACAGCTTTAGCTGAGACTCATTATAATCTCAGTACACTGACACTGAAGCATGTTTAATACAAAAATTGTTCTTAACATTTGATATTACTGAAAAGCATACCATTTTCACAGCAATTATTGTGTAAACCAGTCATTTGAAAGTCTTTCTCTCTCTCTCGCTGTGTGTGTGTGTCTATGTGTGGGCTTTAGATTAAAATAGGTTTAATCATGGAGCAGCTTCCAGCAATCTGCAGTCTGCCTACTCTCTCCTCTAAGAAATTTAGCCTGACATGCATCAACTTTACCCTCCATTCTATCACTTATCTTCCATGTCACAAGTTCCAGAAACCTGTTAAAGGTGTCACTGTCTAAAGTGCGTGCATTGCACCTGTTCTCACCTCTGACTCATCTGGTACACCTCTCTTCATTTACAGTCTAAGTATATGTCGCGTAATGTCAAGCTTACATCTGGCATGTTTTATATTATTTATAGACTGAACTGTGCAGTTTTACATGACCTTTCATAATAGTATCATCAGCTTTCATTGTCTGTAGAACTGATTTCTGCATCTCTTAAAACATTATTCCTACAGTGGCATCTGGGGTGAGACATTAAGAATAACCTGTAACTGCTGTGCTGTTTCAAGAAAAAGCAGGACAGATGGTGTAAGGATTTATTATCGTTTCTCTGTCCCTAAGTAAAATGTTACATCCAGATAAGTTCAACGTCTTCCCATGGGTAATCAGTGTTCCTTGGGAATTTCTTTCCTGTTAGTCCAGGAAGCATCATTCAAATCAAGAGTTTTAATTTTTTTTTTTTTTTCTCAAAGCAAAAGATACATACTAGAAATATTACTTAATATAATTGAATATAAATCACACCCACATACAGTATATATTATACAGTCATTAAAATATGTGAACATTTCTTTGACTTTGACTTGAAATATATCACTGGAAAAACAAATATATAATTTATATAAATCACCTACCAGAGTTTTGTTCCCTTCAACGGTCTTTCTTGATTTGAAAATCCCTACAGTGAATGAGTCGAGTTATATCCTCCTCAGTTTCAGGTCAGTGGTGTCTGTTTCCAGCTGCATGTGAACCTGTCTGAGCTCCTACAGAGCTGCTCGCTGGACAATCAGCCCACTTCAGTGGCTAAAGTGATCAGCCCAACCCAGCGGTTCCTCTGGCAGCTTCCTGTTATTGTCCCTGCCTCTTTAGTCCAGCTCCAAACCCCTCTCTGGAAAATCAGATAACATTTGCAGCCCCCTGACCACCAGTAGCTCTGTGAGGCAAATGGCACATTTCGCCACTGAACGAGAGAGAGAGAAACAGCGAGAGCGAAAGAGACAGGGAGCGAGTGCAGAGAAAGAAACCAAGGGGGCTGGAGGTGGGAGATCATTAAGTTCCAGCTCGATCCCTGAAAAAGGAGAGGAAAGCAAAAGTGATTTATTATTCAAACCTATAGAATAAAGAGCATGATAAACAGGTTAACAGAGTTAAAGTAATCCTGAGAGATTTTCCTCAGAGTGGTATTAAATTTTTTAGAGGCCGTGATCATCATATCTGAATCTGTGATCTTGTATAAACTAGTAAGTGAGAAAGGGGCAGAGGGCTGGGGGGGTCTACTCGTGCGTTCAGAGGAGGGTTGAGTTTAGGGACTGGGACTTGCTGCGGATGTATGTATCTGTCAGATGTGCTTAGTGTTGTGCCCCATTGATCTAAGTGGAGAGAGTCAGTTTAGTAGGATTAGTTGCACGGAATGACCGAGCCGTTTTGACAGGGGACCTAAGATAAATACCCCTGGGTGCTTAGACAGAGAGGCAATTGCTGAAGTGCAGCCCTGCTTGACATCTGCTTTTGTTTGTTTGTCTGCTCCTTGGCTTTTGTGAGGATATTCTTATTTCTTCGAATATGTCTATTGGCCTTCACTTTGGAAAATGTGGCTGACAGACTCCACCATGACAGGCCTCTGGTGAAAAAGTCTGACCTTTTGATCCTTTTTAGCCCTTGCTCAGGCCGCCCTGCAGAACTTTTGTTCAAATTTGGTTGACTTCAAATCTGCTTTTTCTCTTTGAAGAGTACATCCTGACCTTGTTTTTTTTAAGCACCCCTTAACCCTACACAGGAAAAGCTGATTAGGAAAAATAACACCTCTGTGAACATTTAAAGGGTTAGTTCACCCCAGAATAAAAATTCTGTCATTAACTACTCACCCTCATGTCGTTTCAAACCCGTAAGACTTTCGTTTATCTTCGGAACACAAATGAAGATCTTTTTAAGGAAACCGGAGCACTTTCTGTCCCTCGGTTGACAGCTACGCAACTACCACTTTCAAGCCCCAGAAAGGTAGTAAAGACATCATAAAAGTCCGTGTGACTCCAGTGGTAAAGTGGTATAAAGCGACGTGAGTGCTTTGTTTGTGCAGAAAAACATAATTGACCACTTTATATACAAAATATTAATCTCCAGTGCGTGGTCTAGATTGCACCACGACGCATGCATCCAGATTATTACTGAACTTTATGTTTCTCATTGTCATCTGAGACCTTTCCTTATGCCTCCTACAGGCACAGCTGTGGTGTTTAACCCTGCCGCTGTCCAGCAGACATTCTTTGCACCATCACCCACCAGACTGCATAAGGGAGTGGATGCCTTGTGAAGTGTGTGCTTTAAAAATAGCAGGGTTCTTGTCGTCTCTCATTTGCCCTGGGTGAGCAGCCAAGCGCATGGAGGCCCTCCGAGAAAGCTGATGTACAGCAAGTTTGAGGCGTTTGGACTGATCTTAACGAGACATTAATGTTCACTTAACGTGATCCTAAATTCACCCTGGGGCATAGTTTGGATGGAATAGCATGTGCTTGAATTGTCCTCCTTCAACTGAAAATAGACCCCTTTAAAGAAATCAGACTTTCATACTGAGTGCAAATGATTTGGTGCCACAAAAAGGATGAAGCAATGAAAGCGTTAAAGTCTGTCATTTTTAGCTTTGGCAACATGTCTCAGAATAATTGTGTTACGGTAATACTAGTGAAAATGTATTTAAATAATGAAACACAAAAAAACCCTTCAAAAGCTAATGAGAAGCGCCTGAGGAATAGGAATCGAATGCATCCTGCTGTTTGCGAGACTTCAGCTAAATTATGCAGTGTGAAGAGCACAATAGCATAAAAACTCATTCAAGTTCAAATTGTTTTCGCTTTTGGATGGCGTCTGAAGTTTAAAAATGGCTTTTGATATCTTTGGATGCAATCCATATTGTAGTAATTAGTATTGGTTTTAGAGATTTGAAACATTTTGCCTAATGCAATAACAAAGAAATAAATACATAAACATATCAAAGCTGTTTGCTAATTTACTTTTCAGGAAGCATATTAATTCTAATTGTATCACCCCATTCAAAGAGGCAGCTAGACTAACAGAGCCAGCACTGGCAATGCAGCTTCCAACAGCCAGTTAGTGCATTATTTTTGATGTTAAGATGTGTGAAGAGACGACCTGGAGCAGAGAGCTACAAAATAAGAATGCAGCCGCAGTTGTAAGAGAAAACAGACCCGGGCGATACTTTCATGTCACTTTCCTTGCACTCACATGTTGAATACATTAATTCCCAGAACATATTCCCTTCAGGTTTAAGCACTTGAGAGAGTTAAAATTGCCAGAGAGTTTCATCATGGGCCTACTTGCCCTTCATACCTTTTTTCAATAACAAATGGGGGAAGCATATTCAAGGGTGGGTAATCACAGCAGCGGGATTGCCTCATAGCGGGTAGCCAGAAAAAGAAGAAAAGAAAAAAAAAGTGTGATTTCGCAAATATTATTTCAAAGACAAAAAAATATTAATTGTACTTTGTAACATCAGAATCAAAATGTAAGAAAGGAACACTTCCGTTCCCCTGTGACTGAGTAGGGGTGCGAGATTCGTAAAGAGAGGGCTGTTGAGCACGACATCGGTGACACGCTACCAGAATTAGTTACGCGGAATGAATCACGTTACATTTTTTATCTCTGATGTCACAACCCCATGTACGGTATACAAAGTATCACGCCCACCGTGATTAGTAATGCCAGCTTCAAAGTCTGTTCTCCCCTCCTACACCTTTCCAAAACGGAGAGGTCTGCTAATCCCATCACTTCAGTCCTAATCAAGCAGCTCCAGCCCTGCAGTAATTTCCGTAACGTCAGCCCCGGCTTCCTCCCAGACCCAAACTAATCTTCGGCTCATGTCCTGTGTTTGAACCTTCAGAAACATAGCTGCAGAGGCATCGACCAGCACCCCTGAACTTCAAATCACTGCACAGATTTGTGCTTTGCTAACCAATTACACACACATGCTGAAACATACTGTTAAAGGGCAGGGATGTCGCAATTGAAAGCGCATCTTGGTCACCTTGTTGTTCATCGAGGACAATGATGAAAAACAATTAGGATTGTGAAAGTTTTTTAAATTATTATTTCATAAAACACTTCTTCGCTGAGGGGCTAATGCTATTTGGACTTTCAGCACACATCTCTCACACAGAGACCCATTTTGTCAAGTCTCCTGAGTCTAATCATCTCAGTGTGAGCAGAAACAAACGTTCTCCACTGGCCAGCTGTGCTTGATCCATGGGATTTCCATTCTGTCAACAGGAAGTAAGGTTAGGGGTTTAAATAGGGATGTTGCTACTGTTTCAATAGGAGGAAGTGGATTGACCCAAGGCTGAATGAAGCATTCCTTAGCCTGAAGAGAAACACAATTCACTGGGGACTTTGAGCTCTGTCTAGGCTTTTTTTTTTTTTTTTTGCACCTAGAATTTCTTATGGTCAGCAGATTTCATTTCAATCAGTGTTTTTACAGAAGCAATCTTAGAGAAATGTCAGATTAAAAGAGGTTTTGTTTTTTTACGTGTTCAGTTAGATACGCTTAAATACACTTCACGTTGAGTGTTTCGTTTTAATGCACGACGCCTCCACGTTGTGCATTAAAATTGTGCACACCTAACCATAGATTAACCCTTATGTACTAAAAGAATATTCCAGGTTCAATACAAGTTAAGCTCAATCAACACTACGTACTGTCATAATGTTTTATCATTTTGATTTGTTCCTCCTTTCATTAAAAAAAAAAAAAAAAAAAAAAAAAAACAAGGTTACAGTGAAGCACTTATAATAGGAATGAATGGGGCCAATTTTTAACTGACTTAAAAGCAGAAATATAAAGCTTATAGCTTTATAAAAAAAAATACTACCATTAATTCTTCTGTAAAATATGTTTTATTTGAGCTGTAAAATTGTTCTAGTCATTTTTTGGTGTTATGTTGTCATGGCTATCAAGCACTTGATGACAACAAATTCATTTCAACTTGAAATGAACAAATTCAAACAAATTCATTTAAATTTGAAATGAATTTTTGTTGTCATCAACATTATGCCACAAGTGCTGGTGATTGAGTTTAACTTGCATTGAACCCAGAATATTATTTTAATAGTTATCTGATTTAATAGATGTGAGATTATAGACAAATGATTCAATAAAGCTCTTCTTTTCTTTCTCTTCTGCCTTCTTTCTTTTTTATCTCCTGTATGCCCTGTTTATCTGCTTATGCTTTCACTGTATAATCTTTAGTCTTAAGAACCAATTTCAGTCATTGAAACACAGTGTTTAGGAACTTCCATCTGGGCGTAGGGTGATCGGGGGTCATGTTGTCGGACAACACTCCACCCCCTTGCCAACGCTAATCTGCACTCTTTGAATTTTTCTTTCTGTGTAAAGCAAACGACCTCGTTGTTAAAAATGACAAAGTTGTCTTAATATTCTCAGATCTTCTGCTGTTATAAGGAAGATAACAAAGACAGCAGAATATCAGCTGGGGCTCAAAACAGCAAACCTAACAGACTGATGTTTTATCTACATATTTGTTCTTTTAAACCCTGTTTAGAGAAGTCACTTGCGATTTCTGATGTTCATAAGGTGAACGACCCGGTTGAAAATGGGACCTGAGAGTACACACTTCACATGACACTATTTCCTGAAAATGTTCTCAGGCCACATTTTGAGGAAGCTTTTGCTGAAGGGCCCCATTTGCCGCTATACCGAGAACTGAGTCAGTGCAATCCAGCGAGAGACAGTAATATTGCTCTGAAAGCCTCTGTAACCCTGAGTCACTTGCTGGCAGCTGGTTGATTTCTGAGGGAGCGTAATTTGGTTTGAGCGCCTTGCCTTATAAGAGATGGACGGGATCAACCCAGATATCCATTAGTAAAGACTTTCTAAGCCTGTTATTAAAGGGGAGAGGGGGATCTATTAAACGATATCAGGGAGATTTTGAGTTTAGTGAGATTTGAAAGCCACCCCCCTTCCCACACCTTCTTAGCGATTTGCATTCTCTTTTGTGATATTATCAGGCACATTATTACATTTTCCCAGGACTTCTGTCGTAAGCTGGTCCAGGCGTTTGGTCTTCTTTGGGAATTAGACTTCACTTTGGTAATTTAAATTAGCTAAACATTGTTTCTAATGGAGTTCATTTTCTAAAGCATCCATTTTAAGGACTAAGTCTTTTAGTCACACATACAAATGACATGAGTGGGCAAACAGAGGCACAAGAGCTATTCCTGTAACTATGCTGTTGTACCCAGAATAAGAGGTTCGGTTCATTATACCGCTGCAGGCTAAGTCTTAATTGATGCATGATTAATGAATGAAGTTCACTCCCACATATTATGGA
This sequence comes from Elopichthys bambusa, assembly GCA_037101425.1. NCBI lineage: Eukaryota > Metazoa > Chordata > Actinopteri > Cypriniformes > Xenocyprididae > Elopichthys > Elopichthys bambusa. Next base: position 19,922,152 of record CM074432.1, read on the forward strand.
TAATTAACAAATATTGCTTATTTGTTTCGTACATTACATTGAAGTTGACTGTCATTAGCTCATATGTTTAGTTGTCTTTTTGAAAATTTCAGCTGTGCTTCAATAGGAGTCCTCATCAATAGATTCTATACAAGGTTTGTCATTGTTATTGTGCCTCTGAAAGTTAGACTGTTTCCCTAATGTTTTAATGGAATTACACTTCCATTCAAAAGTTTGAGGGCATTAAGATTTTCATTTATTTATAACTTTATTCAGCAAGGACACTTTAAAAAGTAATTTGTAATGTAAAAAAAAAAAAAAAAGTTCTATTCATCAAAGAAAACTGGAAATGTATCACGGTTTCCAAAAATGATTAAGAAACAACTGTTTTTAACATTGAAAATAATAGGAAATGTTTCTTGAGCATCAAATCAGCATATTAAAAGGATTTCTGAAGGATCATGTGACACTGAAGACTGGAGTAATGATGACTGGAGTAAAATATATTTAAATAGAAAAGAATTATTTTAAAAATTAGAGGGATAGTTCACCCAAAAATGAAAATTATTCCATGATTTACTCACCATCAAGCCATCCTAGGTCAAGTGTATCTTTTTTCAGACGAACACAATCGGAAATATATTTAAAAAATATCCTTAGTCCTCCAAGGTCTATAATGGTTGTGAATGGGGGCCCAAATTCTGAAGACAAAAAAAAAAAAAAAAAAGCATCCATCCATAAAAGAAATAATCCATACTACTCCAGGGGGTTAATAAAGGCCTTCTGAAGCAAATCAATGCGTTTGTGTAAGACAAGTATCCTTATTTAAAACTTTATAAAGTAAAATAATGAGCTTCCGGCGCAACAGCCATACACATTCGACATATGTCCAAAAAGTGTTAACTTCTGCAACGTAGTACACAATGCCATGAAGTTCTACACAATGACATGGTGTAGTGTAGAATGTCATGGCATTGTGTACTACGTTGCAGAAGTTAACACTTTTTTTATGAATGGATGCATTTTTTTTTTTTTTGTCTTCAGAATTTGGCCCCCCCATTCACAACCATTATAAACCTGGGAGGACTAAGGATATTTTTAAATACATCTCAGATTGTGTTTGTCTGAAAGAAGATAGTCATGACTTGAAGGTGAGTAAATCATGAAATAACTTTAATTTTTGGGTGAACTATCCCTTCAATAATATTTCACCAAATATTACTGTTTTTTGATCAAATTAACAGCCTTGGTGAGCACAAGAGACGATTTTCAAATCGAATTATATTCATTCGAATCGAATTATATAATTCATATTCAAATATGAATTATAGTGTACATTGTATTATTAATATTATTTGTATGTGTAAGTAATATAAACATATGTATTTGTTTTAAATTTTGGTCCTGATTTCGAATGTGGGTCTTACAAGTGAGACTGAGAGACAAAGGGAGTATGTGTGTGTGTTGTATGTGGGGGAAATAAGGGTGTAGCACTCCAGTCCGTTTATCCATTCACCATGAAGTTACAGCCATGCAAAACAAAAACTCATAAATGATGCATGCCAAACATAGAAATAAAATTAACCACTTTCAGCATGTCTGTATCCTTAATGTCTGGCCCTCAAGAAAAACAAAAAACAAAAAAAACAATCTCAAGCTCCTCTTCTCTTATATCGAAATCCTCCGACATTTCTCTTTAAAAATTCTTGTTTTAGACTTCTAATTCGTGACTGGTGTTTTGTTTTGCTCTATCTTCTAAGCTTCTGCATTTGTCGTTGCGCCATGCGTCTGGTCAGAGTTCACTCTTTCGCCGTAAATCAATGCGTACGGCTGTGTGACAGAAGCTAGTTATTTTAGTTTTTAAAGTTTTATATGTGGATATTTTTCTTACACAAACACATCGCGTTCAGAAGGCCTTTATTAACCCCTTGCTAGCCGTGTGGATTACTTCTGTTATGAATGCTTGCACTTTTTTAGGCTTCAAAATCTCATCCTCTATTCACTGCCATTATAAAGCTTGGGAGAACCAGGATATTTTTAAATATATCTCCAATTGTGTTCATCTGAAAGAAGAAATACATATACACCTAGGATGGCTTAAGGGTGAGTAAATCATGGGGTAATTTTCATTTTTGGAAGAACTAACCCTTTAAATAACATAAGAACGTAAAGTCCATACTAGAAGCTTAGTAACTACAAGCTAGTTTCCATTAAATATAATACTACTACTTAATCATCAATAACATATGTATTTTTTTTATATGTAAATAACATTCAGAAACTGTATTTGAAATGAATGAGGACCAATATAGAGAATGTGAAGCTGACGTCACGCCGATGATTTCAACTGTCTTGTCTAGAAGCCATATTATGAGGATCGCACTGCCTTTCTGCTAATGAGCTTGAGGTAGTTTTGATTTTTTGTTGTGATTGTCAAAATGTTCACTTTAATAATGTTCTCTCTCTTAAAATGTAAGTGAGTGCATATTTCTGCATTATCATATACTGTAAATCTAAAGAACTGAAGTCTGTTCTTGATGCAGTTCAGTCAGTCTACTATTTTATTCCAATCCTTTCTCCTGATCGGATATTTAGATATTCAGCTTATGCGTAGAGTTACGCTTCAACGCTTCAAAGTTTAATGGTACAACACAATATTTAGGAATGCGCAAGTTGTAACTTATTGCCTATTTACGAAGGTTAAATTGTAACTTATGCATAGCTGGTGCAACTGGCCCCAGGTGTGACGTTAGACACAGTTAAGTTCCTAACCCTTCCTAATGATGGTAAACCCAACTGCTAGAGACAAAAGGGATTGTGGAGAAGTCAAAACAAATCAGAACAGAAAAACAAGTGCATTCACATGGCAATGCAAAGTGCGAGATTATCAAGGTTCAAAATCTAATCCCTTTATCTTTTTCATCTCTTGATTGCTTCACCAAAGCCACTTCCCCTCACTTGGCAGAGTACACACCTTACAACCAGCTTTTAGTCTAGATTAAGAGAGGCCCTAATCCCATTCAGAGGATCTGATTAAACCGCTGCTTCGAGAAATCCAGTCATGCCTTATTTTTGTTCTAACCCTCCTCCTCCATATCATAACAGAAAATAATTCTCTTGTTTTCACTTATTTGCCATTATCTTAGATTTCTCTTCTTTTCTTTGTAACATTGCAGAGAATGAAAGAGAACAGGAGATAGCTTATTTAATTAATAATAGTTCAACCTTAATGTTATGAAGCGGCGAGAATACTTTTTGTGTTCAGAAACAAAACAAAAATAACTTTATTCAACAAGTTTTCCTGTTGACAGGGAAGAGGAAAAATTGTTGAATAAAGTTGTTATTTTTGTTTTGTTTCTGAACACAAAAAGTATTCTCTTCGCTTCATAACATTAAGGTTGAACCACTGTCGTCATGTTGACTATTTTAACAATGTCTTTTCTACTTCTCTAAACCTTGAATGTGGTCATTTCATTGCTTTCTATGGGAGATAAAAAACCTCTTGGATATCATCAAAAATATCTTAATTTGTGTTCCAAAGATGAACGAAGGTCTTACGGGTGTGGAATGACATGAAGGTGAGTAGTAGTTCAGCGGATCACGAAACTCACGGTTCGGATCATATCACGGTTATTAAGTCATGGATCTGATAATTTTTTGGATCAGCACAACAAAATCAACAACAACAAAACAAATTGGGGGGTGGGGGGTAACTTTGCATTTATTACTTAGCCCACTTGAACTACTCCGAACCACAGCAGAAACTACTATCCTAACTAATACATTATTAAAGGCAAGTGAACAGACTGTAAAAAGAACAAATACTGTACACCAATTACAAGCATAGATAAATACAACATAAAGTTACAAATATAGTATATATAATATAATCAAGTTTAAGGTCTGTAGTATTAATTTTCATGTACAGAAATGAAATAATTAAATGTAAAATTACACTATTCACTGTATAAATTTAATATAGATTAATCTGTGGTTAAAACTGTGTTTTGTTGTTTGATTTACATGACAGACAACAGCAGGTATTTATAGGTTGCTGTCACTTTAAGAGTAAGACCCCATGCACGCCCACATCCGATAGATACACATCCGATTGATACACAACACATCCGAATTCTCACCTCGTTCAATTAAGACATAACGAATGTGTTTACGAGAATACTTGCCGAGAGGGGTATTTTGACTGACATAATGCGTGTATGTGTCCATCCAAGTGCATTGAGCACGCGAAAGAGAAATCAATTTGGAGTTCGCGAGCTATCTGAAACGCGCCTCTTTCTTTCTGCGCGCGAGCCTTGTATGTATGTGCGTCTGTGCGCACAGATAACAGCGTGGCGTGCGATACCGAATTAAATCCTCTTTTGCCTCTTCTAGCACTGGAATAGTTTTATATATATATATATATATATATATATATATATATATATATATATATATATATATATATATATATATATATATATATATATTTTTTTTTTTTTTTTTTTTTTTTTTTCAATGTGTAAACTAGCAAGACAAAACACGTGCAAATGATAATCTTTCACTCTATTGCGGTTAAACTTGCAATTGATCCGCGAATCACATGCGTGCCGAACCGTAGGGCTTGGTCCGTACGGATCACGGATCAACAACGATCAGTTTAACCACTAAGGGTGAGTAATTAATGACATAAATTTCATTTTTGGGTGAACTAACCCTTTAAAATAACTATACATACCCTCACATTGGTCAGCAACCTACCCTAAATATTATGTGTTTAGATTAACATCTAAATATGTATTATATAAAAAAGAAATCAGCATCAAAATGTGCAGCAACAACAACAATAATAATATTAAAACATACAGGTTATGGTATACTGTACAATAGGCCTACAATACATTAAATTAAGCATTTTAAGCATCCCCAAATTTTAGATTGGATTATATTATATACTATAATAAATATACAACAACAATAATGATAGAGGCTACAGTAGTTTTTTAAACATTTGTGACAGGCAGTGTTATAACTGTAGTGTTCTTCAACACCAAAGAGAATGTTCATCTGTTCATCTTTTTTTTTCTTTTTTTCTTGACTAACAGATGACTCAGCTCAAGGAATCAAATGGTCAAGATTTGGCTGGTTATCATGGCCTTGTTAGCCCCTGCTGGTAGATGCCGTGACTACACCATCTGGTTCCAAAAAGTAACTTTACACACTGCCAGTCATTCCGAAGTAGCCATGACTCCTTTGGAATTCTCTGCCTTAAGGAAGTTCAGACTTAAGTTTAACTTTAAAAATATCATAAGACATATTAAAAAAAAAAAAAAAAAAAACCCTTGCATTTGCTTGTTTATGTTTATTATTATTATTATTTCTCATTTTAACTTGCATCATCTTTACTTTTATCAATTGTATTGCTTTATAAAATAAATTATTATTACTTGGACTGACAGTTTCAAATCTTTCAGTCCTGCTTCTAAGAATCTTGTGCCAGCAGAGGAACTGCTAATAATTACACTACTGTCCACAGTAGCCTATAGCTCTTTTACAGCTGTAATTGAAGTTTGAAAATGAATGCATTTTGGAACATTAACGCTGTCTTACATATTACTGTTGCTTCAAAACAGTCTGTTGTATAAAGCCCTTTATAGATAAATGTGACTGGTAGCTTTCCCCGGGTACTGCAGACATTTTATCAAGGAATCACAAAGCTGAATGACTGAGATTCCCGAGAGCTTTTATAGCTCTGTATCACCATCTTGTGGACAAACGCGATTCTGCAGCCCGTATCCGAGCATATTCTCACATGAAAGAGGGGGAGAGTGCCGAACTGTAATCGTTGTAATTTCCTTGTAAACTAATAATCAAAGACTTTTTCAGTATAGATAGTGATTAGCCTGCAAGTGACTATGTGTCTTCATCAAGGCTTCTCTGTCAGCTTAATTTCCATGGCCCTCATTGGAGCATCTCCAAATGGCATTGGCTGCCATATTTGAAGAGGCAGTGAGCTATTCTGTGTAATTATCACTGATGTGTATGCTTGCGGTGGAGTGGCTCATTCTAAACTTGGATAACATTCAGAGACAATTGCCTGCACAAGCTCTGGGATATCACACAGACATATGCAGATGCACAGACATGGGCACACTCGCACACTAGTGTTCACAAACTTCCACACGCACACAGAGAAGGCAGAGGATTTGAGATTAACTGACAAACAACATACTATTTTCTTTTATTCAGAGAGGACACAATTGATCAATAGCAACAGCAAAGACATGTATAATGTTACAAAAGATTACAAATAAATGCTGTTGAACTTTCTATTCATCAAAAACAAACACACACACACACACAAAAAAAAAACAACCAACCAACCAACCAGATTTTTTTCTTGAGCATCAAATCAGCATTTTAGAATTATTTCTGAAGGATTATGTGACACTGAAGACTGGAGTAGCCTAATGATGCTGAAAATTCAGTAGCCGTGCGATATGGCTGTATATCAGCATGGCTGTGATTTGGCCGTAGGCACAAGGCCGCAGGCTGAGTGGCATAGGCAAACATGCATGGCTACGAGTGTGATATTGCGTTTATGCAACAGTTCGACGGCACGAGTGTGTAAATAAATAAAAACAACAACGGAGTGTCTTTAAAACCCTCTTTTATGCAGAACTACTTCCTTTCACCATGGATTCAAACCTCAAGTTGACAGTTTGACCAAGCGAACTAGTAATGAAGGAATGTTGAGTCCCTCCACTGAAACTCATTGTATTTTGTACAGTATCCCACCCAGCACCAGACGTCTTTTCAACTAGTTTTTGTGCTGAGTGGAATTAGAGAGAGAGAGAGAGAGAGAGAGAGAGATAGATAGATAGATAGATAGATAGATATCGCCTGAGCGAGCATTACCTATGTCTGATATAACATTCATTCTTTAGGATGATGTCCATAATATTATATCCATTATAAAAATCTGTTTGAATGTCCGCCAAGGAACGCGATCTTTGTATTTGTCCTTATTAACAGCTAAGGGAAGTTTATTTATAAGTTTATTTTGCAAAAGTTTATTTTTAATTTAAAAGTCTCTTGCGACTGACTCACTGAATGAGTCTCATTCACTTTTAAAGTTTTGCCGCCATCTAATGACATATTAATGTAACTTTCAGTCAATTCATATTACACATTAATAGACCCTTTCTCAAATACAACATATTTATAAAAATTTTAATATTTTTTATCAATAAATACTAATTAACAACAATAGCCATTATAAATTACACACTAGTGTGCTGTGAAAGATTGTCAAGTGTGCCTTGTGGATAATTACCAAATCCCAAAAAGTAAATAAAATAAAATAAATGCTACACAGTTAAGAATATATTGTGGGTGTATTTCCTCATTTTTGTTTTATTTTTGTTTAAAAAAAAAAAAAAAAAATCAATAAATAAAAAAAAAAAAATCAATGGGTGCGTCTCAATTAACTCCCTTGCTCCCAAGCTCGTGAATCAGTATATGGTGTACACGAATTCGGGCACTAGTAAGGACCATAGACTGTATGGACGTAGAACTATGGATCATGGTCTCTGATCTCTTGTCAGGTGTTCTCTAAACTCATCAGGCATTATAGGAGAAAACTCAGAGCTGTTATCTTGGAAAAAGGAGGTTGCAAAAAGTATTGAATAAAAGGGTGCCAATAATTATGGCCAACGTGTTTTGGAGAAAAAACATTTATTTCATAATGTGATTTTCCCCCCACTTTCAATTTTTTTAATAAAATATCAAATTTTTAAATAAAAATTTTTTTCAGCCATCTTTGACCATATTTACCAAGGTGGCAAATAATTCTGACCAGAATTACCATTTAAAAAAAAAAAATAATAATAATTGCCCACCAGTATATCTGCCAGCCCACCCTTCTGTGTCCACTGAAAAACGAACAACAGCACTTTTTATCCACAAAATCGTTAAATCCATTAAATATTATTACATTGTCCATTGTTTGCATTTGCGTTCAAGAAATTATGCAATCTGAGCAGTTTATGTTGTAAAACTGTATATGATACTGTATATTTTCAAAAATGTGCAGCAGACAGCTCACAGACAGCAGCGCAATCAACCTGTCACTCAAGTGACCACGCCCTTAATTATGCAGAACTTTAAGGCTTAATATAATTTAAACAGATGAGTTATAAAAAAAATCACTCCCCTCAGAGGCAAAATTAGCAGTATAGACCAAAACCACAATTTAAACCATGCTGTAAAGTTGGCCATTTTAACATGGGGGGGTCAATGAGATTCTGCTCTCTTTTGGAGCCTGTAAATAAATTATTTTTAGCTAGATCATGTTCACTACCTGTCTAGTGATGCATGTTTATGCTGAAATATAATAAAATAATGGTTTGTATTTTTGAAAACATCTATTGCACGTCGTTATGTGTAGTGAGCTGGCTCACGTGATTTAAGTTTCGCACTTCAGAACTTCCATTAAGGGAGCATCGATGCTTCCTGGTTTGCATTGTGGGACTTTTTAGGAAGCGAACGTTTCAGTGACCTGGAAGGATTCTACGATTGAGACGGCCTTTTAAATGGCTGACTCCCTGATCAGTGCCCTGACTACTGAACTAGGGAGCTAATTGAGACACAGCCAGTGCTATTGGTCACCCTTTATGCATGTATGTGGGTTTTACAAATATCTAACAAATGAAAAGTATTTTAAAGAGCTTGTGACAAAACCTCATAACTCCATTGGATCCTCAAACTATCAGCCAAACCTCATAAATCCGTCCCACATCTATCGTGAATAAAGTGCTACACACAGTTTGGAGATCTCTGCTTCTTTGCATTGCAATGCAAAGGTAAATATCTGATGTATATGGTCGTATAAGTTGGAGGACTTGTTGGCGTTTTCTTTGCTCAAGAAACACGGTCTATAATGTTTTGTGAGAGCTGTGGAAAGATTGCTCTCTCATCTCCTCCTTTTGACAGATTTATTCATTTTATTCTATTCATAAAGATGTCAGTTAAAGGGTGAAGTTATACTCTAAAAAATGCTGGGTTAAAAACGACCCAAAAAGTTGGGTTGAAAATGGACAAAACCAGCAAAAATACAAATGTTTGCCCAACCTGCTGGGTAGTTTTATTTAACTCAACAATTGTTTAAAAATGTCTGTGTTGCTTGCTTAAAATGAACCCAAAGTATGTTGAAAATTAACCTTCAATATTTAATAAATGAGCATGTATTAATAAGTTTAATGAATAATAATTAAACAATAGACATTTATTAAATTGCTTATTAATAAATGTTCACCTTTTGATTATTATTGTTGCCTCTAGTAATTATGTGAGATTTTTAATTTCCAACCTATTTTGGGTTCATTTTAAGCCAGCCATATAGTAATTTTTAAACAATAGTTGAGTTAAATAAAACTATGTATGATGTATGACAACCAGTATGATGGGTACCCAGTACTATAGTTGCCATGTGCACTTTTGACTAAGTATGCCAAAAACTATGGATCTCTTGTAAATATAACAAATATATTTATTAGTAACATGAAAATTATGTTTCTTTGGGAGGGTTTGCCTTCGCCATGCTTTCTGGAAGTAGGGGTAGGAATCTGACAGCCTCATGTGACAGGAAGGAAGTGAATACCTTTTTTTTGTTCTTGAAATCCTTTATTTGGTTGTTTTCTTGCATGTCACTGAGACATAAAACATGGATAACATCTAGACAAAAACTTAGATAAGGATAATGACAACTATACACTGCAGCAACTATAGTTAAATTATCAAATTTACAGGCACAATTCGATTGTAATAGATTAATAAGACCAAAGACCGCTGACGGCCTGGAGCTCGCATCTCCGAAAACATCTAAAAAAAAATGTGTAATTGTCACATATTTCAGGTCTAAACAACTACATTCTCACCTAAAAAAACTCTTAAAACTACAGTTCGTGGTACAACAAGTGTAGAATTCGCAAAAATGATTAAAAATGTACAAAAATACTAATGACCCCAAACTTTGGAACGATAGTGTACATGTACAAGTGCTCAACCTCATCGCTAGAATTCTAAAGCCGTTTCTTGGCTTGAAAAATATACTTTACATTCAAGTTTCAGGTTGAGTCCTAATCACTATTCAAAATCATATATGAGAACGGATTATGACATTTATCACAAGTCCTTCATGACAAATGTTACATTACATTAATAAATAAAATAAATTCTCTGACCGTTATACGCACATTCCTGTCCGCTGTTTACATCAATTTGTTTTATTGTCTTCTACAATGTGGTTTTGCTGGGGTTAAACACGTCCCAAACAGATGAGGATACCAGTCGCATTTCTGTTAAGTACATCTCAATGTGGTAAAATTGTATAATTCATAAAGAAACTTCATTCATAAAGGGCCCTAGTGGTCGTGAGGCCTTAGACATTGGATCATTAAACAGCAGAATTACATTGTGAGATTTAATTGCATCATGGGCAGCACCAAGGCCGTAGGATGACTCACATCTGAAAAGGACTCCACAAAGACCTAATTAATTAAAAAAAGTAAAATAATTTCAAAAGCAAAGTACAACATGTTTGTCATTTGTGCTTTTGTAGAGAAAAAGACTATAATTAATGGATAAATTGGACCTAACAGCATGTATGTGGGGGAAAAACAACATCAAAATTATGTTAGGTTACGTTCATCCTCATTGACCTTTTTAATCACAGAATTATGAAGCACAAAAACAGTCTTTGTCTTTAATTATCTTTTGGTTTGTCATTATTTATGTAAACTGCTAGGGTAATGACTCACAAAATCATTAAAAAGCATTTGCTAATGATGCTATGTCTTAAAGACAGATGCGGTGACTGTGGGGAAAGTGAAGTCATGGCTGTCAGATATTTCTAATCTCCAATTTGCATAAGAATCATATTTTAAGCATCTAAATCTGTCTTTTTGTACATATACTTTAATTGAGAAGTTATGCTTCTACCTACAAATAGTTAAAGAACTGGAAATTGCAAAGTGTGAATTTTCTCCCATTGTGATGTATATCTAAGTGAAAGGGCTTCTCAAATGAGAAAAAGTAGGGCTGGACTTTTTTCTTTGGATTTTTTTTTTTTCCATCTGGAATTGATTGGCTCGTTGGATTATTGTTGTTTGCTTATTTGTTTATTACCCAGCCCAAGCACCAGTCAAGTCACTTTATCTTTATTTATATAGCACTTTATGCAATATAGATTGTTTCAAAGCTGCTTTACGGTGATAAACAGAAAAAAAGATTAATGATACAAACAGAATTGAATTCTGCTGTAAAGCAGCGCTAAAAAAAAAAAAAAAAAGACAGTGTCATTCAGTTCAAGTCGGTTCAGTGTTGATTCAGTTCAGTTTAATAACTCTGTAAATGTAATAAATTATGAAATTTCAATTCAGCTATAAGCAACAAATTAGTTCAATGTTGATTCAAATCAGTTCAATAACAGTGTCGATGTTGCAAAATTCAATTATGAAACGAAATGCCAGTGTACACACCATCAGGGAAGAGATGTCATTGCTAAGGTAAGGGGCCATGAATGAGTTTGATTAAAGTTTATGAGGTATATGAAAAAAAAAGAAAAAAGAAAAAAAGATGTGCACTGATACATCATAAATACTACAATATTCCATAAAAAGAACTGTCCATTTTGATTTCATGGTGACTTTAAATGTCTATTCTGCACTTATGAATTCAACTCAGCTTCCCTACAAGTTTTGTTTTTATCTTTCTCTCTCTCTGTCAGAGATGTATTTTTGTGTTTGTCCACCGTGTTGTTTTGATGTTATGATGTATGCAGTTATCTGTCAGTGACAGCTGGTGGGACATGTTTACTTCAGCTCAACAGGAGCTGACTCACATCTGTACGTACATGTCACCTCTTTGCCATATTGTAACTTAAAGAAGACATGCTAATGAAACTCTGGGCCTCTACTGACGGCAACTCCACTGATGTGCTCCCAGAAACATCCTGTCAACTTCAGTCATGCTGCTGAAGACTGGAGTGAATTTCTGAACCAGTCATAAGGGAACCCATATGAAAAAAATCTTTCATAAAATATTTCTAAGCAATGAAATGAGGCAAGTTTGTAGAACAGACGTCTGAAAGAATAAGACGTATAGAAGATGAAAAAAAAAAAAAAAAGATCTGGTTGTTTTCCACAGCACATGTGTAAATGTAAGAAACCTTGGTGGCTTCCACTGTGGCTACGTTTACACAGCAGCTGAATAAAGTTATCAGTCTCATACAAGTTGTTACATGAAACCAAATTGAGACCAAGTTTAGTTTTTTATGCATTGAACTGTAGTTTACAACTTTGTCACACCAATATATGAAGAACTTCTGTCAACCTTCATTATTCACTATTTATTACAGAAAGATTAGTGAATTAGACAGCAAGAGTTTTGAAAAAAAAAATAAAAAATGGAACTGGAACTAACACACGAGAGGATGCAAGAACCTGATGTACGCTCAATAGCTAGCTAGAGAATACCCATAACACTGTGAGTGTCTGACCAGAAGATGACACCTGCAGCTGATTCATCCATCCATCAATCAATCCATTTTCCAAACCGCTGGTCCAATGTGGCTACATAGCGTAATATCATACAATTATAAATTCCTTGATTATTAAATTGTTTAATTAAGGTTTATACATAGTTCCTTGCAGTTCAAAATAAATAAGTTCACTCACTCATTTTCATTCACTCCCTCAAGTAAACTATTAGTGGACTAATGTAGGTAATCGTAAATGAGGGGGGCGATTTCGGACACAGCCAGTGATTGTCAGTTACATTGATGAGCCAGTAGGTGGTGACACTAGTGACACTAGTGAGTGAACAAATCATTTAACTCAACCAGTTCAATAAATGCACACTCCAGAATCTCGGTGGAAGTAGGCCTGTCATGAAAAACTACTTTTTGTTGTGCGATATATTGTTCCAGAAATAATTGCAATAAACAATATTATTGTCATTTTAAGTTCATTTTATGCCACTGAATATATAATCATAATATAACAGCATAATAATGCAAGTAGGCCTACACACTTTCAAATGACAACAACCATTTAATTCTTTAGATCAAAAATGAAGGATAAAAAAAATGTAATATCCTAAATAAAAAACTTGAATAAATGGTAAATGTTTTCTAAAAAAAAAAATGCAAAGTAACAAGTAAAAAAATAAATAAATGCACAAAAGGCACTATGGAGATTTTCCATTTACAGATTTTTCCCTGACCTCCTTTTCTCAGTAAAGTAAGGGTGCACTATTGCTGAAAACACAAACCCTACTTAACAGTCAGATGTCCTTATGAACAAAGCCATTTATATTTGCACCTGAACAGTGGATTGTGGCTTTGAAATCGAGAGCATTTGGACTTGTTCTTCCAAACTGTCTGCAGTTGTCAGGAAAACACTATAATGCCTCAAATAACGCCTTTTTTTCACCTGTCGATGACTGCTCTGTGTACGAACTGCAGATGACAGCATGACTGGCAAAATGTTGGTGACATTCATTATCATGTAAACATAATGAGCAATATATTGCATCACCAAAAATTATTGAAGTCATGTACATATATTGTGTGTAGGGATGGACGATTATGGCCTAAAAAAAAACATAGATTAATTAAACATTTTACCTCGATTACGATTAATAAACGATTATTTTGTTTCTGGGTTTGTTTGTTTGTTTTTTTGCCCTCCTAGTTCACTGACAAGGTTTATACTGTAAATATGCTTGACTATTAAAGATGGGATATTTTTTCCTATTAAAAGATAGATCTGACATAACAGCTCACTTTCAGCAGTTATTTTATCTATGGTTCGTAACATTTCTTACAGATTTCTGCTCGTTGTAAATCAGACAAAGATGAATTAGCACAGTTACAGTATGTAATGAGAGCGATTGCGTGTGAGAATTAGTCATATGGTCTCTCTATTAATTGTGAAGCTGTGGGTTGTAAATAGTTCCTTCAAAAGATATGCTATAATAACTTTTGAGTTTCAAAGCTACTTTAGTGATAAAGTTCGCGCTGACAACTAGTTTCTGCGTTCCTCTCTGTGCGCACAATCTTCACGTTTTGTCAGCTACTGTTTATGAGTGTTCATGACACAATGCAGCTGCGCGAGCACGGTAGCTCGATATAATAATATACATCTGATCGTCTAAAATTGCTTGAATGTCCAAACTGGCAAACCTTAAAACACATACAACTGACAAGTTTAGTGAAGACGCAAGGCGCGGCGTCTCTGTGTGTGATGACTCAGCGAAGCGTTCGCCATGTTGCTTTCATGCCACTGACTGGATGGGGCATAGTCAGGTGGCTACAAACGCTGTAGTATGTTTTTAAGGGGGAAGTATTAACAGGATTTTAAAAAAACGAAATAAATGACATGGGAAAATTGGGAAAAAGACCCCACTACATTGGTATTGATTTATGGTTGTGTTGAACTTTATTCTTGTAAAAACAAACGCTGTAAGTAGTACATAAAGTATAGAATGAAACGGTCTCTGAAACATAATGTATTAGTCAAATATTGCATTTATTTCACTTCAGCTGTGTTAAAGTATGCAAACCCAGCGTGAGCGTCATTATGAGAAGCAGAAATGTCTGACTTCACGTCTCCGTTTTCAGCTCCTCCCCGCCTGCACGCGGCTACTGTCGCCAATCGTTTATCCAGCCGATGTCGAACACAGCTTTTGTGTAGAGATCGTCTTCAAGCTATCAATGGTCAGCTAAACAAATGTATTTAAACACACAATACACCATCGCATTATCCATGGATAACTTTTGAATCACTATAATGAATATAGCGTATAGTGAATGATGAATAACGAATTTATGAATTCACTATGTTCGTGTTGTTTACATTATATGCACTTAGGCGCCGATTGCCAACAAAACAGACATTTGAAGCATTTTTACTCACCACCTGCGCTTCCGACTCATGACCGGGATCATTATCGCTGTAACCGCTCCATCTTTCAGTTTCAAATTATCTGTAAATCCAGCGTAGAACTGGGCCTTGTTTATGAAACCATAAGCTCCAGCAGCCACGGAAAAACATGAGATATTCTCCATTCATTTTAACCAATAAAAATGTGATTGTAACTATCAGTTTCTATGGTTATTTTAATAACAAATATCGAGAGCGCATCAATGTAACACAAAGCTCTCAGCTCCACTTAACGCTGGGTTCTTTGGGAAGCAAGGTTATCTTTCCCTCACAACCAAAAACACACTTCTTTAGTGACATTGTTGATTTTGTAAAGTCCTGTGACCTGTGCAGCGCGCATTGATGGGCGTGCTCTTGCTCTTTCTTTCTCGCTCTGGTCGACGTGTGCGCGCGCGCTCTTCCGAGAGGAGTGCCTGTACAAGGAATTCCGTCCCCGTTTATGTAACACAGACCCGGGCTGTGTTCAGCCCTGACAAAACGTTGCAAAACGTTTTTTAAACGGAAACGGTGGTGCATTGAACACCCTGATGACACAAGAGTTGCAACTATGGGAGCTGAGAAGGCCATTCTTTGTGTTCTTTTTGAAGAATTTTCGGAGCCTGATGAAGTCGGTATAAATATGTGTTTAATACTGCAAAATACGCTCGATGTTCCTGTCACTGCCCTTGCCATCCAGAATAAAAGAGATCATCCAAATCGAGTGAAGGGATTTGTGGAAACTGTGGTTCCTAATTATTGTGATCCAACATTTGCCTTTACGTTTATGAAAGTTTATGAAAGTATCACTCCACAATACAATAGCAAAATATATAAGTATAGTATTTTTATGTTACATTAATCAGTGTCTAGCACACCTTCCTAAGGAAAGGATATGGACCAGAAGACACTGCAATTACTAAATGACATTTAGACAGACTTAAAGAAGTTCCAGATCTATATCTTATTATTTAAGTTATTTTGCCATTAATGTAAATAAACATGTGCAAACAATATACTTGCTCTTGTGAATTTATTTTGATGTTAATTACATTTAAGAGCTGTCTCTTTAATACCGCGTGGTTTATATGCATGTAGATGCTGATTGGGTTGACATTTTTGACACACCCACCAAACAAGAGAAAACGTATCTCAAACCCGTAACAGTAACATCGAGCGTGTTTTGCAGTATTAAACACGTATTTATACCGACTTCATCAGGCTCCGAAAATTCTTCACAAAGAACACAAAGAATGGCCTTCTCAGCTGCCATAGTTGCAGCTCTTGCGTCATCAGAACAGGGTGTTCAACGCACCACCATTTCCGTTTAAAAAACGTTTTGCAATGTTTTGTCAGGGCTGAACGCAGCCCTGCTACCTTTAGCCAAAAAAGCGTAACGGCTAATGCTAACGCCCCGCCCCTGGCGGTACGCAGGGAAGGAGACCAAGGCTGTTTTTTGAATGGATGTCAATGGATGAGAGGCTTAACTATGGAAATTAAACCGCTTTTGTGGAGAAATAGCTAATCATTTAATTAACTGACAGCATGTTTGCTAATCTACAGCATGTTTTACACTGACGGCATGGGATTAACGAGCAGCGCGCAGCTAAATTACTGCCAGAGGAATCATCGAACTGATTTCATTTTATTTGTAATGTTATTTTGTTTATTTTGCAATATATAACCACCCATTATTGTCTACACTACAGCATAATCCTATCCAATATTGCACTCAAACACGGAGGATATGATTTGTTTATGATAATCAAACTAGTTATTTTTGAATAATGGTCTAAGGGCTGGACATACTCCTTTATTTAAACAACTTCAATTTGATGCCAGCATTGTAAAGTTAAGTCCATGAAGAAAAAATTTAATTTAATCCCAAAATATACTTTATTCCTAGTTAATAATTTAAGATTTGTCTAAAGCTATTTAAAATGATATGTTGTTTGTATTCTATTTTTGCATTTCTGTAATAAAATAAGGATATAAGACTCTGAAGTATTTCGCATATACAGAATGGCTTGCACGTTCCCGTTTAAATAACGAAATATGCGTCAGAATATTATGACGCCTTTTTTCTTTGTTTCACATTAATCAAATAATGATTGTAAACAGAGGTTAGTGACTTTAGAATAAGTATCTGTGCTACATTTTACAAAAATAAATCATAACATTTCCGTGCTATGGGCACGGCCAATGTTAAAGGCTGCAGCGGAGTATTTTACGCTAATACTCAAAGCTTCCGCTTTTCGAACGCGGAAGTATGATAAAGGCCTATAGCAGAGATTGTATATTATAGGGAGATGAGAGGGTCTGTATCTCTTACCATTGGAGAAAGCGTAATGGCTAACTTAATCACATGCGGCACCTCTCAGCCTATTGTGTAATGGCAGTGACATCAGTGCCCGCCGTTCAAAACTCCTTCCCTGCGTACTGCCACAGCCGACGCCTTAACATTAGCTGTTATGTTTTTTGGCTAAAGGTTGCAGGCTTGCCTTCCAGTGGCTTTTCCATAACATCTATTGTTCTATCTGTTAAACAGTAATGCGGTACATTTGCTGTTAGTAATGCCGTAAATGAGTCCTACCTGTCACAACATTCCCTAGTCTGCCTTCTCTTAAAAAAATACATTTTTATCAAGCTAAAATCTACATATAGTTCTCAATGAAAGTATTGTTTAGTATAAAACATGCTGAAGATTAGCAAACAGGCTGTCGATTAATTAAATGATTAGCTATTTCCCCACAAAAGCGGTTTAATCAGCATAGTCAAGCCTCTCATCCATTGACATCCATTCAGAAAACAGCCTCTGGTCTCCTTCCCTGCGTACCGCCAGAGGCGGGGCGTTAGCATTAGCCGTTACGCTTTTTTGGCTAAAGGTTGCTGGCTTGACTTCCAGTGGCTTTGCCTATAGCCGCAGAACCATAGCGGAACTAACTTTACCCCACGTCACGTGATTTCCGATTCTTGTGAAAAAGGCTAATGGAGAAAGGTTTAGGAGCGCATTGCATATACATATCATTATAAAACAATATGATGTTACAAAAAGCATATTGTAAATGTAAATGACATAAAACACTTACTTTCAGTGATTTCCCTGTTAAAAGCAACCTCCTTGTCTGCTCCGCATCGCGAGTTAGGTAGGCCTGGTAGGCCTACTTTTGATACAAGTTCAGGGTGTAATAAAGAATTTAATTAATTGTTTTGAAGACCTGAAGCTACTATTGTTGGCAAAATGTGTAAATTGCACCAGACAGTGAGAAAAATGTACCGTATGAAATTAAAAATAAAAGAGAAGCGTTGTGAAAAAAATAATATTAGTGGATTAGATGGATACCTAATCATGTTAGGTAATTTTCTGTAATTTGTAAAACACAATTTGGGATATTATTAATCACAAAACGTGAAATTTACCTGACCTTCTTAAGTAAAGCTAGTCATGTCCAAATAGTTTAACCATTAAGGTTGGCATGAAATGAAAATTCACCCTACCTGTTTTCTGAATAGATGTTAAGCATCTTAATGTGAATGATTCATCTATATAAATGTTTATTTATTATTCATTTATTATCCTTAATACGATTACGTTTAGACATAGTTCAGTTATTCACAGTAATGACAACCACATTTTATAACCAAACTCACACCTGTAAATTTTCAGGACTCACAACCGCATTCTCAAAACACCTGCGCTATGTGATATATCTTAATTTGTGTTCCGAAGATGAACAAAGGTCTTACAGGTCTGGAACGACATGAGGGTGAGTAATTAATGACAGAAATGTCATTTTTAGGTGAACTAATCCTTTAACATATTTGTAAATGCACGAACGTGATTTCCACCGTAACTCCCAAAGCAAGTTATAGTAATTTCGAAGAACAAATGTGGAGGCTATCTGACAGACCAGCACAGGGACTTTAATTTGGCACAAGAGGCTATCAGTTGGATGCTCATAGCATGATGCTACAATAAGAGGCTTTACTTTACTCCGCGGCCTACCGTTCAATCAGACTGAATATCTAAATCCAGCTGATATTTCTCCAGAACAATGAATTATCTCTTTAAATCCCCATGACACAAGCACCATGGGAAAGAGGTTAATCATGGTCACTAACCACACTGTGCATTGTCCAAAGGACAAGGCTGTTTGATGTCTTTAGCATGCTGTGTTTTCTTATCTCAGGAATACATGAGCCTGGTGAAACCATTCGTGTACAGCTGACTGGAATGCACTTTGTAGTAAATCTACAAATGGGGCCAGAAGAAGAAAACATAATGCTGTCTTTTGCGTTGAGGAGATGGTGATAATCTCTGGTAAGCATAAGACGTAATGTTCAGTTCTAGAGAGATTTGATGATTCCTGATGCAGGTCTGTTTTATCAGGTCTATCAGCATGTACACAATATTGAACTTCAAAGTGAAATGGATTGCATTCACCACACTTTGAGCGAAAAATGGCTTTTGCGAAGATGACATCCACATGACAGACATAAAGCACGTAAATTTGTCCATCTCAGAACGTCATGTTGAATCCTGTCAAGGTTTTTCTCAGAATTTGTCATGTCTTCCTTGATTACTTGGATCATTTGTAGTTGGTAGACAACACAGCATGACATGTCAATTTCAATTTAATTTGAATCAAAACAGCAAAGCCTGTTTTTACATGTTTCCATTAAAGAGAACAGCTGTAGTTTCTGAAACGCAATAGTGGGCAAATTTGCTAATAGGCATCCCACGGCTTACAGGCGCATGTTTAAGCAGCGTCAAGATAAAGTAAAAGACGTGCAATGGCAAAACAAACCTTAGAATCCGAACAAACGTTTAACTCGAAACATTTGGGAATCCAAACAACAGCCTTGCTTCTGTGTTCTACATGGTTGCTTACGTCTTCTCCGTAGGGTTTTTTAATAATGCATATCTGAAGCCAACAGGTGTTAGATGAGAAAACAGCATGATTCAGCTGTTCTCACTGATGTATTCTTTTTAACATGCTATGTCCACTATATCCCGATAGAAGTTAAGTTACTTTGTTCCTGAAGTCGTTAAAGTGAAGAGAACACTCCGAACATGTTCAGGATAATATCCGTGCGCTTTTAAAACAGGCAATGTTGATGTCTCGTAGTAAGTGCTGCAGATACAAGCTGTTACCAATTAACCATTTGAATGTTTAATCTAGCAGGCCTCCCATCCCTGAGCTGGGTGGGAGGGCCCCTTTCCCAGCATGCACCATTCCAGATAAGCAGAGATGGGGATGCAAAGCTGTCTAATATAATTGCATATTAGCTGGCTCAGGCCTGAGCTCCCAGTGGGGCTGTTAATTTATCGCAACCAATTTAAATTCCTGCCACTTTCTAATAGCACTAATGAAAGGCCTCTCCCTACACTAAGAGTACATTTGAGCTTTCTCATTCAGGCACAAGGTGCATTAAACTCAACTAAATGCACAGAAAGCAAGCGGGAACAAATCGGCGGCAAATGTTTACCATATGTCACCAAGGCCCCAATTAGTGCAAGCAGAACATTGGCCAAAAGAGTAAAGAGGAAAATGTAGGTTTGTTGGAGTGTAGCACACAAAGACGCTTTCACTGGGATTCATTTTAGAGGCATAATGTGCACAATTAAGCACTTTTAAGTTTCCTTTGTAGCATGTTGCAGCTCTTCGGAGGACTATAAATAGAGATCTTTCAGAAAATTGGTCGCCATTGCCTGTTTGCAGGAGGTGTGTGTGTCAGCATGAGCTCTCATCAACAGCATGAGGCTTACTGAAGGTGGCAGGCTTCACCTTTACAATGTTTTGCTGCGGATGCTTATAAAATCGAACAGATGATTCCAGAAAGAAAAGTTCTCATAATATAAAAACCAAGATTCATGTGCTCTGTTTAAAATCTGCAGTATTTACCTTCTGCTTGGATGGCTGTGCCTACTTTCAGACATTTTAGTGCCCTGAGAGGGCAGTATGGGTATGAAATGGCAGAGAAAGGGTGACGTAAAGGTCTTAGAAAAATACTCTGCACCAACGGAATGTTCTCCATTTAGATTGAAATAAGAAATAGAGGTGAGAAAATCAATAAATCCAGTCTGGACTTGTCAATCTCACTAAAAAGAACGAAGACATGCTCTTTAGCCATTTTCTCGCAACAGAGAAAAACATAGCGGGCTCCCTGGAGCCCGGCTTCACACGGGGACCTAATAGTGTCAAAGAACAATAGCAGTCACTGACTACTGCTTGTTGATTTATTCTTTGCGATCATCATTTCTGTGATCATAATTGGATTTTATGAAGTAAATGAAGCTTGATAAAAATAACAGATGAAATGAAAAGACCTTTTGAGTTGAGGGTAAGATGTTGTAAGTGGTACTTTGAGTTGTATCTGGCCAAAACCAAACTCACTTAACAAGCCTTAGTTTTGTCTGGCAGAGCAGTTGGAAAAGACCTCTCAATAAAATTGTCAAGCTAACCATGATTTCTTGAGCTTCAAAATAGGTTTTCTGGTAAATCTGATCAATACTTAACTGTATCTAGCTATGTGCTTTATATTTATTGCTGAGTTACTCTATGAAGATGGCTCCTTCTCCAGTGAGTGCATCTGTTTGCATGTGCTTCATATCCCGCTTCCATGCCAAGGCTTCTGGGAAAGGGCGCAGAGAAAGTGCTTAGTTTCCATTCTCGTTATCAGGAAGACAGTGGGAGATGATATATCACAGGCACTTACCCAGTGAAACTGACAAATGAAATGGCATTGGGCTGTGGACAATGCCTGTTTAATGGAAGTGGCCCTCGGTCTAACACCAAGCTCCAGAGACATTACGCCACAAGATGAAATCTATAGTGAGGCCTTTCATGCAGATACAGCTATCCTTGATAGCGTAGAAACTTGTATAAAACGAAAGGTATCTGGAGTCAAAAATATATTGTAAGTCACAGTTTAGCATCTTTATTTGTGACCTGTGCTGGCAAAATGAGTCGCAATGAGCAAAAATGTGTTATTTGTTATTTTTACAGTCTCTGTTAAAAAACCTTAAAAATGATGACTGAAAAAGCTACACCTTTTTGAAGTCGATAGACTTCAATTTTGAAAAAAAAAAAAAAAAAAAAAGTTCAAGTTAAGGTTCCAAAACAAAATCACCTAGCAACCATACCTTTAAATCCCTGTTAATAACACTTCATTCGGCACACACCTCGCCAAAACCAAATATATATTTAAAATATATATCAACTTTTTTTAATATTTTGAAACACTGTAATTCTGTTTATATGTGCATATCGGATCGCGTGCTGTCTGAGGCGTTTTGTGTGAGTTCTTCGGATCTGTCAGTCAGCGCGAGTAAGGGTGCTTTTACACCTGCCTCATTTAGTTCGGTTGAAACACACTAGAGTTCGTTGTCCCCTTTGGTGCGGTTCGTTTGGGCAGGTGTGGATGCAGCAGTCGCCCTCGGGTGTGCACCAAAAGCAGACCAAGAGTATCGAGACCTCCTTGAAGAGGTGGCCTCGGTACACTTTGAAACGAACTCTGGAGCGGTTCGGTTGAGATGTGAAAGCAATCCGACCCAACGGACCAACAAAATCATAATTCATAACGGGAAATGTGTTATATAAAAAGCAGTAGTGTCTGATTCTGTGAGTGAGGACAGGATGGTTTAAAACCATCTTAAATGTTGTGTAATTGCGCTTCTCCATGCAAGAATGCTGTCCCGACGAAGCCTTGATTCCGGCTCTACCTGCATTATCACATTCATATATAGTCTCGACACACTTAGCCTAATAGACAGCGCTGAGAAATCCAGAGAGAGCACGTTTAAATTTGCCGCAGCATTAATATGAATGTAAATTAGTCTATAATTTAACAGCGGGAATGACGGCTACATTCATAGTGTTTGCGTGTGTCTCGACAGTTACAAATAAAGCCACAATAAGCTCATGGAGCTAACTTGTCAATAATTTTCATGGATGACACTGAGAAAACTCTGACCAATAAGAGGACAGTTGTACTCGCATGTGACTTGCATAAACGCATTTTGGTACGCTTTGAAATGTTGCCGTGTGAAAGCGAAAAGAACCAAGAAGAAAATGCAACATTGTAACAAATATAGTTCCTGTTTTGGAGCAAAACAAAATAACATTTCACTGGTTCAGACTCATACCGTCAAAAATTCGCTATGAATATATTCACAAAGTTGGAATGCTGTGCTTTAAAACGATACCAAACTTGGACTAATGAGGAAGTTTCTGAGGGGTAGCGTGAGTGGTGAAGCAGAGAAAATGGCATAATAACAAAATAAAGATACTTTTAGATGTTTAATTGCTGTTTGAAGCATTTGGATTGCTAGATGAGGGCTTAATTAACAATTTTTTGTGAAAACCTCAAATTTGACCAAAAACAACATTTTTGACTTGTTTTGCCTGTAGCTTGTAATTAGCCTGTGCGCATTCTGACTCACTTTGCCAACACGGGTCACATTTGTTCTTTTGTTCATTTTTACTTGTGTAAACTGACTGGTGCCAAGGTGGCTCTTAGGTGACAGATACGCAGATTATAAAGAGTTTATAAAAGTTTGGTATACCTTTTTGGTATATAGTTAATTGCACAAGGGTGGCATATAACATTCATCAACTTGTTTTGTCTTACTGTTGTATATTAGCCTTTTTTTGTGTTTTTGTAAGAGCTCTGGAACAAAACAGTTAGCCTTTCCACCTGTTCAGCTCTTAATTTTAATGAGGGTTAATGATTGGACTATGCCAGGAGAAGTGAAGTGAGAGAAACTATGACCTGTTGTGGAGAACCTGGATTAAAATACAATTAAGCTAAGCTCTCTACAATAGGCCTGGACCTCACAGTGTCACGCAGCATTCAAAGAGATGAGCCTAGAACAAGCTCTTGGAAATTTAAAGCAGCATATTTTAACCTTGGACACTCTTCACTCACCATATGAGAAATGACCTGCTCTAAATCCATTTTAGTTCTTGAAGGGAAAGTTCACCTGAAAATAAAAATTGTCATTATTTTTCTTCTGTAGAACACAAATGTGTGTGTGTGTGTACATATATATATATATATATATATATATATATATATATATATATATATATATATATAATTGCAATGATAATGCAAAGTATTCTGTATGACTTGTGTACTATACTCCAAGTGTTCTACAGCCATATAAAGGTTTGTGTGAGGAATAGACCAACATTTAAATTATTGTTCAATGGTAACTGGTATTTGACACACTGAAATAAACTAATGCCAACACATTTGATTTGAGAGTTTTGCTGGAGGTGAAGTTTTTCAATGAGTAATATACAATTTTTAGTCTGTTTGTCACATCTTATGGCTTCGTAAGACTTGAAAAAAGAATATGGGGCATTTTTATAATAATTCTAATGTATGGTGCTGTAGTTATTTTGGAGCTTAACAGCCCCTATCAACCTTCACATGGAAAAGAGTGGCCAAGACGTTCTTAAAAATTCACATGTTGTGTTCCACAGACGCAAGAAATACATATCGGTTTGGAGAGACATGAGGGTGAGTAAATGATGACGAGATTTTAATTTTTGGGTGAACTATTCCTTTTAATTGCACATCATTAGCTATTGATTTAGCTAGAATCAGAGGTTTCAGAGTCCAAAGAGGTAGAGCCGGGCCACATGTTGATCGCTCTGAAGTCTGTTCCTCCAGGGTTTGCGATAACACATTCTGTTCCCCAACATCACAGACAGGAGGCCTGAAAGGGAAAAACAAACACGCAGTTTCCTCCTCAACACAGCAGTCTAAATCTCAGTCACCTCACTAATTTGTCTAAATCAATAATACAACATGAGCGAGGCTTACTAAAAAAGGCTCTGTGGTTTTTAATTGCCGTTCATTCATAGATCGATTACGATTCAAAGTGGTAATAATTTAAAATTAAATTACTTGTGAGGCTAGAGGGAGAAAAAATGGTGACTTCAATTGGATGATGCAAAGGGATGAAATACATTATCTGCTTTGTGAAAGAAAGATCAATGGAAAGATTATTTTAAAAAAGAGAACTTTCTACTATTCCAATTTCCTCATCAGCCAGAATTTTTGGTCATGATTCATAATCAACTATATGTCTATGCCTAAAAAGGCTTGATTTTTCAATTAGAGATGATGTTGTCCTTGCAGAAAAAACATTGCTCTAACTAAAAGCAGAGGAGAACTGAGGAAACATCTCATTGAACAAATGAGATGAGATTGGCATAGCAACGAGAGCATTCAACTATTTGATATAATGTGGTGTGTGTTGCTATGCTAGGATGCTAATTTTGCAACAAAACACATGGCTCTTTGTTTATTCAGTCACTAATGAATCCTCCTGCTGTCTCCCCATCTTGATAGATGAGTTGTTGATACGGTGGGATATATCTGTCGCAGACACAACCCCCCTCCCCCAGAGAAAACTGTGTGGGACCCTCCTTGTGAAAGTGTCCCTTCGGTACTTATCAAAGTTCCCGTTGAAAGACTGTCCCCTGCTGCGCTCAAGTTCTCCCTGAGAGGGAGGGCCCTCAGTCTGGGGCCCAACTCACGCAGCAGGCCCCTTTTCTGAGTCTCTGATAAAGGTCTGACTTGTTTACCAAGTCGGCCGAATCGGCTCCACACTGAGCTCCCTCAACCACAGCACCCTCTGCTTCCACCAAAAAGCCACAATAAGATGATGAAGGACAGGAGAAAGCCAAAACTTGAAAGAAGAGAGTGGAGCAGATAGGCAGAATGCTGCACAGGGAATAAATGCAGTGAGAGATAAAATAAATAATCATAGCCAGTGCAGCCAAGTGTAACGAGTGTTATGGCTGTGTTCCCTGGAGAGACACAAGGCTTCAAGGTTGTATATACACAACATATATGATGGGGTGTGGAGTGGATGCACTGTATCACCTGTGCAGATGTGTTCAGATACCATCAGACTTTGTGTCAGCCAGATGATTAAACGCTTCTCCCTAGAGATCTGCTCCAATACTTGTCAAAGACAGCCAGCCACGATTCTCTTTTCAAATGGTCCTGACATGACACCAGGATGTTGGAGCAGGTTTAGTGAGTTTTTTTTGTTTGTTTGTGTAGACCAGACTAATCGTTACCCATCAATCTAATGATCTGAGTTGCAAATCTTCCATAATTGTCTATTTTTATCCGTCATGTTTGTTTTTGTTTTCTGTGATTATTATATAGAGATATGCCATATCATTCTAATATGTGACCCTGGACCACAAAACCAGTCATAAGTCACATGGGTATATTTGTAGCAATAGCCAACAATACATTGTATGGGTCAAAACTTTTTGAAAATCAGATTCCAGATTTATCTCGGCCAAATGTGTCCTATCCTAACAAACCATACATCAATGGAAAGTTTATTTATTCAACTTTCAGATTATGTATAAATTTCAATTAAAAAAAAACCTGACCCTTATGACTGGTTTTGTGGACCAGTGTCACATATACACAATATTAATATTTTTATCATATAATAAAATATAATTTAACATAATTTAACTTAATTTATTAATATAATTTAAATATTTCTAAAACTTTAAATATAGTTATATTGTATATATACTTTTTATTATATAATTTTTAAATATACTTTTTATATGATATGTTTAATCGTATAGTAATTAATTTATTATTTTTATAATTAAAAACTACAGTTAGAAATAGAGGCCACAAAGACCTATGTACCAGGTGAAGATGCTAATTGTATTCTGCTCCTTTTTTTTTACTGTCATAAAGATTGTTAGTTTTTAAAATTCAATAACTGGCAGGCAGTTTCCAGTTAATGCAACCTTTCGTATAGACATTACCAAAAGCCATTTAATTAGGACATGTAAAGGATAATATATATAATACAATATAATATTTGTCTGCAGTGATATATCATTGTGTATAAGCTGAAGGCTATGTTTTCTTGACGATTCTCATTCAAGAAATGAGATGTGCATACAAATTAAACAAGCATTACAATTCTTGTTGTTTGTTATCAGTTGTATATAGCCTATGGTCCAACTGATGCAGAAAAAGATTCCGGAGGGGTTTCTTATATCTTAATACAAGAATACTCAAGAAGAACCAGCTCTCTGGTCCTCGATGCACTAACCTTGCTTGTGTTTTCTCTCTCTTTAATGTTCTCCTATATTCAGTATAAAAGCCTTGACTAACAGCTAGCCTGGTTTCCTTCCCATACAGACACTTCCTGTGCTCTGTGATCTTAAGATCTGCATTTCAGTGTTTGGCAGGTGGAGATGTGGGATGGTGTCCTCCTCTTTCAAAACTAGGCTTAACGTCCAAATCCTTTCTCATAAGATTCAGCAGCCTTTGCAGTGGTGAACCGTGGTGGTGTACGCTGCCATTCTGGGAGGTAAATATAGGCTATGTTGAATCACACTGGCATGTACAAGGTGTGACATTTACGAGTGCTGAGAGAGTCACAAGAGCCCCGGCTGCGAGACAGCTGGAAATCAGTGCCGGCATGCAAAACCTAATAACAACACTGATATTTACTCTCTCTCTCCCCCTCTCTTTTGCTCTTCCTTCTGTCTGAGTGTCTCCCTCTCTTCGATCCCTTTGATTTTCATCTTTCCTCAGGGGGGCAGCACATCTCCACATTTGATGGAATCTGATAATCTTCTTGCCCCCCACACACAGATTTACTTCATTCTTATTTTCGTTTCTTTTTTCTCTCTGCATCTTCTCTCTATACTCTTCTAAAACCTTTTCTTTTTTTCCTTTTGTGAGGGGCCACCGTGAGTCAAGCTCCACTGCTTTACCAATTCCATCAAAAGGCTAATCAACAATCTCAGAGCGGGGCAGTTCTCAGAACAGTCATTCTTTCTGTGCCCAACCGGCAATCCAGCAAAAGCAAGCAAGTGCTGCAGTAATAGACCTTGAATTACAATTAATCCTGCCTGGCTCGATTTGCCAATAGTAATTCCAGTGCTGCGAGAGCGGGACCGGGTTCGGGCTCAGCTGGAGACTGCAGGGGTGGAGAAACGAGACAACTGGAGTGAGTGAGAAGGAGAACAAATGATTTAGAGCCATGTTACCTGTCACTCAGGCAGAAATTACAGCTCTTTTATGGCCTCGGCAGAAGACCGGGCCATTAGTCTTTCAGGTGCTTATTTTACATTTGTCACTGTGTGTAGCCCGGCACCTATAAAACACTGTTGTTTCGGAGTACATTTCGAGGATCTCTGCATTGCCCGTGCTGGTGGTATAAGTTGTTTGATGTGTAGGCCAAGGCAGAGGGAAGATGAGGAGGGTAATGGGAAAGCTCTGAGCAGCAGGTTGGTTTCCTGCCAGAAGTCTGCTGAAGTGCCCAAGGTGCTCTCTGGTATTTAGATTAGGAGGCAGAGAGGGATTTCATTAGTTGTTTATCTAGAGTCTGTGAATATGTTATACCGCTTGTGAGGAATAACCTCACACACGCTCAAATGAAGATCAACATGCACACGCACACACACACCACATAGAAATAGGGATTTTCTTGCACAGCTGGGGAGCAACCTGCATTTCTCCCCACATACTCTCTCTCTCTCGCACACTATACCCAGACCCACATTTCACGAGGACTCAGTCAGCAGTGACAGACAGTAGCAGTCAGCAGGCAGATGTCATTTAGTCCAAGGGCAAACACGTTCTGGCTGTCCCCAAGTTACCGCCATGCCATCCTCTCAGCACCAGTGTCGGTTTTGTCTTTGAAACAAAACTGAAGAAATTTTAATGAAACCTGAGAGACCTGAAACCTGAAATTCCATGCAACCAAAAAATGTTATGCTTTGAAAAATGAATAAAGAGATTGTAAAAGTAATCTATATGAATCAAGAACGAGAAAAGATTGTTTTATATGATTAATAGATTTCATTTAGGCTTTTATTCAGAACATTGATCAACACACATAAATAGATCATGTCAAATATGGTAAACGGATTGTGCTTGATTGACATGCAAGAACTGATAAAGTTAGTTCTCTCGTCATGTAAGCATGTTTGAGCTTTAATAACGACCAGTGAGATTTGTTCTCATATCAAGTACGTTTGAAGTACTATGTTCACTAAATTTAATGTTCACATGTGAATAAAAGCTTAAATCTGTTCATGATATAAAGCAATTGTGCCTTTTCAGAAACAGCTCGATTCAAATTGATTACATTTATGATGTCTTTTTGTGATTTTTAATTTGGTTGTGTGGACTTCCAATGGATGGACAAAAAATATTGGATAATAATATTAAAAATGTCTTCAGTTGTGTTCTGAAGATCAACATAAAAGTCAACATGAGGGTGAACTATCCCTTTAAATGAGATGAGATGGCACTGTTGAGTCTTTTCTGTTCTTATCAGAGTAGTCATTCACTTGTCAGGTGAACTTTGTGGGAACAGTTAGTTTCTTTTTATGATACCTTTCGTAAAAGACACATTCCGTCTCGGAAAAGAATCACATTATGCTTTTGTGAGCTGAAGTGCCAACAGACAAGGGCATATTTCAAATCTAACCCTTTATTTCCTCTCCATAGTTCTCTTCCTTCCAACTGTCTGTCCCCCACATGTACAGCTCAAGATTCAAAAACAATGTTAATGGCTCCTTTCAGGCAATGGAGAATGTATAGTGAGTTTTTTTTTTTTTTTTTTAAGAGAGATTTTTAAAGAACTGACTCAAATACTTTTTTTTGTTAGTCATTGAGGCTTTTGTAAAATAAAATATAGTCCCTCTCCAGATAAGATCAATATTTAAACGTATTGGATGACTCAGAGCCTGCTTGACTCTTTATCTTTATTCTCTAAATAGCTGTTTCACATACACATGGAAAAATTAGTACATGAAGCCAAATGTGTGACACAGCTGCTGGACAGACCTCCCACAACTCAATAGAGATGGCAAAAGAGTGTTTGCTTTGCTTAGAGGGGGTTGTGGATCTCTACTTGTTTAGAACAGTCCTTGTGTACGTGGCCATAATATTTTGATGAGCACTGAGTGAATAACAGAGTAGGAATATATCAAGATGCCTCAAATGTCATTTTAGTACACACAATCATAGCTGTACAAACACACAGGCACTCTAATACAGTCAGTCTGCCATTAGTAGGCCAACATGGCATCTTCAAAGCGCTAATGGAATCAATAAAGTGATGGCAGGCGGCGGAATATGCTTGACTTGCTTTGATTACCAATAGCATGAAACGTCACATGCGTAACTTGTTTCTAACATGTTTGGTTGGGCTTGTCTGCTCTTGTGTTAGTTCAACAGAGTTTGTGATAATGGCGTGCAGCCCCGGGTATACTTTAGCCGTCTGCATTCGTGCAGCGTCCGCTTGACGTAATTTTCGTCATGCAGAGGGCTTGCGGCCGGTGTTGTGTAATATTTAGTTCCTGTGAAAAACTGTTCCAGTGGGTGGAGTATACGTGAATATTCATGATATGTGGGGCGTGGCCTTGAGACAACGCACAGATGAATGGAACTGAAAATATTAGTGCTCAAATCGCAACTCATTTAAAGGATTATTTCGGAAGTTTTAATGTTAAGCATTAACTGCAACAGTTGACATTTTCAAAACTATGAATATATTGTGTAATACATGATAAATTGTCTGTGATGTTTTGCCTGATTGATTACAGACACAGCAGAACAAACAATCAGTGAATAAATCATGCTCTGCTAGTACAGTTTATTACTATTTGATGTCTTTAATTTTTTTTTTCTTTTTTCATTTGTGAGGTTTTCGATTTAATTTGAATATTTTGGTTAGTAGCATGTATACCTTTTTGCCATTCAGTGACAACAGTACAGCAGAGTGTTAACAACAATGCCTGAAATAAACTTCTATGTATCTGTGCCCTATTAGAATGTATATAAGCTAGCCTGGTGTGAGTATTTGTGTAATTGTCAATTTATTTTATTGTTTCCCAGCCTCCACAGCCACGTCAGTAAGTCTCAAACTTCCTTTATCAACACCAAATTAAACATTTTTCCTGTTTTCTCATATTATACTTGATATTATGTAAAATTGTAATTAAAGTAACACAATTGCACATTTACTTGTATATGTCACAATTTTTTTTTTTTTAAAGCTTTAACTAAGCAACAATAAAAATCTTTCCACACCTATTTGCTAATCACTAGTCTCCAAGTACTAATTGATTACAATAGAATAAAGGTATAGTCCATCCAAAAATGAAAATTTTGTCATCATTTACTCACCCGTTTGAAACCAGTATGTTTTCTTTTCTTCTATGAAGAAGATATTCTGAAAAACATTGGGAACCACTAGAACTAATTTTGGTGCCCATTGACTTCCATTGTATGAAAAATACACCGATATGTTTTTCAAAAAATGTCCCACAAAAAAAAAAAAAAACTTTAAAATAAGATGAGGGCATCAGAATTTTTATTTTTAATGAACTATCCCTTTAACATGGACCCTCAAAAGAGTACATCCTGTTTTTATTAAGAAAAACATGTTGTATTTATTTAAGAGTAAAATATAGTTTATGACTACTACTAATAAATATTATATTACTAAATATTTCTTACACACACACTTATAATATATATATATATATATCATACATCATATCTGTTCTTTGAAAATATGTTGCACTGAAAAACAACCTACTTTCATGCCATGTGTTTTATAATGGTAAGTGAAATCATCCAAAATGTAATAATCCATAATGTTATGTTAATCGTGTTTAAGATTTGAAAATATTATTCAAAAGTATTTCTTCTCAAGTATACATACAATTATACCATTTCTGATCTTCAACATTGTAGGGATTCCCAAACGTTTTTGTCAGCCAAACTGCTGATCTAAAATATTTACTTGAAGTCCCCCTGAGATGAATAAAGTTAATATTTCAATAACTCAACAATACACTTTCATGTTCTCTGATGTTGGTTAATGGTGACGTGCATGTAAACAAATTAAATGTCATCTTTTTTAGTGTTTTATTTGGATTGTTTTTACAGTTGTATGCTTTTCATCAACTCTAACAAAGCAAAATTAAGTGAATGTCTGCTGTCTGAGATTATTAAAACAGAGACTTAGCACTCAATGAGAACAGCCTCCATATGTCCAGATCACACAATGCCAGAGCTATGTCACTCACATCCAGTCTGAAACAGACAGTAACTTTACATGATGATGATATGCATCACAAAAGCAAACCGAAGCTTCTGAAAAATAATAGAATAATATTCTTGAGGTAACTGCTGGCCTATATAAGAAAGACTGGGCCATCAGAACAATGCTTTAAAGGTTTATGCACTGTATTATATAATAAAGTACAAATTGCAATGTTTATGATGACTACAAGATTAATAAAACATTCTCCTCAGGTATGTAGCGGACAGAAACAATGGCTATATGCGAAATAAACAAGAAATTAAGGATGACTCACAACAGGCTAGCTTATAAACATTTTAATAGGGCACAAGTAATAAACTGTACTATCCTAGATTAGAATAGGTTATTCGCTCATTGTTTGCTCTGTTGTGTCCTTAAACCTAAATCCGAATGTCTGTAATCAATCAGGCAAAAAATTTATCATATATCACACAATATATTCATAGTTTTGAAAATGTCAACTGTTGCAGTTAATGCTCAACATTGAATCTTCATTACCGTTTCGAAATAATCCATTAAACGAGTTCGATTTGAGCACTAATATTTTCAGTTCCAGTCGTCTGAGCGTTGTCTCAAGGCCACGCCCACAACCGGGGAAATATTATGAATATTCACGTATACTCCACCCACTAGAACAGTTTTTCACAGGAACTGAATATTATACAACACCGGCCGCAAGCCCCGTCCGCGTGCAGGCCAAAATTCGAGACAGCACTGACAGTGCGCGAGCAGGACAGAAGAGTCCA
Organism: Elopichthys bambusa; assembly: GCA_037101425.1. Taxonomy (NCBI): domain Eukaryota; kingdom Metazoa; phylum Chordata; class Actinopteri; order Cypriniformes; family Xenocyprididae; genus Elopichthys; species Elopichthys bambusa. The sequence goes on from CM074432.1 coordinate 19,954,998, forward strand.
CTGAGCACAATGTGCAGTCGTCGAAGAAGAGTGTGTAAAGAGCGATTCAAAAAAAAAAAAGAAAAAAAGACGAGTAAACTCAGAAGCGTGCCTTCTCCATCGTTTTTCATTCCTGTTCTCTTTGTGTATCTTCTGAACTATGTTGCAATAGTAGAGGCACTATTTTCTTCTCCGATCCTGCCCAGCGAATGTCCAAACGATGTCTGGTTGAAGTATAGAAAAAGTTGTACTGCGCATGTGTAGAACTCGGTCATCCGCGCGCATCTTTGGTTTAGTATACTTTGGAAGATGTGCGGAGGCGCCCGGGCGCGGAAATTGAAGTATACCCGGGGCTTTAGTTTTGCTTAGCAACACATGTTTCACAGCTTTGTCTTATCATTAAAAAAGTGTATTTTTCTTGATCTTTTGAAGAAGAAAAAAAGTTGAATGTACTATAAACTTATAGTTAAAATAATACATTAGATGGCTAATAATTCTGAGGATCTGTCAATTTCACTGACCCTCATGTTGTTCCAAATGTGTACATTGTTATTTATTTTCCCCATGGAACACCAAAAGAGAATATTTGAAGAATGTTCATGTAGTTCCCGTAGTAACTGCTATTTAATATATACACTGCCGTTCAAAAGTTTGGAATCAGTAAGATTTTTTTAATGTTTTTGTTTTAAAAGAAGGCTCTTCTGCTCACCAAGGCTGCATTTATTTGATACAAAATACAGTAAAAACTGTAATATTGTGAAATGTTATTACAATTGAAAATAACTGTTTTCTATTTGAATATGTTTTAAAATGTAATTTATTCTTGTGTTGGCAAAGCTGAATTTTCAACATCATTACTCCAACATAATTACATTCTTCAGTGTCACATGACCCATCTAATATCCTGATTTTCTGCTCAAGAAACATTTATTATTATTATCAATGTTGAAATGTTTTTCAGGATTCTTTGATGAATAGAAAGTTCAAAAGAACAGCATTTATCTAAAATAGAAATATTTTGTAACATCATAAATGGCTTTACTATCAATTAAATAAATGCATCCTTTTTTTTTTTTTTTTTTTGCATAAAGGTAAAGATGAAAAGGTAAAGTATTTATTTCCAAAAAAAAAAAAAAAACTTACTGACCCCAAACTTTTGAATGATAGTGTATAATGTTACTTTTAGTGTTCGCTATTATTATTTTTTTTGTCTTAGACTTCTTCTAGGATGCTGGTCTGCGCTGCTGTGAATCTCTGTCCTGTTGGTATGTTCCAGGTTTTTTTTTTTAAGTCATCAAGCTGTGAAAGACAATCTACCTAATGAAAGAATGCTGTTTTGTGAGGCCTGTTTTCCTAATTATAATTTTTTCCTCAAATCTGCGATTCTCAGAATAGATCTACACAATGGTTTGAATGAATGATTAAATAAAGCACATTTATTTAGATAATTTTAGACCCATAATTTTAGGCTTATTAAAACAGGAAATGGCATAGAGAATATTTAATTATAGCTATAAAAAAAATCAAAGAACACTGATGCATTTAGGGACATTAGCCCATGTGCTATTTTTTAACAGTTTGAACTGTAAGAGGTCTCAGTAATATTCTGAATAGAAAATATAAATGACTGTCACTTACATTTATTCTCTATTTGACTGCCTTTGGTTACCATCACTAATGTTACTTTCAGTATTGTGCACCATTCATATTCAAATTGGGAATTCTTTTGAAGAATTTTAATAGAATTTGAAATAGAATGTACAAACCCAGTTCCAAAAAAGTTGGGACAGTGTACAAATTGTGAATAAAAAAGGAATGCAATGATGTGGAAGTTTCAAATTTTGAATATTTTATTCAGAATACAACATAGATGACATCAAATGTTTAAACTGAGAAAATGTATAATTTTAAGGGAAAAATAAGTTGATTTTAAATTTCATGGCATCAACACATCTCAAAAAAGTTGGGACAAGGCCATGTTTCCCACTGTGTGGCATCCCCTCTTTTTATAACAGTCTGCAAACATCTGGGGACTGAGGAGACAAGTTGCTCAAGTTTAGGAATAGGAATGTTGTCCCATTCTTGTCTAATACAGGCTTCTAGTTGCTCAACTGTCTTAGGTCTTCTTTGTTGCATCTTCCTCTTTATGATGCGCCAAATGTTTTCTATGGGTGAAAGATCTGGACTGCAGGCTGGCCATTTCAGTACCCGGATCCTTCTTCTACGCAGCCATGATGTTGTAATTGATGCAGTATGTGGTCTGGCATTGTCATGTTGGAAAATGCAAGGTCTTCCCTGAAAGATGACGTCTGGATGGGAGCATATGTTGTTCTAGAACTTGGATATACCTTTCAGCATTTGATGGTGCCTTTCCAGATGTGTAAGCTGCCCATGCCACACGCACTCATGCAACCCCATACCATCAGAGATGCAGGCTTCTGAACTGAGCGCTGATAACAACTTGGGTTGTCCTTGTCCTCTTTAGTCCGGATGACATGGCATCCCAGTTTTCTAAAAAGAGCTTTAAATTTTGATTCGTCTGACCACAGAACAATTTTCCACTTTGCCACAGTCCATTTTAAATGAGCTTTGGCCCAGAGAAAACGCCTGCGCTTCTGGATCATGTTTAGATATGGCTTCTTTTTTGACCTATAGAGTTTTAGCCGGCAACGGCGAATGGCACGGTGGATTGTGTTCACCAACAATGTTTTCTGGAAGTATTCCTGAGCCCATGTTGTGATTTCAATTACAGTAGCATTCCTGTATGTGATGCAGTGCCGTCTAAGGGCCCAAAGATCACGGGCATCCAGTATGGTTTTCTGGCCTTGACTCTTACGCACAGAGAGTGTTCCAGATTCTCTGGATCTTTGGATGATATTATGCACTGTAGATGATAACTTCAAACTCTTTGCAATTTTTCTCTGAGAAACTCCTTTCTGATATTGCTCCACTATTTTTCGCCACAGCATTGGGGGAATTGGTGATCCTCTGCCCATCTTGACTTCTGAGAGACACTGCCACTCTGAGAGGCTCTTTTTATACCCAATCATGTTGCCAATTGACCTAATAAGTTGCAAATTGGTCCTCCAGCTGTTCCTTATATGTACATTTAACTTTTCCGGCCTCTTATTGCTACCTGTCCCAACTTTTTTGGAATGTGTAGCTCTCATGAAATCCAAAATGAGCCAATATTTGGCATGAAATTTCAAAATGTCTCACTTTCAACATTTGATATGTTATCTATATTCTATTGTGAATAACATATAAGTTTGAGATTTGTAGATTATTGCATTCCTTTTTTATTCACAATATTAGAATTTAAATGAATTTTGATTCAACCAGTATATTTCAAAGTATATTTTTTAACAATACAAACTCTGAATGTTGACTTGACAACCTTTTTTAAAAATGACTTGAACGACTTTTATAGGCATGATAGACAGACAGATTTATGAACCAGGTGGAGAACACTTCATGTTCATTTTACAAAATGCCATTACCTGAATTCCTAAATCCAACTTCCAGTTATTCAAATTCAAATTCCACTCCAACTTCCTGTGGGATCTGGCCATTTCAGTTCAGATTTTGTCCAATCCTGGTTAATTTTGCCTGATACTGTATAAATTGTTAATACATGCAGTCATGCAATTATAAAAACATTTCCATACAACTCCATAAAGCTTGTCTCTACACTGATATATTTTTTAGAAATGACTCTGTCTGTAGGTCCAAAATTCTCTTCGGCAGATTGATTTATATTTGTCTGTAGTCCATCAACTTACAGTTGTATTGACATGCACTGTCGCTGTTGACTGATTATCTCTCGAGAAGTGGCAGAGTAGAGCAGAGGCCTAATAGGAAAATAATCACAAATAATCTGTCATCTCTACAGGCCTGAGGAGGACAAATATAAATCAGTACAATCATCTCTTAAAGGCAATGTCAAGACTGAATGGCATATTTTGAATTTACACACTTTATTTTTGTGTTATTCATTTTATTTCAAATGTATATATTTACTGTCAGTGTCCTCCAGTGCACCTAGAAACATCTGAGTTGCCTATGTGCTAATGCCATGATCTGGTTTCCTGACTTTGTATTCTCCTTGGTCAGGTGATGCACCTGACTGCCACCTAAAAGGTCAGGCATCCATGCCGTGTGCAGGGCAAAGCCACTCTCATCATTCGGCTCCTCCCAATCACCGGCCCCTCCATCCCCTGGGTGACTTTCAGCTGTGTGCACATGAAAGCCCCCAGTGTTGTGACTCTAGCCTGTGATCATATACTCTATATTTCTTTTGGTAATTAAATTGTTGGAAGTTTGAGTAAAAATCAGAAGTACTGGCCAGACACACATTTGTACATCTATCTCAATCTCTAGCTCCTTACCCTGATCTTAACCATCACAGCTAAGTGCCTAACTCTAACCCTTACCCTAAACACTACCCTCAGCCTAATTATAACCTTATCTCTAAAACCAAGTCTCTGACCCTGAAAAACAGGCTTTTAAAGGCATCTCAGAAAGTGAGGATTGGCCAAAAGGTCCTCACTCCAGTGGTCTAAAACTCAAACTGGTCCTCACAATTACTGGTATTACTATATTTTTGGGGACATTTTGGTACCCACAGTGTAGGGTTTACAAGGACCCAACACACACTACTGTTTAAGTTTGGGGTTGGTAGGATTTTTTAAATGTTTTTGAACAATGTCTTGTATGGTCACCAATGCTGCATTATTTGATTAAAAAAAAAAACAAAAAAAAAAACAGTAAAAACAATATTATTGTGAAATATTATTTAAATTAACTATTTTCTACTTTAATATATTTTAAAATGTAATTTATTTTTGTGATGACAGCAACATTTTCAGAAATCATTCTAATATGCTGATTTGGTGCTAAAACAATTTATTATTATTATTATTATTATTATCAATGTTGAAAACAGTTGGAATAATTTTGTGGAAACCATGATCATTTTCTTTTCAAGATATTTTGTTGATAAATAGAAAGTTCAAAAGAACACCATTTATTTGACATCTTTTTTAACATTGTTGTCTTTACTTTGTTTAAATGAATGCATCCTAAATCTTACTGAACCCAAACTTTTGAATTGTAGCGTATGTATATATATATATATATATATATATATATACATACGCTGTGTGTGTGTGTGTGTGTGTGTGTGTGTGTGTGTATGTGTGTATATATATATATATATATATATATATATATATCACAAATAATCTGTCTATATATATATATATATATATATATATATATATATATACACACACACATTATATATATATATATATATATATATATATATATATATATAATATGTGTGTGTGTGTGTGTGTATATATATATATATGTATATATATATATATATATATATGTATGTATGAGCAATATCACACTCGTAGCCATGCGATATGGCTGTATATCAGCACGGCTGTAATTCTTCCGTAGGCACGAGGCCGCAGGTAATCACAGCATGCTGACATACAGCCATATCGCATGGCTACAAGTGTGATATTGCGTTTATACAACAGTTCGACGGCACAAGTGTGTAAATAAATAAGAAATAACAACAGAGTGTCTTTAAAACCCCCTTTTGTGCAGCACTACTTCCTTCCGCCACAGATTCAAATCTCAAGTTGACAGTTTGACCAAGCCTCCGTTACTGATTCTAAAATGTCACTTTAGAACTAGTAACGGAGGAATGTTGAGTTCCTCCATTGAAACTCTTTGTATTTTGTACAGTATAATTGAGAGAGAGAGAGAGAGAGAGAGAGAGATTGCCTGAGTGAGCATTACCCTGAGTCTGAAATAACATTCATTCATTCTTCGGGTCGATGTCCATAATATTATATCCTTTATAAAAGTCCGCTGAGGAAAGCGATCTTTGTAACTTTTCCATAACATACAGCAAACAACTTCATTTGCAAAAGTTTTGCCTCCATCTAATGGCGTATTAATGTAACTTTCACTCAATCCATATTATGCACTATTTATTGAACATCAAAACAACAACAACAACAACAATAGCCATTATAAATGACAGTAGGAAATAAACACAATTGTACAGTTCAGTCAAACGTACAAAAGCACTAGTGTTCCCGTGACAGGTTGTCAAATGTGCTGTGGCAGTTTACCAAATGCCAAAAAATAAATAAATAAAATAAAAGCTACACATTTAAGAAAATATTGTCGGTGTTCAGGCGGAAACCGGCTCATATCTATTTCCTCATTTTTTGTTTTATTTTGTTTTTTAAAAAACAATGCTATTGGTCACCCTTTATGCCTGTATGTGGGTTTTACAAATATATGTATATATATGTATGTATATATGTATATATATATATATATGTGTGTGTGTGTGTGTGTATTTATACAACAGTTCTTTCTGGTTCTCGAATCTGATTGGATTGTATGTATATATATATATATGTATGTATATGTGTGTGTGTGTGTGTGTATATATATATATATATATATATATATATATAAAGAACTGTTATATAAATATAAATGCATATATATATATATATATATATATATATATATATATAATGTGTGTGTGTATATATATATATATATATATATATATATATATATAAAGTCGGGGGAGAAGAGCCTTGGTGAGAGAGGTAAAGAAGAACCCAAAGATCACTGTGGCTGAGCTCCAGAGATGCAGTCGGGAGATGGGAGAAAGTTGTAGAAAGTCAACCATCACTGCAGCCCTCCACCAGTCGGGGCTTTATGGCAGAGTGTCCCGACGGAAGCCTCTCCTCAGTGCAAGACACATGAAAGCCCGCATGGAGTTTGCTAAAAAACACCTGAAGGACTACAAGATGGTGAGAAATAAGATTCTCTGGTCTGATGAGACCAAGATAGAACTTTTTGGCCTTATTTCTAAGCGGTATGTGTGGAGAAAACCAGGCACTACTCATCACCTGTCCAATACAGTCCCAACAGTGAAGCATGGTGGTGGCAGCATCATGCTGTGGGGGTGTTTTTCAGCTGCAGGGACAGGACGACTAGTTGCAATCGAGGGAAAGATGAATGCGGCCAAGTACAGGGATATCCTGGACGAAAACCTTCTCCAGAGTGCTCAGGACCTCAGACTGGGCCGAAGGTTTACCTTCCAACAAGACAATGACCCTAAGCACACAGCTAAAATAACGAAGGAGTGGCTTCACAACAACTCCGTGACTGTTCTTGAATGGCCCAGCCAGAGCCCTGACTTAAACCCAATTGAGCATCTCTGGAGAGACCTAAAAATGGCTGTCCACCAACGTTTACCATCCAACCTGACAGAACTGGAGAGGATCTGCAAGGAGGAATGGCAAAGGATCCCCAAATCCAGGTGTGAAAAACTTGTTGCATCTTTCCCAAAAAGACTCATGGCTGTATTAGATCAAAAGGGTGCTTCTACTAAATACTGAGCAAAGGGTCTGTATATATAGGACCATGTGATATTTCAGTTTTTCTTTTTTAATAAATCTGCAAAAATGTCAACAATTCTGTGTTTTTCTGTCAATATGGGGTGCTGTGTGTACATTAATGAGGGAAAAAAATGAACTTAAATGATTTTAGCAAATGGCTGCAATATAACAGAGTGAAAAATTTAAGGGGGTCTGAATACTTTCCGTACCCACTGTATGTGTGTGTGTGTGTGTGTGTGTGTGTGTGTGTGTATGTATATGTATATGTATATGTATATGTATATGTATATGTATATGTATATGTACACACATTCCTGGGCAAAAAAAAAAAAACAGACCAAGCCAAAAATGGGGCAATACTATGTAGTGGTCTTTTAATGGTCTTAACCATTTTAATCACAAATCACTGGTTAGGAAATTAGCAAGAATTGCACAAATACTGTAGATAAAGTAACTTAACATGGAATAACCTTCCCCTTTGTTTTCTTTAAATGTTTAAGCCTTGGGGGTAAACTTCAAATCTAAACCTTTAGAGCAGGAGCATGGTCTTGTTGAAAAATAACATCTGATTATTCCTCTTTATTTAACAACTTTTCAATTGTGGGAAGCAAGTCATTCTGAAATATTATCCTGTTCTCAAAATGACTTTTCACAGTGAAAACTCACCAATACCAGAAGCTAAAAAGGCTCCCTACACAATGACACCTCTTCCTCCATGCTTCACTGTGGTAGAGATGCATTTATTATTATATTTCCCAGCAGATTTTCAAAGACATCGCTCTGGAGCATCACCATGCAACTCGTGTTTTATTGTGATTCATCACTCCACAAAACTCTGCTGAACCACTCTCAACTACCCATATTCTGCCAAATTTCTGAGACAGCAATGGCTTTTTAAGTAGTGCATTTGCTTAAATTTTGCTGATTTCAAGAGCAATAATTTGTTGTTTAGAAAATTAAATGCTTAGTGTTTAGCCATTTTGGGCTTGGGCCCTTTTTGCCCAGGAGTATTTATATGATCCATAAAATGTGCACACACCAATGCACTCACATACATAGCTTGTAGAGGGAATTTCCACGACATGCAGTACGTCAAGTGTTAAACCCACATCTGGGTGAAAAGTGTCCCTTTAGAGTGGAAATGCATGTAATTTTACAGAACAAGTGGGTGAGACAGTCACCACAGGGCCACAGCATCTCTTTGATGTAAGAGTTCAATAAGAGATAATTGCACCAGCTATGGTGAGCTCACTGTTTCTGGCTTCCAGCGCTGCTCAGTCTCTGTTCATCGGCAGCCTGCCTGCAGTGACAACAGCTTATCTGCTGGTGCTTTGAGTGGTGGTAGGGTAGAGGTTGCAGCGAGGTTCACTCTCTCAGAATTCTGCCCATCCTGTCACTTGAGACATGTCAGACAGGGCCAGAAGTCAAGCTTAGATATCCTGCTCTGGGTTTGATGAATGGAAATGTAGGTGTGGCAGAGACAACAGACTGCACTACAAGAGTGCGAGGTTGAACAGAGCGAGTGAGGAGAAGAAGGGCAGGTCGCGCTCGTTTCGCAGAGAAAGCGCGGAGAGCTCGTTGAAAGCACTCCCACACACTTGCTTCCCTGCAGAGACTTGCTGCAATGAGAGGAAAGAAACAACCTGGAGTGAAGACAGCTTTACCTGAGAGAGAGAAAGAAAGAGAGAGAGTGTGTGTATGTGTCTATACTTATCTGCTTTCTGTCGGTTACAGTGGGTGGATGGATTTATCCAATCTAATCATCGTGTAGGCTGCAAAAGATGTGTTTTCGTGTGGGTGTACAGTATGTATGCTTGTATGAAGAGTGCTTTCTATGTGTATACATGAAGTGCTTTTGCAGGCAACTTCCTTTCTGTATAAGGGCCATAACCACCATAGACATCAAGGGGGACAAATATCCCCCAGTAATTAGAAATGGCCAAATTGTCCCCCTCAATATTTGTAATATTCTTGATGCTGCTCTGCTGCACTGCATTATGGACCGCTTTATTTGTTGTTAGGATGTTGTTAGTTTTAAATGTAACATTTTTAGGCACATCTGCTTCAGTGGTTGAAATGATTGAAATGGCCAAATCAAATCAAAGAAGGCAGTCCTTACTGTTCACAGAGTGCGAATTCCAACGCGATTTCATATAAATAATAGTGGAAATTCAGTGTGGAAGTTAAGACCATCTTTTCTTTTTCATATTGTGAAATATATCTAAGTAGGGCAGGACTTGATTTTGTCCATTGGGAATTTATTTGATTGTTGGAACATTGTTGTTAATTGCTGCAATGTCATGCGAGTGACAGGTTGCTGAGGGGAGTTATTATTGTCCCGCTTTTGTGCCAGTGCACTCGTCATCAGAGGAGAGGTGTCATTGTGAGGGACTGCACATGCTTTGCATCAGACTGTGTAAGGAGAGTAATGGTTCGGGGCAGATCTACTGGGGTGGCACAGGGTGGCAACTGCCACCCTAAGAAAAAGCTTTGCCACCCCAGAATAAAATATAAATGCAAGCTGTGTTTCAAGTACTGCTTTTCAGCAGCGGCGCTTCATTGTGATGACAAAAAGACAGTGTAATGCAAAAAAACACGTTTATGATGTGTGCATGATGGTTGCACGCGCACGTAGCGTGCCCAGTGTAGTCAGCTTCATTAACAAATGACTCTTATGAACCGGTTCTTTGTGAGTCAAAAACACACAGCGCACCCAAGTTCACTTACAAATCGTTTTTCCATTTGTTTGTGAATTGGAAAATGACTGCTCTTTGTTACAGTGTTATATTAATTTATGTACTAGTGTTCACTGTGCAGTGCAGTATTTAAGTTTTGTGTCATCTGAGGCCAAAGTTTGATTTTGTCAGAAGAAAAAATGTTTTTGACTAGAACATTTTATTTTGACCTGGAAGTTTGTGCAAGTTGCTGTATAGTTTTGAGAAAATGTTGAATTGTTTCATGAATTGTGTGTTAGTAATCAAGAAAAACAATAATTAGATTGAAAAGTTCACAAATTTATGCTGGCTTTTAAAGCCAACTTAAAGTTAGGCCTGGGCGATAAAACGGTATCGATGTTTATCGACGGTACGTCTTAATCGATAACGATAGAAAAGATGTTCGATATAACTTGATATAATTTCACTTAAATGCGTTAAAATGTAAACAGACATGAAGTTCGGTTGCATGAACAACTCTCAAGCTCGTTCCGTCCATGGATCACAAACAGACACGCTAGGAGTGACACGCAAACAAGCTGCTGTGGAGTTTAGTTGTGCAATTGGCACGTTAAATCAGAACACACAGACACATGAAAATGAGTGCTGTACCTACCGGTGACGAGGAGACTGTGAATAAAAAAAGGACATGTCTGTATTAACAGCTGCACAAACAGTGGTTTCAATCACACAGTATCTTTATTTCTGTGCTACAAATATTAAAATTATCACAGAAGTACTGAGATAAAAGTTTATAGTTCAGATAAAATACTAATGTCTATGTTACTGATCAAAACAAGGAATTTGAACGTGCTGAAAATGACGCATTTATTGATTACATTGTTTTACCACCATTTGGCGACAAGTGAGTGTTAAAAAAATTGATGTTGAATCTTCATTCAACAGATTCTTTCAAATACACTGATTCATCCAGTAATGAAACAAGAGTATTTTTGAGAATCAGGGTGTCATTGAAGATTTAAAAAAAAAAAAAAATTAATCCAAATATATTTAAAATTTTAAAATAGACTGCAGCACTTAATATTTTGTCAGAACCTCTAAATTACATGTTATTTCGTTTAGTTGTCATTCAGAATTATGATCTCGGTTTGAAACAAACAAAAAAGTTTGCATTGGTTAAATTAAAAAAAAAAAAAAAATTATACTAAATTTTCTACTTTAAAAACTTAAAGTCTTGTTTAGAAAAAAAATGTAAATAGTTTGGTCAGTTAGGCTAGAATAGATAGATGTTCTGGGTGTTTGTTAAAGTGTTGCTAGGTGGTTACTAGGAGATTCTGGGTGGTTGCTAGGCTCTTGCTATGCAGTTGCTGGCGTGTTGTTAGAGTATGTGCTTGATAGGGTGTTCTGGGTGAACACACACAGACATTCCCACCTCTGTTAATAACAGAAACTCAAAAATTGTTTGCAAAACTGTGCAAATTCAAAAGTTTTTGTTTCTCTTTAACTTGCACTAAAACATGTGATTTATACCATCAAAGTAGACTATGTAATATTAATAAAACTGCTCATCTCCTTTAGTGATACAAGCTCAGACTCTCAAAACATCTGTTGATGGTTTTCTTATAGTATCTTGACTTGGTGCCATAATGGATATTGAAATCGAAATATTTATTTTTAATTTTAAACAGTATAGATGATTACTTTGTGGTAATGCAATATTTGTGAACACAATTGTTGTGTATGTCAGGCCATAAATCTCCAAAAACTATGCATGGGGGCTTGCTTTGGTGTTGCCACCTCTTTGTCAGCCTATAAATAATTTTCTGAATCCACCCCCTTAAAGTGTTATTTTATGTGTTTTTACACAGGATATATGTTAATACTTAACAAACAGTGCTTATCAGACAATGCTAATGATCTCAAAATGGCTACATTTTACCACCCAAGACTTGTCACTGGACCCATCGTGCATTTGACAGACAGTATCCCATCTTCCAGATATCACAATTAAGTTGTCTTTCAATAGCTTAAAGATTGCCCCTCGCACAAGCACTCGTACCCTGTCAGGCAGCTTATCTGCTCTGATAGAGGTGTGTTTTCTTTCCCACACTTTTGTCAAGCAGGAAAAGACCTATTTACAGGCCTGCCAACAACGATTTCCACAGCCTTCCTGTGTGGTTAATACAGTACATATCAACAGTCTGGCCACATCTTCCATCCATCTGTCCATCGTTCCATCCTCAGTCCATCTATCTGACCGACCGGCCAGCCAGTCAGCCATCCCATTTATTTTGTTTGCTTTTGGAGGAAATGGATGTGAGCAATCACTTTGTTGAGTGCTGAGACTGAAATAGCAATCCCATGGCTGTAGTTGCCCAGCTGGTTTCTGTTGCCTTCAGTGTTGTACATGTTACATGTTCATTGATTTGTCTCATCTCATTGCAGCTGTTTTTCTAATGTGACATGCAAGGGAAAGATCTCAGATGAAAATAACTTCAAATAGTCTTTAGCCAGGGGTGGACTGGCCATCGGGAGTACTGGGAGTTTTACTGCTGGGCCACTAGACAATGTGGGCCGGCCTGTTGCAACGTAATTATATATGAAGAATGAATTATAGTAAATTTACCTAGTCTATATCCTTCCGTCAGCCCAGATGAATTGTTCGCGCAGGCGCGGCCCACTTGAGGAAAAAACTCTAATCCATTTAGTGTGCTCAGTCTGTCTAAAAGCACTCGTCAATGTCAAAATGTTTGAGATATCCAATCAAACCGAAGCAGGCGGGATTTACTGTCCACAGAAACCAAGCAGCGCAGCACTTTTTAATGCTTGAAGAATGCATTCATATTCATATTCAAGTAGACTATGTCCCGTGTTAGGAAAGTATCTAAAATATATAAGGTTCTAATTAGTTCACATGCATTTTATTTTACAAAAAAGTTTGAAATAAGACTTCTTTAATGTTTTTGAAAGAAGAAGGTGGAATTTATTTGATCAAAAATACAGTCAAATAGCTGTTTTCTATGTGGATTTATTGTAAAATGTAATTTTGTGATCAAAGCTGAATTTTTAGCATCATTACTCCAGTCCTCAGTCCCATGATCCTTTAGAAATCATTCTAATATGCTGTATTTTTAATGGTAGATTTGACATTTTTTGCCAGTCATTAATTAAAGTTAATGATAAGCATTTCAATAATAATAATTAAAAGAAAATAACATTTATATTTCTGTATAAATAGCATTTATATTTTTATGTTATAAAAAGCGGTTTAAAAAAATTACTGTGTGCATAATGAGCTGGTGGGTTTTATGGTGAGGTGTGTTGCGGACCGGATGTGATGGGTCGCTTTGTGCCAGAAAGTCCAGGGCCACTTTTTTGCCCCAGTCCTCCCCTGTCTTTAGCTGTAGTGAAAGTTGTGATGAAAAGACTGTCACTCAAAAAGAAAAAAAAAAAAAAGAAAAAGAGAAAAAGTATTTGTGGTGTTGTATAAAAAGAGTGAAAAGGTAAGAAAAGGATATATGAATATCTTTTCCCCAGCCTTTGTAGAAATGATAAGTGTGGTATCATATTGGGGAAGTCAGTTCCATTCACTCACTAGTGTGCCCATTGAGTAGACGCAGCAGAATTAGACTTTCAAATCACCCCGACTTTGTTATTTTCTTCAAGTCTTGCTGTGCACAAGGCTCTTCATCTCCAGACAATCAGCATGCCAGGTCGATGGGGCAAGAGAAAGGAATCATAGAAGCAGAAGTGTGAATGTTTAAAATGCAGCTGTTCTTGTTCTTGGCTGCCATTAATGTCAACTGCCAAAATGGCTGGAAGCCTCTAATGATGTGTGGAATAAGAGGACACGGTCTGTATCGTCACCGGCAGTCGTCTTTAACTTTTCACCTGCCTGATAGCTTTCTTGAAAATGCCAACCATTTCTTTACTACTACTTGGTTGGTTTGCACAAGTTCTGAAAAACTGAGACAGACGGCCGATTAAAGGGAGTTCCTGATTAAAGCACACCTGACTTTCATCTCAATGACTCTGCTAAGAGTATGCAGCTGAATGAGCCTTAAACCCAATAAAAATTTAATTAGTCTTTCTTGCATTAATTAAATGTCAATCATAATGAATCCATTACATGTTATGAGGCATTCTGAGAGATGCACCAGATTGCTTGATTACTGCAAGAGCACACCTGTACCAAAAAAAAAAAAAAAAAAAAAATAGCCCCGAACAATTCTTGTTTTGTGTATTATATTGTTCAGTACAAGCATCAGATTATTGTTGTGGTACACTTAGCATGCTAATTCAAAGCTAATTAAAGTAAAATGAAATCTGCTAGTTTATCAGGAGGAAGATTGGAATGTAAAATACCCTCAAGCTAAACACCCAAATTTCTCAGGAGGAAGAAAGGCGGCTCGATTTCTGTGTACAAACGGATGGCAATTGGACTGTGGTCTTCCCATCTCTGCTGGAAATGGGAACTGCTTTTTTCTCATTTTCTCAGGTGGCACTGCAGCCTCAGTGGCAAGTCACCTTTGTTTAAATCAATACTACAGAAAGAGTGACTGAGAGAAGTAGGGAGCGTCGGGGAAGGCAAAGAGTTGGCACCATAAAGAGAGATGTTTAGTCATTAAAAGAAAAAGCTAGGAACAAACTATATATATATATATATATATATATATATATATATATATATATATAGTTTGTTCCTAGCTTTTCCCCCGTTTGTGCATATATATATATATGTGTATATATGATGAAGTTGCAGTTTACAGTATATCCTGGTTAAAGTTTAAACAAGTGGTTTTCAATTGTGGTCCTAGGAACACAAAGCACTGCACATTTTGTATGTTTCTTGTATCGCACACACTCAGTTCAGCTGATGATCCGAATCAAGTGTGATAAAGAAAGGAGACAAAATATGCAGTGCTGTGGGCCCCCATGACCACGATTGTAAACCAATGTTTTAAAATTACTGTACTGTAATACTCTCTGGCAGACTTTGTAGCTTTATTGCCATTTGTTGTTGTTTTGCAGCCATTTTTATAACCAACATTATAAATGTTACAGAATGACAAATAGTTGTTGGTTTGAACAAAAAAAATGTGATCTGTCCTTGTCTTGTGTGTGAACAGGCCTTTAGATCTGTTTCCATTCAGCTGTGGAGCTTGAGCAGAAATCAGTCAAAGTCAACCATACATTTTTCACATAGCACTATAGTTAACAGCTATAGGGGTGGGTTTCTGAAGTCATTCGCCATTGTTTAGGGTTATGTGTTTCATTCTACCTTTGTTTTCTTGCAAGGTCACCCAACAAAAAGCTCATTTCACACTATGATGCTGTAGCGCTGCTAAGGAAGAACATTCAGTTCAGCCAAACAGGGTAAAGGTCTGATTGGGCGAAAGAACCACCACTGATACTCTAGGCCGAAAGAAGAATGTAAACATATGGGAGTTTCAATGGTCCCACTGCTGTTCCTTCTGACTTAACATTGACAAAACCTCTTAAGGGATGTTAGTGTAAATGCCGACTCTATTCTAACAAGCAGGAGTATATAGTGGAAAAAGTTGACATTGACCTTGCTGAAGTTTGTTCTTTTTAAATTATAATGCAGTGAGTTGTTTTCCCTGTCACTCTTACTTGTGTACTTACAGTTTGGAGCCATATATTGTAAACCTGAGTGACAATCACCACTGGTAAATTTCCACATACACTGTGCTGAACCTCTCATATAAGAAATGACATGTGTTTGAGTGCCCAACTCAAGTGTAGAGCAGAAATATAGAGCCGAGTGTACAAATCAATGACAACTGAGTTTTTTTTTTTTTTTTTCTTCTTTTTTATCCAAACAAGTGCCCCATTTGTAATAAAGATATCACAAAGAATCTGAGCTCTTCCCAAATTTTACATCAAACTAAAATAACCATTTTCGACAAGGGTTGTTTTTGCTGCAAAGGATGAATCAAGTCAGCCAGTTGCAACCAATCCACACAACATGACTTGACACCAATTTCTAGCCTTTCACTTCAAGAGCAGCCAGATCTATTCATATGATATTATGATAGAAAGGCACTAAAATGACATTGAGCTATGACACCGGTGCCCAGCAAAGGAGGCAAAAGTGACATGCAGTCAATCTAGTATTGCTACAGCCATGCATCAAGACAAACTTCAGAGAAAGTCTGTCAAAACAAGGCTCGTCTCCAGTCGAGATGGCAATGATCTTGTATCACCCTCAAGGGGTTTATTTTGCAACAGTTACTGGCTTGTTTTTTTTTTTTTTCACTAGTTACCAACTAATGTTTTTATTGTCTTGCTGTCAAATATTTTATTCTCATATATTAAAATAAATCCTGTCCTCTATTTGTATCAGCCGTGGCTCGTCTGTATGGACAGGTAGAGCCCTACCAAAATATTCATCCAAGCATAGACCTCTATATACACTGAATAAATAATGAATTATAAATGAGTTCAGCATTCTGCAACAAATATTTTTTCAGATTTTTAAGACTATTTTAAGTCGTAAAGTGAGCATGATATATTAAAATGTGGCACATGGATTCAGCAGGCATGTATTCATGATACTAAGTGGGGCAGCCGCTCTCGGAGCCCTCTCTAGCTCTACAGCGCCCCACAAATTTCCTATGTAAATCTGTGGTGAAAAATGGAACTGCAGCGCACTCTCGTAGAGAGCCATTAGGGCAGATTGCTGGCTGGCCTCTTATTTTCACAGTAGGTAAACACACCTTAAGTAAACCTCGCTCCAGACCAAGACATTATCAGTCTGTTTCAGATGTGTCTGCATCAGGTCAGTAACCCTTCAATTTAAACGTGCTCATGTGGCTTTAATATACAGTAGTTCTGTTGTGTTTGTTTTATGTTTGTTCTGAGAATAGACATGTTTTTTTTTTCCACACTGGAATTCCTACATAACTTGCAATATTCTAAAACAACATTCGGAAACAATAAATACTACATTAAGGCAATTTTAAGATTGCATTCTATGTGTTTGTTTGTCATGTGTACTGAAGTCTGTCAGTCATCATTAAAGCGCCACCCTCAGGATGAATAACACAAGGACATTAGAATTCTGCCAAAAGTGTGTCTCATGTGTTCAGCGATTAAGATATAAAGCTTACAAAATGTTTATCATAAACTAGCACCAAGATCCAGAATGTGCCCCACCTAAATTTATGGCCAGGAGCCGCTACTGATTTGTATTACAGTAGGTAGTCATGGTAACCATTTACAGTCATAGGATGGCGCCAATTAGCTACTTGGGTTGATATGAAATCAGTGATACTGAACGCCATGGCACTGTGTATTTTGCCATGGGCAATGGTTAAATGCTATTAATATAAAATATTATACAACAATTTTTGACTTCTCAATATTGCATTTGACAGTTATAATTAAATAATCCAGAAAGTTGTTTAATAAAATGATTTTTTTTCACCATAACAAGCCTAGTTACGTGTGTCATCATGTGGTTCATTATTTTCTTAAATGCTTTCTGGACTAGAGTTGTTCAAAAACGACATGCCCTCTTATAATCACTTAGTGCCTCTAGCAATGTCAAAGCCTGCTCTATGAATGAAAGAAAGAAAAGGCAGAGTAAAATTTTTCAAGAGGACAATATGAAATGACTCCTGTTGTGCTGTGTTCATTACCTTTAATTCATTAATGTGCAAATTAACCTCAGACATACAAAGAAGAGCGGCGGCAACACAGAGGGGTGTTAAGAGAGGGATCTAATGTGGTCATCTAAAGGTTATGAATGAATAATTCATGAAACGTTTTATTTCCGGTTGTCACATATTACTGTTCCCCCTTTGTCCCCTTGACTAGATTTCAACGCCGCTGTTAAGATGGCACATCTAGAGAGAGTAAAAAATGGGAAAAGAGGGAATAGTTCAGGATCCAGAGACACAGCTGTGTGCTGATGGTTGGGCTCCGTATCTTTGCATCTCCGCTAGTGCATCAGGAACAGATGGGTCTCGGTTAATTGAATTATTTATTAACCAAATCTCTGAGCATATGCTGGACATTGAGAATCCTGTCTTGTCTGAGCCGCCCAGCAGTCGTCAAATTTCCGGCCTCCTCTGAAGAGCCTCCTCCCAACTGTGTTCCACATCCCGAGGAGAAGAGAAAGAGGGTCAGTAAGAATGGGAAACACTAGAGGGTGAAGTAGGACGTGCTAATGATTTACCTATTTGCCTTTGGCCATTTCCTAGCAACGGCATTTTATTTTCCTCTTTCTTCCTTCACTCTAAGCATCGCTCCAGGCCTCCCTGTAGAAGAGGATGCCACTTAGCTATCAGCAGTTCTGGAAGCAATAAGAGTAAGACTGGTGAGAAGTTTTTGCCCTCAAACTCTCCAGGGATAAGCAACACTCTGTGAAGATGCCCTCCCCTTTCCAACAACAACAACAAAAAAAGAGCAGGAATTCACCCTCCACAATGTGCTTGTCCTGACAAATGGGCCGATGATGATCCCGATTAGCTTCAGCAGAGGTCACAATGCTCTTTTCCTATCTGCTGCAGAACACTGGAACGTAATAAATGTGCAGCAATAAAAGGTATAATACTAGCAGGGTCAAAAACATACTGTGTCGAAATGCCTCAAAAATAAATAAACCGTGCAAAATCAAATTTAAAGGCGATGATGCGTTCTTATTTTAGAGTTAAACATAGGTGTTACTTGAGCACGTTCAGAGCAGACAGACAGTAGCTCATTTTCACCGCTGCCGTCGCCACGGCAGGCCCCGAAATCCTCTCCTCTCCTGTCTTGTCAAATAAAATGAAATGGCTTTGATCTTCTATCCTAACTCAGCTCTGTATAATTTCAGCAGCTGCTGAGAAACCTGCTCTCTACCTGAGTGTTTGTCAGCCCGAGCAATTTGTCTTTGGATGGATTGCATTGGGTGATAGCTTTATGGAGTCACGGCCAAAGCTTGCAGCGCTGCCTGCAAAGAACAAATCTCTGATACTCACAATCATGCGAGACACGGGGAAGAATGAAAGGAAAAGAAAGGGAAAAGGAAGAGAGAGAAGTCAATCAAGTGCAGCTATTGTGGGAACCATTGTAAGGGTATCAATTACTTTGTGTCAGTCTCCAAAGGCCTTCCCCTGGTAATGCTGAACACAAATACAGAACGAGATGTGAGGTAAATTATAGCTACACGGAGGTCTACAGATATACCGACACAAATACAGCAGAGAGACGCTAGACTGACAGCCTGAAGGGTGAACCCAGAGATGTATCAGACATCTGTGTGCACGTTTCACTAGCGGGTGTATGCGTTGTTGGTAGCGCCATGCTCGTTCTGAGAGGAACGTCGTCTTTGGAGGCTTCTGTTGTATTTAAAGTGCACATTCTCTTGTGTTTCAAAGCTTGAGTGGATAGAATAAAATTTGCAAAACAGTTGGGGATCACTTGTACCTGCAACTCACACAGCTTGTAATTGCTCTGTGACTTCAGCTCAGCGGTGAGAGGAAAGGAACCAATTAAAAGCCAAATACGGCCTATGAGGTGTCCACTAAAAATAGCCACTCAGGCAGTGTCTGCTGTGAGTTGTGACAGAAAATATGGCTGGAGGAATTTAGGGAATAGTATCCTACAGTTCTAAATAAGTGCGCCACTGTGTTGCTTTCGTGGTGCGAATCAAGCAGTGATTATAAGAAAGGTGTCTGCTGTTGTTTTCTCAAAGGACGAGATGTTTAAAGATCCAGGCTCTCCAGCAGCTGCATGCAACCTATGTCTGTGGGAAATTAGGCAAGCTGAGGCTTGTTATTGTGTTGTGGCTGATGAAGCAGAGGGCTTTTTCAGCCACCACTTATGTTCTTCATATTAACTCAGGTAATCTTTTCGCATGTGAACAAATATGAAGTTTCTTACTGTGTTAACCTTTACTGAATGCTGAAATTACATAATTTTACCAAGCTGTATAAAATTTAAAATGTTAAGTGGAAATTAGACTCTTGAGCTGTGTTCCAAAACCTAGTGATCTGTCTAGTAGCCTTCAGCTTTATAAAATGTTTATTAAAACAAGTTTATAATTTATTATTCAACAAACATTATACATTTTCTCACCTTGTCCACCATCTTGGATTGTTTTTCTGAGCCTATCACTATGCATTATGGGATTGCCTCCTCCACAGTGTGTACATGTGCCTTTAAATTTTATCGCCTATTAGGAGACAACATGTATGATGCTTTTTCTGCAATGTATACATGTAATGCGGCCTTCAAATTTCACCACAGTGTGGTGTATTAGGAGTCCGCACCTATGATGCCATTAGATGCTCCCTCTGTAGGCAGCTCACTAGGTTTTGGAACAGAGCTTTTGCATATGGTTTATATTATTTTGTTGATGTGACACTTACAAGGGGTCAAGTCATCTCTCATGTTCCTCCATATTGTTACTCTTAATTATCTAATGGTCAGCTCAATCACAAGTGCCTCATATTAAGGCAAGGTCAAAGTTCAATCCATCACCTTTAGTGACATGGCTGATTATGAGGTCAGAATGAGTCACAGGGAGAGATAGCCTAAGGAGTAATTTTATAGGGCCAGAGGTCAAATTGAAACGTGATGTTGGATCTCTAAGGCCTACAGACTTGTTCCCTTGTCCTCTTCATGCCCGGTGCTACAAATGTCTTCAATCAGGACTGGAGGCTTATGGGAAAGTAGTTCAAGTCCTCTCCACTTTTCAAATCTAACCACTCCAAACCAAATATTGTTTTAACCAGTCTTGCAACCCTTGTGCCACACAAGAATCCTGTCCGTGTATGTGGGTGGCATATGAATGTAATTAAAATGCAGCTATTGTGCTCTATTTTCTCTGTGGTGGACACTTGACCTGATGGTGGACTTCTATGCTGATTTAAATGCTCTTCTAGCATTTAAACAAGGCTGTTTATATGCTTTTGACTGCTGTCCACTCTTATTAGTCCATGAGTTGTTTCTCAACCATATGTTTTCATTTCTCATCTTCACCAGTACTTCTGAAGATTGGATGTTTGAGTGCTCCGTAATTGAGACTGAAACTTGGCCATGCATTATGGATCATAAGTACTAGGCCTCATTTGAATATGCATTGCACAGTCCACAGAAGTGGATTGCCTTTCTAAGAGTGCAGGAGCACTGAACTGAATTATGCAAAAGACCCAAACTGGATTGAGACTTGAATTTGAGACTCGAAAAATATTGATCTTCATCTATTTGGGTGTCATAAATCTGGTACTGTGTATGTTTTTCATAAAAGAAGATTGTTTCCCATCTCCTTTTGCATTTCCACCATATCTCTGCTCAGTAGCACCGTGAGCTGTGTGTGTAAGTGTGTGTCGATTGGACGAAGGCACGAACCGAGTAAATGACTTGCTCCTATCCGTTTAGCGCTGCATACATAGAGAAGTGTTTCATCTATTGACTTTGTGACAGGTCCAACCATGTGCCACAGCTCATCAGTCCTTGTGCTGTGTATGATGATCTTCCTCTCTGGGGCTGTGAGAGCCGGAGACGTGCTGAGGATGCGTTGGGACTAACAAGTACGTGAGTACAATGCAGTTGGGCGTTGACTCACCAGCTGGCTTTCTGTGTCAGATCCCCTCTCTCCCATTTGAGGGCATCCCAGTCACATGCTCCCCATGACTGAGACTGTCACAACCAAACCATTAACCTTCATTTTGAGCAACATTAATCTTGTTGTAATGGAGATGGTGTTTTATTTACTCAGCAATGCTGTGCACACACTGGAGTGTGTGTGTGAGTAAACAACCACTGATTGATTCTGCAAATGTTCATAAACTGTGTTTGTTTACCAGGGAATGGTGATCATTGCCATTTTTCTGACACACACACGAAAGCATTCTTGTTTTGTTACCATATACACACTGTACATATGTGCTATATAGTGTGTGCACATAGTTCACTGGCACAAAAATGCTGTCTCCTCCAATGATTTTAGCAAAGTACAATTTATTTCCTTGACAAATCCGCAGGTGGATTGTTCCTTGTTCTTCAACAGAAAAATACTTCAAAATGGTTGAAACCGGTTTGAAAGTCAGTTTGAAGTCACTATATAACGTCATCCTTACCTCACACTGTCTTACTCAAAGGCCCGCGGTGCGCCACGCTTTGCATCTTCTCAGTGCAATTCCATTTGAAGTGCAGTAAAACAAAAACATCATTGGCTGGAGGTGTTTCTCTGGAGAAATGCTTTTTAATGTTGGATTGTTTGAAGCTTCATCTCTGTGAAATTCTCATTTTAAGAGGATGCACATTGTTTTCATAGGGTATGAGTGAGCAAAGTGAGGAACTGTCAGAGAAGTAAAGTTTGAATATGACTATTGGCATCAAGCATCTTGGTTAAGAACAATTGATTTTCGCTGTAATATACCTACAAGTGCCTCAGTTATGATGCACTAAGTAAAGGCTGCGTTATTGCTCTCCGGTTGAAACGATGCTGGTTGTCAAACACATGAGCTATAATGTGAACATGGATCTGTTGAAAAACAGAAACATATGGGGCAAATTCACAATTGCTACATTTGTGCCTCTTCTTATTTCAGTGCTAAAACCTTTCTTATTGACTAACCATAGCAATCTACTTGATCCGCTTGATTTATCTTTGTAAATTTGTAAATTATAGTTCAACCAAAAATGGAAATTCTGTCATCATTTACTCACCCCCATGTCATTACAAATCTGTATGACGTTGTTTCTTATATGGATCACAAAAGAAGATATTTTGAAGACCCCATTATTCTTCAAAATAAAGATTTTTCTAATACTTTTAGTGCAAATGTCTTTCATGTAAATTAAGTGTATTCTTATTATAGATTCTAAACTGTGCCGTAGTCAAGAAATTCTGCCATTTGCTTGCCGTAATTAACAGATTAAATTAACTTCCATGAATGGTAAACAATTTTGTATAAGAGAGATGTTTGTGTACATTTTCTAGTGATCATGGCAGCAGTCATACATCAAATGGTGATCAGGTGAGGGAGAAGAACATTATAAGCAGGCACAAATCCAGACTTATAGCTTAGTGCTTTTAAAGAGCCATTTCAGTTGCATGGATCACAGTGCAGGAGTGAGTCTGTAACCTTCACAACCTAGCACTTAGAAAAGCCCTGCAAGATGGAAAATTGCACACCACAACTGTGATCAACACTCGACTGTTAGGGGTGATGGGGCTTTTTCAACTTATGCCCCAAATTGTGGAATGTGCTTCCAGTTGAGATCTGTTATTTTTTTTTTTTTAAATAATAACTTATTTATAGTTTTTTGTGAATTTTTTATTTTTTATTTTTGTTTTTTGTTTGTTTGTTTGCACCTCATTTGCATATTTTCTTTAGTGAAAGTCAGGTTTTAAAACAATGTCGGTAACACTTTATTTTAGGGTCTTTTAACTAGTTGCTTATTAGCATGCCTATTACTAGAATATTGGCTGTTTATTAGTAATTATTAAGCACATATTAATGCCTTATTCTGCATGACCTTATTCTACATTCTTAATCCTGCCCAATACCTAAACTTAACAACTAGCTTACTAACTATTAATAAGCAGTAAATTAGGAGTTTATTGAGGGAAAAGTCATAGTTAATAGTGAATACATGTTCCCTATTCTAAAGTGTTACCACAATGTCAATATGTAATGACGTCACCAGTGAGCACAATTCATTCTTAATAAAGTCCACTATGTATCTGAAATTTCTGTGTATTTTGCATTTCTAATTTTACTACAATTACTAATTATGTTTTAATATTTAAGGCTCAAATCTACAGAGCCTCTCTACAAATCATCATGGTACACATTATGTTATCATTACTAACTTATTTAATATTCAGTACACATGCACAAAGTGTAAAACGGAAAGGGCATAAACTTACGAAAAAAGAAAACACGCAAATATCGCTGCTGCTGCAGTTCTTGCATTCCTCTGCAGCTGGCTCGTCAATAGCGCGGTATTACGATATTACGGTTATTGCGACAGCCCTCTAGTAAATGTCGGTTATGGACAATTATGGCATTGTGGTTTGTCAGTGTTCTTTATGTGGTCTGAACTAGGGCTGGGCGGTATATCGAGTTTGTACGATATACCGATATTTTTTTAATATACAATACGGAATGAGGCGATACTGTTTATATAGATAGGAAATGCATAATACAGTTTGGCCCTTAATACTAAACATGAGAAATGCTTAGTATTAAGGGCTTTAAAAATAACTCGTAAGATTAAAATATAGTTAACATGTAGGCCTATTGTTATAGATGCTCGGACAGATTCATGTGCTGACAGATATTTGCGCTGTATGCTTTTGTGATGTGGTGTTTTCCTAAGCTCATAACTTACATTTCACAGGTATATTCTCCATCTGTAAATGTCAGAAAGTCATAAAAATATTTCTATTTTGCTGTCAGGAGTGGACAAGCCTTCTGCTAGCGAATCTCATTCTCTTAACTTCAGACTTGAACGAGCGCCGCTGCGCCCATTCATGCCCAACAGACGGACCTCAATAGAATGGGATCGCCATAATTATAATAATAATTCTGATATATTGCTATAATTCTGACTAAAATATAAATGTTGATAAAATGTTTGTTGTTGAACAATAAATGTGCCATATGTAGAATTTTAAACCTACAAGTAAGTGTATTTTTATGATAGCAGTAACTATATATATATATATATATATATATATATATATAGCTAATTAGTCTGTGCTTTTTTTAGTCTAGTGAATTTAACTTCTGCTTTAAAAAGCATTATTTTCATTTTTAGATTGTAATGTTACAATGTTAGAATGTAAAGTAACTTTCTCTTTTTTGCACATACTGTAGGCCTATTAGTGTGCCATGCAGACTACATGGTTACATTCACTATATTTGTATTAATAGCTTTCAATATAAACACTGTTTGTAGGACAACATTAGGCAGGATGTTAAATTAAGATTTTATGCTGACTTAAGTATGTTTTTAGCAACAGAAATAACTGAATTATATTTGTAGCTCCTACATCCCCCTAGAAAATCCACTTCATACTCTGATCATAAATGCCCCACTACAAGATGTGGTTATATTTTATTTTGGATTCTATCAAGAATCATAAAACTATTTCTTACAGTAAGGCATTTTAAAATATAGAGAAGAGCTGCACTGTACTTTGTTTTGCAATAAAAAATATATCTAAAAAACAGATACATTTACTTGAAGAGCATCTTAAGTTTTTTTTTTTTTTTTTTCCTTCAGAGACTATCAACTAGTATTAACATGTTACCAAGTACTGGAAAGGAATGTGTTGATGGAAGTTATCACAAATCAAAGTGTTGGACATCAAGCAAGATCTACCCAAGGATTAATGTGATTACCAGTCAATAGCAATTATAGCAAGCTGAAACCCCACATCCAGGTCTCATTAGTGTAGCTGTTAGCACGGACAGACCTGTTTATTTTTAGCTGAGGGGCAAGGCAAGGCAAAGGTGCAGGGGGCAGCGTGCAGAGACTATTGATTAGATCCGTGTGCTCATATGTTGGAGGGGCTGATCTGACCTTGGTTAATGACAGAGCAGAGGTGATGAGTACTAGCACAGCTGTGGCATGCTGTCGGCCATCTTTCAGCACTCCTACCTATAACATCACACAGACATAAAGAGTCAATGGGACTGAGAGCTCCATGCAGCACCAAGTGCTTGTGGGCAGGTTCTCTCTTTGTATGCATAAAGCTTTGAATTAACACCCCAGATTTTAACCTTGCTTTGCAGAAGACGAAGCAACATGACAAATGGACTTGGGTCCATACCAAAAGCTGTAGTGGGAAAGCATCCTAAAAGCCAGCACTTGCATTTAGATTGGAAATTAGATCATCACACGGAGCAAATGTCTAAAATGTCTAATTTTGTATCCTATTATTTGGCAATAACAGCAGTCATAGCCTTAACTGCATTCACCATGTGACTGAACAGCTACATTAGCGGTGTTGCTAATAACCATCCATTAGACATATATTAGTGAGTTGTAAATAAAGCTGTTAAGTATAAAAGGCAAAGATATGAAACAAAGACACTGGTGATAGATGACTTCAGAAAAAGGGAGTCTGGATAGGGAGAGGAGGTGCGCACACACACACACACACACACACACACACACACACGTTTGTATTGTTAGAATTGTGGGGACATTCCATAGGCGTAATGGTTTTTATACTGTACACACCGTATTTTCTATCACCCTACATTACCCCTACCCCTAAACCTACCCATCACAGAAAACTGTGCACATTTTTACTTTCTCAAAAAAACTCATTCTGTATGATTTATAAGCCTTTTGAAATGGGGACATGGGGTAATGTCCTCAAAAGTCACCCTCTCCTTGTAATACCTATGTCATACCCATGCATTATACAAATTTGTGTCCTGATATGTCACAAAAATGCACGCACACACACACACACACACACATTTAGTGAACACATACCAAACATCGTAATTATTATCTTTTCCATTTAGTTTTGGAAAGTATTCTTGTGACCCTCAACTTGAAATATTCAGAATGTGGGAATATTTTCATAGCTCCCCCTGAAAAGTAAGAATGGTCAGGCCAAGATCAACAGGACACAAGTATATCACATTTAGCTTGTGAGGGGAGACGGTGGGAGAACGCACTTTGTTTTCCTCCCTCTCTAAATTTATATCTGCCTTGAAAATGAATCTGTATAAGGTCACACTCCAATCAGGATTCCCACAGCATTCCTGTCTAAATGTAAACTGAGAAAGCTATCAGCCTCAGCCAATGTGTGCCTTATTGAAATAAATGAGACTTCATTAGGAGAGCAAAATAGATGGCATTGCACATTGAAATTGTCTCACTGATTCCTCACCAGCACATGCCAAGATGGGGGTTGCTGTATGTTCTCCTGATCCTCATAAAAGACGAGGCAGATGTTGTGTTGAAAATTTCCTTTTACAATAAATGATTGCTTCCTCTGCTTTGACTTAATAGAGGGGTAGATTCCTCCCAAAATTCAAAACAGAGGGTCTGTTCTACCGGATTCTGTCGGAAATCTGCAGATAGATGCACACGCGTCCAGATGCCTTCTGGTTGTAGCTAGCGTGGCGAAATCCAAAAAAGAAATGTGTTAGCAATTGAATCCAATGCCTCATATCTCTCTGTACTGACATTTTTATTCGTTTTTAACACATGTGAAAGGAGATGAGACAGTTAAAGAGATTGACCCTGAAACAATGGGCAAACTACAGTCAAACAGGGTTGTTTTGAATTATAGGTGTGCATGAGGTGAATAAAATGAGGAGCGTAACGATGATAGAATGAAAGAGGTTTAAATGTGAGCCAAATAAAAAACAGAAAGCCTACCTGCACACATCTGGACAGAGCAGCACGTGTTGGTTTTAGCGGAACCTCATACATCAATGAGCCATTTCAGCACATTGACTTTAAGGTTATTGGCTTTGGATGTTATAGTGAGGGCATTCATTTTCGGGAGAAGACATCTGCTTGGCTTTGGCTGCGGTGTAAAGCTGGGCCTGCCTCTCTGCCTACAGTAATGGGACGTTCACACCAAGGACAATAACTATAACTATAAAATTTTAATAATCATTCTAATTCTATGACAAAAGGGAAGTCTTTTTTTTTCCAGATGATGAACGATAAAAAACATTGACAGCCATTTAGATTCCACTTGGCTTTAAAGAGCTTGAGCATATAAAGCAGCAGGCGACATGTAAACATTACATATAGTAGACAGAATGTTATCATCTGTTAGTGTAGACCTGGATTGTCCAATCCTGCTCCTGGAGGACCACTGTTCTGTGGAGTTTAGCTTCAACCCCAATTAAACACACATACACCAGGTAATCAAAGTCTTACTAGGCTTACTATAAAAAAAATAAAGGTGTGTTGAGGCAAGTTAGAGCTAAACTCTGCAGAATAGTGGCTCTCCAGGAGCAGGTTTGGACACCTCTGGTGTAGATGCTAATATTGTTATAGTTACCATTTTCGTTATATACAGACCTTAATTCTACTTTAGGAGGGGACCCCTGGGTGTGAAGGTTACTACAAGAGACAGCAATTACCTCCTCTGATTATTATACTGTAGTTCCCAAGCACAGAGACGACATGGGGGTTTTCAGTCTGTACGTGAGCTCTTTTGTGTTTGGCCTTCGCTGCTGTTGTCATTAAGCCTTGAGATTGTGCGTATCTAAAGGAACCGTTTTTGTGTCTGGCATGCATCTGGCGTGAGTGAGCATTATGAAACGGCTTTCTCACATGACAAAAAAGCGGCATTTTTTAGCTTGTTAGGCGAATGTGCTCGCAATATGTGTGCGTGTGAGCCAAAAAGACTTTGAGACCTTTTTAAAAGAGCACAAGCAGAGCCATGCAAAGGAGAGTATAACAGAGCGTGCAGTCATCGATTCCCATTTTTAGAAGTGGCTGTGCTCTTTCCGAACTGAATGGTCACGAAAACACATACTTCTGTGTGACTCTGTGTCTTTTTGACTCCTAAAGCTCATCTTTCACTTGCAGAGTCTTTAGAGAAAGTTCACGTCTGGAGTAATTTCGTCAATGATCCGCAAAGACCTGTCTGGATAGCAGAGAGGTCAGGTAGTATGGTGTATCATGCAGTACTGAGAAGCACCTGTATTCAGCATTCAGGTTGCTCTGCAAACTCTAACTGAATGTACAAGAAGAGAAAAAATACACTTTGATCCTGAGGACATGATGATGTGCTTTATTAAGCTGGTTATCTGTGCATCTGTTTACTAGACAGACTTTGTTTTCTTCATTTATGCTCCTTTTCAAGGTTATTGTATATTAAAATTGGCTTAAGAACTATTGATTTGAAACCATTTTTGTAAACTGAAACAAAATAACTAAAATTAAACAGTTTAAACAGTGTTTGAAAAAACAAACAGAAATAAAATAATAATCAGAAGCAATAAATAATAGTTTTTGTAGAGCGTTCATCACATGGCAAAATAATTTGACCCACTTGTGTCTGTGTAGAAGACATCCTACTTGCAGATGGCGATGTGACGTGAGATGCCATATACTGATTGTGCCCAAGGGGTCAAGGTTTGTCATAGGCTGCGTTCCACTCCACTTTTAGACACGCACTCGCGAACTTCCCTAAGCACTTCCCCACGGAGAAATCCCTGCTGCCATTTTGAAGTGCGTTCCACTTCGTGAAGTGGACGAGGCAAGTTTAGATGGACAGACCCTCGCTCCCTCGATTTTGACCGAGTGAGCGAGTCTACTTCATATGTACACTTCAGGCAGCTCCATATACCACAGTGCAACACGATTGTGACGTCACCGCATATCGTGTTTAATTTACCCCACCACAAACAACTCTATGATATATTATTATTATTATTTTTGTAATATTTAAAACTAGGGATGCACGATATTTACGGACAGATAAATTATTGGTCGATATGGGCGAAAATGACATAATTTGTATTGCTTCGATAAATGATTTTTTATTAACAAAATTTGCGAGGAGCAGGTTCAGATAATTAACCTAATTAGCACAGGTGGAGAGCATTCAGTTAATCAACTCAACCAATGATTAGAGGTATAAATACAGCAGACTTACCTCTGTTCATCTAAGAGTTTATCAGCATTAGGCTTCGCCCTACGTTCCCAACATGTACGAAATCGACCTCTCGCCGTCCGAAAAAAAAAAATTCATCATCATCCTTTGTCCTTGAGGAATCTTTACTGCAATTCTCTGGCCTAAAGAGCGATTATCCTCCGCCCAGCACCACTGATCTCTTTCCCCCGTCTTTCTCATCTCCGGCCCATTCAATCCGTCTGGCCATAAATAAATGGACAATACAGCCCCTCGAACGCCAAACTGGCGTCTCGGGCAGTGCCGCCCTCTTCCCACAAAGGAATGGGCCTTCCTCCAATGTCAGGCCACTGCAGCAGACCTTCGACAAGCCGCGCCACATATTCATTTCCGGCCAGCTTCCACTCTCCACCCCCGCTGGCTCAAAACTGTAAAAACACAGGTCAAATCCTTTTTCGTTTTTCTGCCCCAGGATGAATTCCGCTTCGCTTCAGTGACTAAATCACGAGCACAGTTCATGCTATCTGGATATTCAATTTCAATCGGAAGAAACATAGGAAGAAATGGTTTTAAACCGTTTCATAGAAGTTATTTGCCACTTCTAATCTAATGTGCTGCTTCCGTATATTTTAAACGCACGTGTTAAAACTGCAGCTCATACATTACGATAGCATGCACAGTCGCACTCAGAATTATTAATAAGAGCTTATTGTCAGCGCTGTCCTGCGATTTATAAACAAAATATATTTAAAACAGAAAGTTTTATAGCGTTATGTGTGTTTCTGTTTTGAAGTAACTCAACCCCAGCTTCGCTATCGTTACAGAGATGCTGCACAGACTGGTAGGACAAATTCATACACGCAATTCGTTCTCACTAATGGATTCAAATAATTTCCACGTCATCTGTGTCTGATAAGTAAAGACTCAGATAACTCATGAAAATAAGCTGTTAAGTTGAAACAAAGCTTTTCGAAATTTTAAAAAAAGATTCACTGTTTTGCTTGAAACGTCACACGCTGGTGACACCTGCTGGTCAGAAGGGTGTAAATGCACTGTATATTCAGTTCAAGCATACATGGAAAAACATTTTACTAACCAATTGCAATTGTTTTATTGAAAGTGTTTAATGCTATTAACAAATTATCTAATACAATTATATATGAAGTGTCAGTATTAGGTGTTGTTTCATTAAATTGTTGTTAAATTTATCATGTTTTGTTTGTTTTATGGAGGTCGCCAGCAACATCAGAACACAGATTTTATCTGAAATTCAGGCCACTGGCTCCAAAGGTGGACCCAACCCCAACCTATTAACTTTTCAAGTTATTTGTTACGCATAGGAGCAGCAACCAAATCAAGTCACCTTTATAGCGCTTTTTACAATACAGGTTGCGTCGGATCATTTTTACAGTGATAGCACGAAAATAATTTTAGCTGCCCGGCAGCTCTAGAAGAAAATGGTGTCATTGTCCAGTTTAAGTAAGTTCAGTATTGATTCATTCCGTTGTAAAAACCATTAGTTATTTACTTAGTTCATTTATCTATACAACAGCTCTGGAGGAAACAGTGATGTCTTCGTCCAGCTCAGTTTGCATACAATGGTGTCGATGTAGGCAGATCAAAAACATCGTTGAATATCAAATGTCCCACACTAAGCAAGGCAGTGGCGACAGCGGCAAGGAACCACAGCTGCCCCAAAAGACCTCTTCCAGCACCACATTCAAACATCCTGGTCGCTGATCATCAGTGGCTTTTAGGGACTATATCTAATCCAATCGCTTGCATATTAAAGAAGCTCAACGAACTTTACCAGCCAAATTCTTCAGCTTCAGCTTGTTCTCTCGCTCAGTCCTACAAGCTCACCATATACGCCTCAATTAACACCATCAATCCACTAAAATAGTGAAAATATTGTACCTCACTGCTGCAGCAGTGTCTTCCCATCCACTCCCGCAGGAGCCTACTCTGTTCTTACACCGCAGTAGCAGTGTTGTCTTCTTCTTTCCCACAGAAGCCCAGTTTCCAAGCCTCACTGCACAAGGAAAAATCGATAAGATATTTCCGGCTGTGTCCAACTTCCTAGACAATCTAAACTGTTCTAAACGCTAGTTGCTATCTTTGCTCTGCCACTTAAACTTCACTTAAACTGTGTTTAATCCCGCAAGTCCACCCTTTCATCTCGCATCTCCTCTCCCTTGCATTTTTTCAGATTCAAACTCTTGGTAGCTGGTTGCCAGAGGCTTTTAAGAGCTGAATTTGATTCTATCGCTTCCACACCAAAGAAGCTCAATGAAACCTTATCAGCTAAATTCTTCAGCTCCAGCTGGTTCTCACACACTCAAACCTACAGGCTCACCATATTAACACTAATCGACTAAAACAGTAAAATATTTCTACTTCACTGCTGCAGCAGTGTCTTCCCACCCACTCCCGCAGGAACCCACTTCATTCTTTCATTGCCGCAGCAGTGATGTCTTCTCTGCTCCCACAAAAGCTCAGTTCTCTGTCTAAGCCTGCCTTCACTGCTACAGCAGTGTTATTTCCTCCGCTTCCTTAGGAGCTTAATTCCTCTGGGTAACCTCGCTTTCACTGCCACAGCAGTGCTATCTCCCCTGCTCAGTGTGCCCATGTGCAACAGTTAACCACCAGCGAGGTTTACCCATCCGGCGCTGTGAGTATTGAATTCCCGTCGAATGCTGCGAGAGTTCTCCCGCCCAGGTACTTCAAATGTTGTTCACCCCCTCTGTTGCCTGGTAGAGCCCAACTGTGCATCTCCATAAGCTGCTCTCATCAGAGGCAGGCATCTCAGCGCAAAAAAATTTCTAGTCACTCTTTCCGCATCGGAACAGCTACATTAGGACCAACCAGTTCGACATCAAAAACAGTCCAGCGAGGCTTACCCACCCTCCTTATTGGGCATCCATGTCTTTCTTTCTCCATCCAGTGAGGCTTACACACCCGACGCCATAAGCATTGGTCTCCCGCCGGACACTGCGAGGGCCTCCCGGTCAGTGCTTATCTTTCCACGTCTGGCAAGGCTTACCCGTCTGATGCCACGAGCATTGGTCTCTCCCTAGAGCATTGGTCTCTCCCTAGAGCATTGGTCTCCACCTAGAGCATTGGTCTCCTCCTAGAGCATTGGTCTCCTCCTACAACATTGGTCTCCTCCTAGAGCATTGGTCTCTTCCTAGAGCATTGGTCTCTTCCTATAGCATTGGTCTCTTCCTAGAACATTGGTCTCTCCCTAGAGCATTTGGTCTCCTCCTAGAGCATTGGTCTCCTCTTTGAGCATTGGTCTCCTCCCATTGGTTTCTCCCTAGAGCACTGGTCTCCTCCTGGAGTAGTGTTTCTCAACCAGGGGTCCATGGACCCCTAGTGGTCCTTGACGTAATGCCAGGGGGTCCTTATAAAATATATGAATATGATTGGCTGGCCGTTACAATTCCTTTCACCCCACCATCGACCAATAGGACCCACTCACCTGTCGCTGGGAGCCGCTCCTGTCGGAAGCTGAGGGGGCCCTTTCGGTCGGTCGTTCCTGAATCACGGCGCCCCTCATCTTTCGGTCGGTAGGGCTCACTTGTTCGACGCCGTGAGGATTGCCCTCCCGTCAGATGTAGCCAGAGCCCTCCCGATCGGGCGCTCCAAATCACGCGCTCCCCATCTATCCGCTGGTTGGGCCCATCCGCCCGGTGATGTACGATCCTGTCAGAGGAAGCACGGACCCCCCCCCGGTCGGACGGTTTAACTTCTGCTGCTCCCCATTTATTAGGCAGTAGGACTTTACCCGTCCGATGCCATGAGCATTGGTCTCCCGGAGCATTTGTCTCCCATCAGACACTGCGAGAGCACTCCCGATCAATCGTTCCAAATTCGGCATCTCCTTGTTTGTCAGCCAGTAGGGCCCGTCCGCCCGGCGCCGTGAGCTGCTCCCAGTGGAGGCAACACGGGTTCTCCTGGCCAAGTGACCAGGCTTCTTTTTTAACACGCCAGCCCGCCAATTCTCGCCGTCTTTTGGGGGTCTTTAGTCTGGCGGCTGTCCTTTTTGCTTTTTGGGGGAGTACTCTGGGTTTGGGCCAATACTCAGAGCCCTAAGTTTCACTTCATTTGGACATCTGACGTCAGTCCGGTCAGTATGCTTAGTTTAATGGCTCAGTGGTTGGATGAATATTTTAACATGCAAAAAGTCTTGCTGCATGCATTGGAGTGCTCCGGATCGCATGCAGGGACAATGATATGCCAAGCTTTTAAAACCATGTTTGAACAGTGGAATATAACAAAAGAAAGAGTGCATGTTGTGCTCAGAGATAATGCACGCAATATGATTAAGGCGATGGAGGAATGTGGGCTTGCAAGCTTGGGCTGTATGGCACACTCCTTACATCTCGCTGTAAACGAGGCTGTGCTGAGCCAAAAAAGCATCACAGACTGTTTCGATCAGCAGGAAGGTGGTAGGCCACTTCAAACACTCCCAGCTTGCTACCTCCCATCTTAAAGACTTACAAAAACAACTGGGCATGAAAGACACAAGGCTTCAACAAGACATGCTACGAGATGGAACAGCACGTTCTAAATGCTGAGAAGTTTGTTGGAGCAGAGGCGAGCCCTTGCAGCATATGCAGTAGATTTTCCATTCTTGACCCATGTGAACAGCTGACAAGAGACATTAGCTCATCTACAGCCACAGTAGCTGATGTGATCCCCTCCGTTGAAGCCTTAAAACGTCTGTTAAACAAGACTGTTGCAACAGATCATGGAGTTAAAACTTCAAAGGCCACTCTCCTGCAAGTCATAGAACAGCGATTCAGTCATATCTACAGAGAGCCCCTGTTTTATCTTGCCACAATTTTGGACCCTAAATATAAGGACTGCTATTTTGACCAAGCAATGAAAAGAGAAGTAACAGAAAAAATGTGGGCTGTGGTGAGCTGTGCATCAGAGAATGTGCATGAGCCAAAAGTAAAGAAGACCAACGAATCCAGGTTCCCAGACCTTGCCTCACTTGCATGGAAATACCTGTCAGCCCCTTGCACCAGCATAGACAGTGAACGTTTATTTTCTGCTTCTGCAAATGTTATGGATGAAAAAAGAAACAGAATTGGGTGTGAGAAGGCAGAGATGCTTCTGTTTATCAAGAAGAATCTCCCACTATTGCCCTCACATAACAAATAGAAAAGGCAACATACATTAAACAGAGACGAAAAGATGTGAAAGAAGTGAAAAGATATGTACTTTGTAGGAGGGTAAGAGTGCAGTTGAGTAGTGCAAATTGGAAATCATTTTAAGTTTATATTTATTTTATGTTAAACTACATAATTTAAGAGAAACCTCAGCTATGCCCTATGCACTTTTAAGGATGCACTTTATTTTTGTTGAGGATTAACTTTTGTTTTTCATTTTGTTGCAAGGTTGACAAATGTCAATGCATTTTATTTATGTATTTGAAAAACATGTGAGTCTATTAACCTAAGTCTATATACCTATATACTGTGGAACTCCTCATGCACTAAAGGTTGAATAGATGCATTTTTTTGTTATGCATGAAATATTTGAATATAAATTTATTGTTAATGAGTTATGTGCAGATAAACCATAGTTCTGTCATAGTTCTGTTAAACCCTTTCTGTTACTAAGTATTGTGGTGCCTTGCACAAAAATTTTTGAAGAGTCACAACTGATGTTTGCTATTATAGTTAGGACAGAGCTAAAATATCAGTTTCATCAGTGCATCTTTGATTTTCTATTCTCCTGGGTGCACAAACTGCAAATTATATGAAAATTATAATATAAAAATATAAACTTACTGGGTATTGGTATCGGAATCGGCCATGAGAAGGACTTAATTATCGGTTATCGGTATTAGTTAAAATTTTTCATATCGTGCATCCCTATTTGAAACAACCCAAACACACCTATATGCATATAGAATGCTGCATTAAACAATTTCTTAAGGAAAAAATAATAATAAATCAACTCCATAGTGGATTCCAAGTGATCAAGGGCTTAGAACGTTCCAATTCAGCCCATTGCAAAGGTTCCGCCAGTAGTGGGCACTAGTGCAATGTAAGCAATGATGTACATCCGAGTCAACAAGACTGAGGGAAGTTAGCGAGGGAAGGGCATTAAAAAAATGTCGGGATAAAAAAATGTTGTCTTTGATTTACTCTGCAGTGCTTGCTATTGCCTTTTATGAAGTTAATAATGTCATCATATGATAACTGCTGTGTTTATGCTGATGATGGCCAGACCACTTACTGTAAGCTTTGTTGTGCCATGGATGAGTGTAGGTATGTTTTAAAGAGCTATGCACTTAAGTGGAGTAGGCTAAAATAATTGATTTAGAATTTAGAAACCTTTTCAGTTTGTGAAAAACTGATACAAAGGCATCCTCTTGAGTTTTTTTTTTTTTTTTTTCCCCTCCTTTTTCTTCTTGGCACTAGAATAGACCTTATTCAGAGCAGCACCATGACAGATATGAAAGCGAGGCTGTGAAATTCAGCAAGGTTTTCCTTTTTTTCCATGTGTATGTGTGCACACAATGTTGTTTGCATGCTATAAATATTTCTTCTTTTTTTTAATTTTGATTGATCTTATCTTAGCAAAAACTGGAGAGTGTTGTAACGGGATCAGATGTAAGAATTTAGTAATTATATACATGAGTGAAATCATCCTCCTGAGGTGACAGCACACGCTGTACTTCTCTGTGTAAAAACTAAAAAAAAGAATTTACAGGACTGAAAAGATGAGGTAATAAAGTCTGTTTTTAAATTCGCAGTTGAGTTAATGAATGTGAAATGACAAGTGTGAAAATTGTTTCATCTGATCTGAATCGGCAGAAATGTCTAAATTAGTGTCAATTACAAAAGTGCTGTAGTTACAGCCTACTTCACTATAACTGAGTTGTAACAATAATAGAAATCTGACACTAATAGAAAAATAGGAAAAGTTTAAGATAGTACAGTGTTAGAGACATAAGAAAACACAGATATTGAACCAGGTGTGGTTTTTCCCTACAGTCAACATTTTGTTGTTTTTATGCATGCTATAGAAATCAATGTGACTTGACTTGAAACTTGTAAATGCATTTGGTGGTTTCAGTAAGATTGGTCAGCTGAGTGACATGACATGTAGGAAGGAGGTGGCTGTGTATGATGTATGAGAGTAAAAGAAAGAGACAGGAGAAGTGTGTAGGGGAGTAATATCAGCCTCTACTCACTAACCTCAGTGCCTTTTGAACCCATTTCACCACTAGAGAGGTCAGTGCACATGCTGAAGAATCCAGTGATGACAGCATAAAGTGACAGCAATGAAATTGGAAAGAGTGGTTGACCTTTCAGTGACACGCAGACAAAAAATATGGGGATGGCAGACTGATAAGGCTCGATTTTTCTCAAGATGGGCGGCTTGGTCTTTTTCAAAGTCCTCTGCCAAAAAAGGTCCAGTGGAGAATTCTTCACAGTCCCAGTTATACTGCAAGAGTAGATGGCATTTGCTGGCACACGCTTTTACTTTGGTCTGCAATGGGAGGGCCGTCAAAGGAATTTGTTGTCTGAGGATTGTTTGTAGTGCTTGGTGCTCTCAGCTGTCAAAATGAGTTGAGGTGAAAACTGTAAATATTAGTTTGCTGTATCTGACAGCTCAAAACATGCATTTCAATAACCAAGGAACCAGGCCATGTTTCTCTCACTCCAACCTTTGTATTCAAGCCCACTGATAGACAGCTGCACAATGTGGAAGCTCTTCCTATCGTATACCACAGATGTAAGTGTATCTTTACCTGCCATATAGCAATGATGTAACATCACATTAGGTGGACCTGTCAGTGCTTGAGCAGGCCATTCATATGACTCTATGTCCCCTTAAAAATAACCCTACAGACACTGCTGCCAGCGTGAATGCTTCCTACACTTTAGGAATACTTCAAAAAACAGCTGACTGTTCTCACGGATACTGATAGTTAAGCATTGGATACAACCACAGTGACATGAGATTTTTTGAGAACGAGTACAAAATGGCGAGACCAGAGGAATCACAGTGGGAGTGAAACGGGTGACGTTTTAAAATTAGTGTTTCTTCCAGAAAGCCAGAAGTGCCCACAGGGAGGATTAATGGGAACAAAATAAAAGGCTCCTGTGTGCCAGACTCTCTGAAACCAAACTCTTTAAAACCAGACGGTGCACCACCCACCTGATTCTGAGCAGTTGTGCTGTTATTCTTGGAGAGAATTGCCTTTCTTTATTTTGGTTGAACCAGCTGAGCAATTTTAGAAGGCACAGAAAATATATTTTGGCCCTAGAATAGAGAAAAAATGGGGGGATTCTGCATAAGGGATAATGTACAGTCAGCAGGTCATTGCAAAATAAATCCCTTTGGGGTGATACAAGACCCCGCCTGGGTTTATTTTGTGTTAATGACTGGCTGACTGTACATTATCCTGCTAATTACATGGGTGCTTAAATAAATAAATACACCAACACAAGGCAGTCGTGGCCTAATGGTTAGAGAGTCAGACTGCTAGCCCAAAGGTCGCGGGTTCAATTCTGAATAACGGCAGGAAATGAATTCAGCAATGTGCCTAACCCCCACAACTCAATACTCCTAATGTGTGTGCACTAACTTGGAATACAGAGGACAAATTCTGAATGTAGATTATACTTGACCTTCACGTTTTTTCAATGTGAAATACTGACTTGAAATTAAAAATGCTTTAATCATTTACTCACCATTATGTATTTCAAAACTATGACTTTGTCTTCTCTGGAACCTTTTCTTTTTTTTTTTTTTTTTTTTGGTCCAAAAATTGGTTATTGGTCATTCTTCAAAAAATCTTCAGAGAAAGTCGTTCAATTATATGAGGGTGAGTAAATGATGACAGGATTTTAAATTCAGGGTGAACTTTTACGTTGAAATTATTTTATTAGCTTACTTGTAGAGACTGTGGAAAGACAGAACTTGAGCACAACTATGTACAAAACATATAAACTCTTTTCCACCATCAGGCCTAACTGTTCTCATTATGAAACTGTGCTGATCCAAACACACTAGGCACATTTATGTTTTGTTGTTGTTGTTTTTGTTCTCCACTGTGGTGCTGCAAAATCAGGAATGTATTAAACAGGACTGTAGTGAACACTGAATCAGGTGCGCCATTGTGGATGATCACATCAAATATAGAAAGGTAAAAGTATTCAGACTAGCAACAATGGTATTGACATAATATTATAATATGAGTAATACTGATATGCTGTATGCGTTTTAATAAGTTAGCTAACGTAATGTACCTTGCTGGGGAAAAGCATGTAGAAAAAATACTGTAAAATACTAGAAAATCATCACATCACTACAGGCATTCCACCAGTATGGTTAGCTAACAGTGCAGAGAAATACAGGCTGGAAATGTTGTGTAATTGTTATGTACTGAACTGTGCTCAAGTGGAAATGTAACTGGAACCATTTAGCCCATGGTGAAAACAGTATATGTTTTCCCTAAAATGGTCAGTTATACAGTACTGCAATGGGCAACGGTCATTATTTGGGAATGATTCAACTGACCAATCAGAATCAAGTGTTCCTAAAAACCATGTAATATGGTTGTATCACAAACTCATTTTGCATAAGTCCATGGACATAAGGTTTAATGGTGGAAATGTGTGAATAATCACATCCTTTAACCTGAGCACGCAAGGTAAATAACAGCATTCTCCAGCTTTTTAAGGAGTTGCAGTAAACTAATGAAATTCCTCATCTGCCAAAAAGAAACAAGCATGAAGTTCAACCTGACTGTGAATTCAGCATGAATCAGAGACTGTTTTGCAATTTGAATAACCCATGAGCCAAAGTTAAGCAGGTCTGTTTCACCACAGCCAATCTTTACAAGTCTGATTTATGTAAATTGCTATATTGTGGTGCCACTGCAACATATTGGAATATAAAAAAGGAATATTAGGCATTTATATTTGTTCCATAAAATACTCAATATTCAGTTCACTGTTGTGTTTTGCCCTCTAATATATTTAAGGAATATCCTCATTACAGTAATAGGACTATGTTACATCATTTGCCTTTGTGTTTTATGGAATC
This sequence comes from Elopichthys bambusa, assembly GCA_037101425.1. Classification (NCBI taxonomy): domain Eukaryota; kingdom Metazoa; phylum Chordata; class Actinopteri; order Cypriniformes; family Xenocyprididae; genus Elopichthys; species Elopichthys bambusa. The sequence continues at coordinate 19,994,774 of CM074432.1, forward strand.
GTTCCCTCCAACTACATCATTTTGCCCAAACAAACAAACAAACAAGGAAAGCGCATAGTACCATTTCCTTTGAGATCTCCTTAGGCATCAACAAATCTGATCAAGTTTTCCAAATTCACCAAGAACAGAATAAAATATGCTTTCACTTTTCAAAGCTCTAGTTGCATAATCCTATTTTGTCTCTCCCCATTAATTTTTTTATTTGACATTGTGCCTCGGTCAGGGCACCGTTCAATGTGTGGGAGAAAAGAAGTGGCTACCTGGAAGCCTCTGGCATAAATGTGACACAATGTCTCCCTCAGACATACAATAATGCTAGTTAAAACAGATTCATTCTTCTCCTTCAAATGTAAGTCAGCAAACTGATTTAGTGCACTGACTGGAGAGAGAGAGAGAGATTAAGGGTCTGAAGAGAGTGGTGGACAAATCTCATTTAAAAATGGCAGTAAGGACATATATAATTCAAACCCATTACAGGGTGCGGCTCCATTGCTCAGCGTTAATTGAGACCTTCACATCTGATCCAGAAAGAGTTCCTGTTTAAATTCACACAAGAACGAACTCGTCTTGTATGCAAACATATTATAATTTATATGCCTTCTATTAATATATTATTGTTCTTTCGTGGCAGGGTGCAATGTAATTTTGAATATATTTAATGTTTGTCAAAATACTCATCATATACTTAATGGATGGTGTATTGCTTCACTAGTTTTTCAAAAACCATTTGATGTATGTGTCTCTTTTCTCCTTTCTGTTTCTCTGTCAGAAATGGACTGACAGACACTACTTGTTTACAACATTTTTGTCCTTGCGTGGCGGTCTGCTTGTGGTTGCATTGTCAGTAGGAGTTTTTCTTCAGCGGGTGTATTCAGCTGTGAAGAACATCTCTCTGAATCAGACTTTGAGTGAATTTCGTCTCTTATTTGGCGCTCTCTTCTCTTATTTGTGTTTTCATTCTGATGAATACTTACTATACTAAATCAACTTATCGCATTGATGTCAGTACACTTCCAATCAAACATTTTGACACACCTACTATTTTTTATTAATATAGATTAATAGTATTTAATGAAAGTTGTTATGAATTATGTAATAACAACAACAAAATATACATCAAAATAATCACATATTTTGGATTTTTGACCTTCTCTTGACTTCATGAGGTGTATCCTGGATACTTTTTAAACAGTAATGAAGGAGTTACTATCCAGTCCTCATTCATTTTAATACCACATTTCCAATTAAAGTTTTATTTTGTACAGACATTCATATGCAGACCCAATGTTTTATTTGTTTAAATTGCTCTGACAATGGTCATTTTTTCCAAGTCATTGCAGCTGTTTTTCAAACAAACTTTAGGGCAATGCAATAAGGTCTAACTCTGCTAAAATCTTTCCACTAAGGGAAAATCACAGTCTTTGCACACAGTTTGAGAGACAATAGCACTTGTCTTTCATCATTTGTTAAAAAGCCACAGTAATGTGTTTTTCTGCTGTCTAACAGTATAATAGAACTTGTCTGCTCGGCTTTAATGGTGCCCTCTATCCATAATCAAGCTGATCTTCCCAGTGCTCCTGATGAACATTAGATTTTAATTAGCTGTACTGCAATGATTTGTTCAGCTGATTAAAGTATCTTGCCTTCTCTTTGTGTAATAATCACTGTTCTATCTCTAAATGCCTCCCAAACATTAGGCCACTCTCTCTTTCTGTGCAATAGACCTGAAAGAGTTTGTGGGGCCTGATTGATTTCCATTGCGTTTAAAATACAGGGCAGGAAAAAGGAAAGCTACCCTCGTCCTCAATGCCATCATTCTCATTTTGGAGGTTAAATTCTGCCGAACGGCACCTGGATACAGCATGTTTTATTTAGACACAAGCCATGATCTCTGGCAAAATTAATAGTCGTGTACAGTATGCACATGCATACACGTCACCCTCACATTCTCATTTACAATCTGTACACCTTGAATTCTGGCATTTCAAATCCATTTTAACCCAAGCTTATTAAGACTCACATACTCTTCTTTTGCAGAATTCAGAGTCAGGAAGTGTAGCACAGCTGGTATGTAAAAGGAAAGGGTACATGTATCATTGGTAATGTACTTAAAAGATGATTCAGATGGGTTACTTTGTCAAGAAAGACCTCTTTGTTAACAGTCAGCAGTGTAAAGCTATAATACTAATACTATAATACTAGCTCGTTCTCTGGTGTCAGGATTCAGTCAGGACGCACTATAATGTCAGAAACTGAGAATATATGCTGCATGGAGATAGAACAGGTGTAACTTAGTTTAGTTTAATTATAGTTATAACTTATATTGTCTTCTTGTTTTTATCCACTATATTAGCACAAGCCAGTTTACAGATGACTTTTATAACGTTTATTGTGCTTCACACAAAATATGAAGCGTCTGTTTTCACTTTAGAAAATCTCTGTAAGAGCTTAATAAAACAGTACAAGTGTGCATTAAAATATTATTCATAAACTCTCTCTCTCTCCCTTGCATTATCATCAACATACATAGTGAAGTACACAGAAACACTCGTTACAACTAACAGTAAACAAATATTTAAAGACGTTATGCCTTTTCAGGTGGTGCTTAATAAAATGGTCAATTTTATATCCGTAAATCTCAGATGAACTGTAATAAAGTTCTCTCACCTTCATTACTGCCGTATCCAGTATCACTCTGGAGGCTGTAAGCTGGATCACAGTTTGTACTGACCTATCCTTGAGTAATACATTTTTAGCACAACCTGTATTGACATTCGTTCACAAAGCAGTCCGGTGTGAAACTAATTTCGGTGGAGTTGAGAGATCATTTTCTTCGAAAACCAAATTAATCCACCTCGTCTTCAGCAGCTCAGATTTCGGGAGTAAATGGAGAGAGCTATGTGAATTATCCATCCAGCTACAGAACACCTAAAACGCTTGGGAGACAGTCTGGTCAGTGCAGTAATGGCGGACTGTGTACATCTGGCTGTAAACTCGCTCAGGGTGGTTCTATGTTAAAACAGCAGTGTCTGTCAACACTTATGGGCGGGGCCTGTGGCTGATGTGATGTCACATTGCCAGGGATCTGCAAATGGCTTGTTCTGAGACACTGCTTATGATTTATGGGGATTAAAAAAAAAAAAAAAAGGAGTGATTGGATTTTTATCATTATAGGGTGGTTGTGTACACACACTGCCAACACACATTTATGTCCAAAAGTGAATTTTGAATAACAGGTCCCCTTTAAAAACCACGTAGGAAGACACATCATGGCCATATTCCAGGATGACAATGTCAAGATTCACCAGGGTTAAGATTGTAAAAGATTGGTTCAGAGAGCATGAAGAATCATTTTCACACATGAATTGGCACCTCTGAGTCCAGACCTTAATTTCATTGAAAGTCTTTGGGATGTGCTGGAGGAGACTTTACAGAGTGCTCTCCTCTTGCATTGTCAATACAAGATCTTGACCAAGGACCATTCATCCTGGAATATGGGTTAAAGAACCGTTGCCAAACATATAACATTACATGCTAGAAAAATAATAATCACTGTCATATTGATCCATCCATAGACTCTTAAGTATTTGCCTATTGAAATCCAAACAGCGACTTTTTTATTGGCCGGGCAGTGTATTTGCCAGTAATAATTAAATTCAAGTGCAGTACAACCATATGCTTTGTATGCAAACACAGGGACAGACTTTCAAGTTTTTAGAAATGCTAGTTTCATTCATTCTGTTCATATCCTGTGGCTGTGATTATTTGTAAAAGTCCTTGAAAGGAAGGAAAGCATCACCTTCCTCTAGAGAGCAGCACATTGACTTTTTCAGAATTTTTAATCAAGGTTAAGTAAGATGATTGTAATGATGTGCATTTTGATGAGTTCCCCCCATGGCGCACTCTGACATGACCTTGATCTCCAAAAGAACGGCCGCCACCTCCTCACTGGCACCACTAATCGCAATGCTGGAGAGCATCCAGGTGTGTTTTATAAAGTGAGTGTGATATATCTGTCATACTTACCCACACTCTGTGCCCTCAGATCAGTGGGTGGGAGATAGACGAATGCAAACTCTGATGGATGGAGGAGACCAGGCTGGTTAAATGGCTGAGGGAGTGTGTAAATATTTCAAATGTGGACTAAAGACAACAGCTGTCAAAAAAAGTTGAAGGAAGATGAGAGGCGGTGATCAATGAGCAAAGACAAATAATCAAACAATATGAAGCGCATCATAATTCACAGTTCTCAGTCAGACTATGCGTGTTCTCAGGAAAACTCGAGCGGCGGGCCAAAATCCTGAAAACCAAACACAAAAGATATTGGACCCCGAGGTCCCATTTGAAAGAGAACTGCATTCTCTGTGAATGCTTGCAAACTCTCCGTTCCTTCGTGTCAACAGTCGGGCAACTGGAGGTTCAGTCTGGTCAGCCTCCAATCAGGAAGTGGATGATATATGACTGCGAATTCCAGTGGTTTAAGTTAACACATTAATAACAGCCCAAACACTGTGGCTGGAAAAGAGAGAGAGGAAAATAACCCTAACCAAAGACATATGGAAAATATTTTCTTTCCCCTTTAAATTATATGTCTTAGGGCTTCGGAGTCCAATTACCCTACATATTTAAACTGCTGTTTATATTTTAAACAAAAATAAAGCCCTAAAACTCTTGCCAAAGCCCTTTTCCTCTCGCATTTGTAAACTCCTCATTGTAGAAGAGCCAGCAGATGGAGACGGTGACATTTCTGCGTGAGACTTTGCGAGGCAGCTTTCAAAGTTTAATTATCAGTTGTAAAACATGCTCCAAGAACAGAGAATAAAAGAACTGAGTGCACATAATTTGGCAAGACAGGAAACCTCTAAATGCAAAGCACATATTGTAATGTGTAACATTCAGCAACAGTCCAAAACAAGACTTTTTTGCATTTCTGATAAAACCCGAATCTGTTTTTAATCAGTGTAACCAATGTGGTCATTTCCAAAGTGAAGAGCTGACTGTGACGGTTAATTCTTTTGGCTTTTCCATGCTTTAGTCTTCTTGACTTTCCTAGAGAATAGAAGATATTCAATAAGGGGTGTCCTCAATGTTTAATTTCATGCTCGAAGACTTCCAAATGTCTCTCCAACAGGATGGGGAGACAAGGGACAGATTGCAGTACGTTCTGACCTGTCCATGTTTAATTAATTTGGTGGCATTTTGTTCCCCCATAAAAGGATTTATTCATTCTCATTTGAAAAGGGCTGCTCTTCTCTTCTCTGTGTTGATTACTGCCAGTACCATTACTTGGCAAGTTAGGTACTATTAGGCTACTTGCTCATGTGAAATGATTGTTTTACACTGCCAACAATATTTTGGAGGCCTTTTAAAAAACATTATCTTATTAAAATTAGTCATTTTGAATAATTTAGTGCACATGCAAGATGATGACAAGGGCACCACTTTCAAATGAATGTGAAATGGAGCATATTAAAAGAAAAAAGAAGCTGAAATTAACTTGCACTTTAAAAAAAAAAAAAAAAACTTTAGCGGCACAAATACCATGGTTTTGTTGTTAGAACTATCTACTATCAAAATAAAGCACCTTATACATCTGTGGTGATTATTTCTCTCTTTTATACCTCTTTTTGACCTTCTCCAATGTGTCCAACAATTAAAATTACAAGACAATATGAAACATAATCTTTTGACCTATATTCAGATCACTGTATAAAAAAAAATACTTTAACTATTAACAAATATTATTGACTGAAAACAATATTTATGTTCCTCATTACCACAATACTCCCTCTAAAGAAGGGGTTCTCAACCCTTTTGACTTCAAGGCTCTGCTTTGTCCAAAACAATATTCAATGGACCTCCCATATAAGCTGATATGTACCTCTGGTACGGTATCCATTTTAGGACATTCTTAAACCTCAGTCATACAACAAAAAGGTGTCATGCCTCAGACTAAAAGGCTTCAGTCATCGGACAAAATGGCATCACGCCTCAGACTGAAAGGCTTCAGGTCTTAGGAAAAATGACATCAGGTGTCAGGTCTTGTACAATTAGGCATCAGACAAAACTACCTCAGAATAAAAGGCTTCAGACGAAAAGGCATCGGATGAAACGGACTCAGACAAAAAGGCATCAGACTAAAGGGCATCAGTTGTTTTTTCTTTTTTGGCTATGTTTTTTTTTTTTTTTGTATGACTTTCTATTGGCTTTCATCACATCATAATGCCATCCTTCAGTTATCTCTTATTTCTCCCCCCTTTTTTATATGTAGCTGTAACTATTACCGAATTGATGTAAGGTGTGTGTGTGCCTGCATGTTAATTATGTAGTATATATATATATATATATATATATATATCAGGTAAGGTACTGTAAGCTATAGGCTACATGATGATATTTTATTCTTACACCTTTAATTAAATATTACACTGGTTAGGTTCTACACAGAAAAGAACATTTTCACTTTGGTCTGCATTGGTCCAGTAGGTGGCGCTAGAATAGCAGAAATAAAGCCGTTTTATTGGTAACCTCTGTACACAAAGCAGCTGTGATTATAACAATGCAGTCTAATAGCTCGAAAGATTTTTTTACTTCCCTTATGAAAATTAACCATGGTTTTACTACAAATAAAACAAAAAACATGGTTATTGTAGTTAACCATGGTAACCACAAAATAACTATGGTTTTGCTACACTATAGTTTATGGTATTTATAGTAAAACTATCGTTATACAAATAGTATCAATCTGACAAAAAAATCATAGTTACCACACTTTTAATATAATAAAACCATGGTTAATTTTATTAGTGTTCAGGATAGTTTGCAATGCAAGCTAGTTGCAATGTGTAATTTAGCTATGTTTTTATACATACAAATAAAACTAGCGAATAATACAAATTTACAAAATAATTCGATATGTTTTATACAACTTGGTGTAACATTTAGAAAACGACGTGCATGTGACATCATATTGAGGCGGGGCAATTCGCTTCCCTAAGTCCGTTCATCTGATGCTTTTATGTCTGATGCCTTTTTATCTGAATCCGTTTTGTCTGATGCTTTTTAGTCTGAGGCTGTTTTGTCTGATGCCTAATTGTACGAGACCTGACACCTGACATAGTTTTTCCTGAGACCTGAAGCCTTTCAGTATGAGGCGCGATTCCGTTTTGTCCGATGACTAAAGCCTTTTAGTCTGAGGCATGACACCTTTTCATTGTATGGCTGAGGTTTGAGAGTGTCCTAAAATGGACACCGTACTCTGGTAATTCTAAATAAAAAAAAATAAAAACTCAAGAATATGATGTCAATTTAATGTTGTACATCTTTGTTGTGTGTGTGTGTGTGTGTGTGTTTAGCATCCTTAATTAAGATTATGTATATTAACATAACTAAATTTAAATAATATTATCTATTTCTTTAATATTTATACTTTTTTATAATTTATATTTTATTTTTAGTTTTGTAAATTTAGTTAGAATTATTTTGTTGTTTATTTATTGTAATTTCAAGAAAATAGCAAAATAAAAATGAATATAAAAGAAGGAAAAAATAAAACTGCCCCTTATAATAGCTATATTTTACCATCTATTCAACATTCTCTGAAGGTTAAGCGCCTCCTTTCTCTGACCATACGTTAAAAAAGACTTCAATTTTAACCTCTATTGTCTACAAATCTATGATTTCCTGCTTGTTATGCAGAGCGAACATGAAAGATTAGCTGGATATGAAATGCTCAGCAATTTTAGATTTGTTTAACATATTCTTGTTGAAAGAAATGGACCAAAACAAAGATCTGACTCATGTATTAAAATAGGATCAGTGACTCAAATGTTCTCTACAAGTCCTGTTTCCTCTTAACTTCTCGATGTTTCTTTATTCCCATATGTTCCCATCATCCCATATGCTCTCTTATTTCAAAACATATTTTCTTTTCTCAGTACTCACTTAAATGGTGATTAATAGACTTAAATATTTATGCGAACTGTACGAACCCAACAAACAATCTGTGGTGGTCTGCTGACAGCTGAGAATCCATTTGTTACCACCGTGATTTCATGGCCACAGCTGATGCCATGCTATTGAAAAGCTGTCAGTGTATAAAAGAAATGGCATAGCTACCTATAACAGAGAGTGAGCAGCATTCTTTAATAATAATAATAATAATAAAACCATGGCATGATCCTCATTTGATCCTTCCCTGATGAATATATTTATTTTATTTTACTCCTGCATAACATTAACATAAGAGGTGTTGTTAATGAATACACTACAATGTATGAATTGTTAACACTAAATAAAATATTCAGTTAATTATTTTCTGTCTTTTTCCACATCTCACCAGTTTCAGATCTAAATCTCACTTTGTTTTCCCTTGACTAATACTCTTCTTTCTTTCTTTCTTTCTTTCTTTCTTTCTTTCTTTCTTTCTTTCTTTCTTTCTTTCTTTCTTATTGTTGTCTTGGCTACTAAATAAACAGCACTGCAACCAGGTCTAGGAGTGGAAGAGGAGCGAGTCCCTGAAAAGGGAGCACCAGATTCTAAGGCGCCTGTCCAGGATTGATTTGGGGAATGGAAATGACAGGGGAATTCAGTTGCATTCCTGCCTGTTTTCCCACAAGAGCCTGTGTCACTTCAAGTGACCTTCATGTTACCAAGAAAGAGCAATAATCTTCAGGATGTCTCTCCAGTGGTTCCTGGGCAGAGGGGCACATTTCAAGATTCAAGGCACTACTGTCAAGAGGAGTTGATGCAGGACAGGTCAAGGGCATCAGGTCTAGTGTAGGGCCCCTCAGCACCAGAGGACGAAACAATTGGTTCCAACTCTGAAAAAGAATTTGACTGTTTTTCACCTTGTTAGGGAGGTTGAGAATTGAACACCCTCATGGGAGTAAGAGTGAACTGGAGCCACAGTATATGATCCATCTGCCAGAAGTTGCTTCAAGCATCCAACTAACATCAATCCATTCCGTTGATCTCTATAACTAATTGTGTTGAAGAGGTAGCTGTACAGCTCAATAATTTAAATAGTTTTGCAGCACATTTATATTGCCATTTAGGCCATGTCAAATGTATTTTTGGTCAAAAGTTGAGTTAGGACGAAACGTCTCTTAGGAACCATCACAACCAAACCTTGTTGTACCAACGTGCTTGTAGAATATACAGTTCCATTTAAAAGTTTTTATTTTTTATTTTAAGGCATTTATAATGTTGCAAATGATTTCTATTTCAAATAAATGCTGTTCTTTTGAACATTCTATTCATCCAAATAAAATAAAAATTAAAAAAAATCACAGTTTCCACAAAAATAATACGCAGCACAACTGTCTGCGTTATAGTAATTTCTACCAAAAACATTGATAATAAGAAGAAATGTTACTTTAAAAGATCATGTGACGCTGAAGACTGGGGTAATAGCTACTGAAAAGTCATTATTATTAAATATATTAAAATTGAAAATAGTTATTTCACATTGTAATAATATTTCACAAATTTAGTTTTTAATGTATTTTTGATCAAATAAATGCAGCCTTGGTTCGCTTCGTTCAAAAATATTTTAAGAAATCTTACCGACCCCTAAGCTTTTGAATGTTTATGTATGCTCTGGAATTTAGTAATTTCTACCAAAAATTCTAGTGCTTTAAGATGCGAGCTATGCAACGCAACAAATGAAAGCAGTGACACAAAGGTGAGTAAATGGTGACAGAATTTTCAGAAAATTTTAATTTCTGTATTTATACACATTTAACTGATGAAATACACAATGCAAACATTTTCCCTGATGAAAAGGTGTGGGGAATGCATTTTATTTTTATTCAGAGTGAGGGCATAACCCATTTATTCTACACTCATAGTACACAATGACTCATAGTCCACATTGCAGTTTTGTATACGGTTGATGGACTTTTTTTGTCTATTTTCACATTATTCTCAGCCCTGCATATCCCCTTGTTGTGTTTAAACGTGTGACCTTGTCACAGTGAGAAGTCTGTCTGGCAGCTGACCTTATGCTAGACCAAACAAAAGCGCAGATACCATTCCTGTTTTCCTTTCGCTCAGTTAAGCTCACATCAGGCGGATACTGACGTTCAAACGCTCTGCTCGCCACAGCAGGGGAGCGGAAGGGGAATCGGTCCCTCATCTACACATTAAGCATGCAACACACACACACACATACTTTATTAAAAGCAGCACAACACCGACATCTCATTCTTTCACACCCATCAACCATCTCTGACCTATGCTATGCTGTCGCGAGAGCTTGAGAAAACAGCTTTTTCGAATGAAAAGCACAGACAGATGGAACAGTTTTCAAAGTCTCACACCACGCTTAAACACTGTCCTCGAAAAACCCTCTTAAATCAAACGAGTCCCTCAAACACACGCTCCTCCCCCACACTCCTTGTTCTGTGTCTTCTTAAGGCATCCCAGCAGCCATATCAGTGTGGGAAGAATTAACGCTCTCTGTGGGCTTTTCTGGCTGCTAAGCGGAGGCCGTGGGTTGCGCGGATAGGGGCTGCCGTATCTGCCACACATGCAGAGGCCAGATGTTTTCTAAGAGCTTGCTCTTCCCAACCTCCAGCCGGAGAGCTTGGCCTGCTCCCCCACAAATACGAAGCTCCCTCTGTCTCTCTCCCTTTGTCTTTCTCTCTGTCCACGGCATGTGCTCATATGTACTGCTCCCTTGTGTGCTCCAAAAAGGCGCACACTCTTTACTGCTGACACGGCCTCCAAAACAGCCTTAGTAACTTTTCATTGACCTGGAGCACCACATCTCTCTATTATTTTTTCTTTTTCTTCCTTCCTTTTTTTTAAAGCATTTTTCGAGTACAAAAGCTCTTTGTGCTTCACTTGTGGGTCGGACGGTCAGTCTGTCTATCTATCTATCTATCTATCTATCTATCTATCTATATCTATCTATCTATCTATCTATCTATCTATCTATCTATCTATCTATCTATCTATCTATCTATCTATCTATCTATCTATCTATCTATCTATCTATCTATCTATCGTTTTAATCTATCGTTCAATCTATCTATCTATCTATCTATCTATCTATCTATCTATCTATCATTGTATCTATCTATCATTTTATCGTTCTATCTATATCTGTCTGTCTATCTGTCGTTCTATCTATCATTCTATCTTTCATTCTATCATTCTAATTACCTTTCTATCTATCGTTCTATCTATCTATCATTCTATTTATCTATTGGTCTGTCGTTCTATCTGTCTATATCTATCTGTCTATCGTTCCAACTATTGTTCTATCTATCGTTCTATTTATCATTCTATCTATATTGGTCTGTCGTTCTATCTGTCTATATCTATCTGTCTATCGTTCTCTCTATTGTTCTATCGTTCTATCATTATTTCTATCATTCTATCTATCGTTCTATGTATCTATCTATCTATCTATCTATCTATCTATCTATCGTTCTAGCATTCTGTCTATCATTCTATCGTTCTATCAATCTGTCTGTCTGCTTACTTATCCAGCAAGCACAATGATATATTGTAATAAGTCAAATCAAGCAGAACTTTCTTTCTTTTTTTTTTTTTAGCTCTACTTTGCATAAAATGTGTAATAAACATATAATGTGATTTTTTGTTTTCTTACAAAGAAAGCTGTCAAGTCACCATTAACAATGTGTTTGCTTATATAGTAATAGTTATAGTAATAGTTATTTCAATTTAAGTTTTGTGTTGCTTAATTCAACTTCAAATACTGCACGTTAGGCAAGTGTGATACTGCTGTTAGGCAAAAGTTCAATACAAACAAAAAAGTTGTTATTGAGAAATTTACATTTCAGAAAAAAATGGGCAATTAGTTTGTATAATTATTCAAATAAATTGTTCCAAAAGACGTGAAGGTATCGAGTTTTCTAAACTAAATGTTGTGTAAGTACATAAACACACAGAACATTTTTATTTAAAGAGAATCAGTTACCGAGATGAAATGTACAGTATATTAGGTTAAGTGAACCACAGCTAGTTTTCCAGCCAAGATGGACAATTTTCTGTAACTTGATGCTTCAAATCTGTTTCCCACAACCCCCACCCTCCGCCCACCACCCTGTGCTCTTTTCTCCATCTAGCAGTTTGTATTCTTTTTTTTTTTTCTTCTTTTTTTTTTGTTCTTGTGGTGGCTAAATGTTACATATTAGAAATTAAAAGACTCAACTGACCAAAGTATTCAAATGATGGGCCCTGACCTCATTAACATTTCCAGGAAGAGCAAAGCAATGACCTTGTTAACATTTCTGGTGTAATTAATTAATCCACACGAGTGCTGAATCTTTGCCGATTCCTGCCAGCATATAGTCCACTCGGCCACAGAGTGAGTGATGTATTAAGGGTGGAAGAGAGGCAGACCGCTGTCAAATTCTCCGGTCACCCGCATGGGGCATGGGTGACAGCAGTTGGCTAAAAGCTTAATGGAGGAAATTTTAATTGTGTGCATTTATTATAATATTTATTTATTTCAGTATGATTCATTTTAAAGGGCTGGAAAAAGCTTCCTCTAAATTCTGCACCTGCAGACATAAAATGGCTGTTTCTCATCGTTCTTTGCGACAAAGGTTATACACACGCGATAGATAGTGTGCACCACGCATCATTCTCTTAGTATTCAGGGTTAAAGAGTCTCTGAGTGCTGAATATGATGAATCATTATGTCTTCAGCATGCCACAGTGGTCAAGTTGTTTGTTCAAGGCTTTTTTCTTTTTTTCTCTAGAGCTAACACCAGCACTCTACAAAGAGGAGAGGATAGAGAGAGACCTAAGGCTGTCGGGCTATCACAGTCTTACACATTGCTGCTCTCATGCACTGAATGCAAATTGGATCAGGTAATTGGGAGGCAGCTTGAGAGGGCTGCTTCAGATCTCCCTAGCGACAAGCTCTGCTCACAATCATGATTGGGCCCAGATGGACTGTGAAGCACTTACTATGCTTCCCACTTCACATAACTGTCTATACGCCCGAGCACAGGCCAGCCTTGCATAGTTATTTTAATGTCACGTCCTGTACATGTACATGGTCACCAGGGGTCTCATTTTACTGTGAGAAGTATATGCATGTGCATAAATAAAGACTGTGATAAGTGCATACAGCAGTTCACACATTAGTGTAGTGTAGTATTGTTAACTATTGAAATTCTTATCATTAATTAAAAAACCTAAAATTAAATATAAATATTTGATGGGGGGAAAAAATTGAAATAAAATAAGTTTAACTTGAAGTAATAAAATTACTAAAACTGAAATAAAAATAAAATAGCTAAATAGAAATATTTGGAAAAAGAATAAACTAATAAAAATTACAAAAGCACATAAAATTAACTTAACTACAGTTAAAATGAAAAGTGAAATATAAAAAAGCTAATATATACTATAAAATTATATAAAGATAAGTTGTAATGAAGGGTCAGAGTGGGGATCCATTTGCAGCTTTTATTAAGAACAGTATCAACAAGGCATGGGCAAAGGCAGAGACGTAAACAAGAACAGGCAATGGTCGAGGCAGGCGGCAGACAGACAGAGTTCGGAGTACAGGCAAGGATCAGGGCAGGCAGCAAACAAACACAGTCCAGTGAACAGGCAAGGGTCAGGGCAGGTAGCAGAGAATCACACGGGGATAAACAGTCCAATCGACAACAGTAATAACAATCCACAGAGAACACTCAGAAATGATCACCGGGGCAAATCAAGACTTCACAGTGTGCCTGTGTGTGTGCTGCTTAAATAGTGTGAGAGTGATGTGGTGCAGGTGTGTTCGCAATCAGTCCCAGGATTGAGGGCCTATGGGAATTATAGTCCGAATAGTAAAAAGTCAATATTCCGGTGAAGGCTCCCTCTGGTGGTGCGGGGGAGGAAGTGCGGTAGCCTCACTTGTGACAGAGCCCCCCCCTGCGAGCGGCTCCTGACGCGAGGAGGCGGACGATGCTGGGGTCTACCACATGGTCGAGGGGCTGGTCTCTCCGGATGTGTACCGTGAAACTCTTCCATGATCACTCCTCCGGGCCATACCCCTCCCAGTTGACCAGATACTGAAGTCTCCCCTCGGACCACCAGAGGGTTTCAGCAGCGAAACATGGAAAGTGGGAGAAACATGATAGTTAGCAGGTAAGTCTAATTGAAATGACACAGGTGTGATTTGCTTTATAATTTTGAAAGGCCCTACATACCTGGGACTGAGTTTTTTGCATGGAAGTCAGAGGCGAAGATCCCTTGTGGATAGCCAGACCCACTGACCCACGGTGTACTCTGGACTGGGACGTTGATGACGATTGGCTTGTTCTTCTTGCCTTCTTACAGCGTGCTGTAAATGAGTATGAGCGTGATTCCAGGTCTTCTCACTCCGCTGTAGCCACTCTGTTACGGATGGGAGATTGGACGGTTCACCAGACCAGGGAAAGAGTGGAGGTTGATAACCCAACACGCACTTGATGGGCGTTAAGCCGGTGGCAGCTTTCTGTAAAGAGTTCTGTGCATATTCGGCCCACATCAAATATTGGCTCCAATCAGCTTGGTTCTGTTGACAGTAGGTCCTTAGTAATCTCGTAAGCTCTTGATTCATGCATTCCGTTTGCCCATTGGATTTGCATAGGATTTCCGCCATTTCAAAGGCTGTAGGTAACTTGGGGAGTGGAATGAGTCGGCAGGACTTAGAGAATCGATCAATTACCGTAAGGATGGTGGTATGACCACAGGACACAGGAAGGTCTGTGACGAAATCTATGGCTATATGGGACCATGGGCGTTGAGGAAATGGGAGTGACCGTAACAGACCTGATGGCAGTTGACAGGATGGTTTGGATGTCTGACAAGCTGTGCAGTTGCTGACGAACTGAGTGGTTTCTGCTAACATGGTGTCCCACCAGAAGCGATTTTTTAACAGGTGGAATGTAGCGGTGATGCCTGGATGACCAGAACTGGGAAAAGCATGGACTTGGAACTCACCGATTTGGAGTTAGATGGGTTTGGCCGGATGGGGCTCTTTCCTCAGGATTGAGCGGGCTATAGCCGAGCTGCATGGGTTCAGGAGTGTGGCTGGTTGATGCTTGGAGAACTGGTGACCGAGCAGGTCGTCGTGAACGGAGCAAATTGTCAATCTGGATAGCAAGCTTGATGAATTCATTGAATGTTCTTCCCTCATCACGGCATGCTAGTTCGGCCTGAAGTTCTAGGGACAGTCCTTTACAAAATAATAGTTTCAGCGTGTCATCAACCCAATTCGTTTGAGCAGCCAGAGTACGGAATGATAGAGCGTACTCGGCAGCGGAAGTTCTGCCCTGGCTCAGAGATAGTAGTTGGTCCCCGGCGCTTTTTCCTTCCTGGGGAATGTTCAAAGACCTCTCTGAAGCGTTGGAGAAACGAAGAGAAGGTGGGAAACGTGGAGCCATCTTCTCTCCATACTGCAGTGGCCCAATCCAACGCTTGTCCCGTCAGCAATGAACAGACAAAAGAGATCCGACTTGAGTCAGTGGGATACAAGGAGGGTTGTTGATTGACGAAGAGTGAGCATTGAAGTAAAAATCCCTTACATTTAGTTGGGTTGCCGTCAAACTTCTCGGGGAAAGCGAGTCGCGGGTACACTGCAGGGGCGGATGTGAAGGCCTGACTGGCGGGAGCGGAGGGCTGAGCGGCGGCGGCTTTGGCGGGACTGAATCGAAGGCTCTGCAGGGTTTTGACAAGCTCCTCGGTAAAGGAAGTCAGACGATTTAGCTGATGCTGGTGTGCAGCGAGCTGGTTGGCCTGAGCAGACAGCTCGGTGGTGAGCTGCACGAAGGCTGCTGGATCACTGTGTGGCGAAGTCTTCTGTAATGAAGGGTCAACAGAGTGGAAATCCATTTGCATGTCTGCATGGAATTGTAGTCCGAATAGTAAAAAGTCAATATTCCGGTGAAGGGTCCCTCCGGTGGTGCGGGGGAGGAAGTGCGGGAGCCTCACTTGTAACATCATCAGATCAGATGTCATCGTCCATTGTGATGTTTCACTGTAGAAATCGTACGATGCTAATTTGGTAGACATCGTCCAACCCTACGATTAATTCAAAATCCTTAAAGTTTTAAAATAATTAAACTCAAATAAATTACTGAAGCATGTGAAATTGTGTCATTAACGTAATTTACGTCAGTGATATGATCTTAGAAGTCGGGAGTTTATCACATTGAGTATCTACAGTGGCATCTAAAGTTTTGATGGATGAGAATTGCAATCAAGGTAAAGACGATTGCAGTGATGTACAGGAGTCATACAGTGAGTATGCATGAGTCTGTTATATTGATGCGTAAAAAAACAAACAGTGTATGTGCGCACTCGATGCACTGATCGCACATTGTATTTATGCACAGACATATTTCAGTACATTCACGTTGTTTCCACAAACATTCAGAATAATGTTTTGATTTGTCGTGTACGTTGCTGTTTTTAGTAATTCCATGTACTGTGGTAGCAGGTGCAAGCAGTCAAATTAGCATACTATACACTGAATTCTGAGCATTTATTGTGACAATTACAGACAAATTTTAATCTGTTGACAGCACAAAAATAAACCTACAATAACACTGTCACACAAACATTGTGACATACTGAAATGTATTAAAGAGAGATGAGAACTTTCCCATTATGCATATCTATACTTTATGGAATCTGGTTTCCTTAACTGAATAAAAAATAAAAAAGGTATAATTGCCACTTTTTATCTCACAATTATAACTTTTTTTTTCTCGCAATTCTGACCCAGAATTGCATGATATAAAGTCACAGTTGCGAGTTATAAAGTCAGAATTGGGTGATATAAAGTTGCAGTTGCAAGTTATAAAGTCAGAATTGTGTGTTATAAAGTAACAATTGTGAGATATAAACTTGCAATTCTGAGAAAAATGTCAATCTTTTTTTTCATCAGAATTAGACTTTATAACTCGCAATCGATAATTCACAATTCAGAATTGCGAGTTTATATCCTGTAATTCTGACTTTATTTCTCACAATTACGAGTTTATATGTAATAATTCTGACTTTATAACTCACATTTGTGACTTTATATCATGCAATTCTGAAAAAAAAAAAAATGTCAGTGAGATAAAAAGTTGCAATTATCTTTTATCCTTTTTATTCTGTGGTGGAAACAAGCTTCCGTAATACTTCCTCTAGTGCTGGAATTTTCCAAACTAGGCATTTGAAAAGTATGTTTAAAAAATGTTCTAATTGTCATTATCAAAAAAATTATTTTATTTGTAATCAACCATGTTGTATTATGTTATCAAATATTTTTTTCATAAAAAAAAAAATTGTTAGACTAGCACAATGATATATTGTAAATAGTCAAATCAACTTGATTTACAAATCAAGCAGAACTTTCTTTTTATTTTTCTTATCTCTACTTTGCATAAAATGTGTAATAAACATATAATGTGATTGTATTACATATAAAAGCCATATATAATTAATATCTGTAGGGCAACTACATAATTGAAATAGAGTTACATCTAAAAATGGTTTTATCCGAATATAAATAATGGCTCACATCCATGCAAAAGGTTATTTTGTTGACAATGAGAAGTGTATGCCAAGTGTACGCAAAACCTTACAAATTATATTAGCATAGCATATTCATAATGTAAGCTTAAAAGATATTTCACACCAAAAATCAAGATTTACAATTAGATAAGAGAGTAGATGTAGTCAAAATAAAGCCCTTGAACATTAACTTTAGCGGCTCACCTAAAATGTTTTTCACTTGCTACATCACTCATGTGTCTTCATTTGACTAAACGGCTGCAAATTGCATTCTACGGTAAACAGCACTGATAAATTGAAGCCATTGTATAAACAGCTGCAGCTATAATACGAGTTGTTGTGCTGAGCAGATCCTCATACGGTGATCGATTTAGACAAAGACAATTCAATATACATAAAACCATTGAGTGAGGCACTATGATTTATGCTTATGAAGTTTTATAGCATAAATTTTACAGATGGCTGTCTGTGACTGTTTCCAATCAGCTGGGCTACAATGTCTTTCACACTATAAACAGAGCAAATCTTGATAATAGGAAATGTCTAGTAATCTGTTGCTAGAGGGTTTATGTGAAAAGGGAAGCATGTGTTTTTGAGGGATTATCACATTTATAACTCATTCTGGTGTGTAGGTAACAATGTTGAAGTATCACTGTTGATCTTACAGCTGGATTTTTGCCAGTTGATCAAACACTCCAGTAACTCAACTAAAGCAGGATCTGGGATTTCACAGCCAGAAATAAAATATAATTGCCAAGGGAAAAGAGATGAGATGCTGGTAAATTAACGAGACATCTGTGCTTAACATTCAGCAGGTGGTATTAATCTGACAAGTTGACTGTCATCTCAAATTATCTGTAGAGATAAGTGGTAAAAAATACAATGTATTTCTACCTGTATCACACAGTCTCTTTGTTCAATTCACCCCTTGATTTTAGTTTGGCCACAGTATGCAATTTACTAATGTAAATACTAATTAAATGTCTATTAATAATGTAAATAGTAAGTAATCAAAAATAAAATAAAATAAAATAAAACATATCTAAGTATGGCAGTTTAACATTTTCCCTCTGAAGGGATGGAAAGGTGCCCTGATGACCCCCTGGTGTGCCCCGTCACCACTTCAGTGGAGTCAGCAGAATAGTTGGTGATTTGAGAGTGAATGTCAGAATGATGGGATGGCTTTCATCAAGGGTCTGAAGGCCACTCTTATCCATCCAGATAGACTTACTGAAACTGCCAGATAGACTTGCTGAAACTGCAAGATCAGCTGCATTCCCAGTGCCTCATCTCAACCCAAAACATATGGAAGCCACTGAAATAAATCACACACACACACTTTTGACTTCATACTGGAGGGTTTAAATGCAGGGATGTGAATAGTTCTTTAGGTGCATCTAAGACTTTCCAATAGAATTTGTATTGATCAGGTGAGTTAAACCATTGAATACATGTAAAACCTGCAATTTTTGCACACTATCCTATGATCATAATCTTGTTTGTTTTAGGATTATATAATCATGCTGTGTATAAACGTATTCAGAGATTGTACGTTGCCTTTACAGTATCCATTTTTTTCTTGAAGCTGAAAGGATGAGTCTGGGCCTCTTAAAGTTAAGGTAAAAATCTATATTTCAATTGAGCATAGTCTATGGTTTTATGATATGAATAATTAGAGTTTATTTGCAGTTTTTACCCTTGTAGAGGGCAGCACAATACTTTATCTTGGGGTTTTTGGTTTATATCAGTTCTGAATTGGTAACAAATTATCTGCTGTCTTGTCTGACGCTGACAACATCGATTTTACATGTATTCATGAACTTGGGGTGTACATGTAGGACAAAAAGGAAACATGCAATGAGTAATTTATTACAGGATTACTGCTGATGACCAAAAAGCAATTTATAGAATCTTGGATATGTAAATAATACTTAAAATGGCTGCCTCATAACTAAATGGAGTAAAGACCAACAAAGACACAAGAATCAGTGCAGGAAAATCCATCTATACCTCACTAGAGCTCTTGCATGCCCTGCAATTTTTAAAAACTTGCTTACAAACAGTAAATTATATTATGACAAAATTCATGAACATAATGACAGAATATCTGTCATGACAATTCTTGGAGTGTTTGGCATGGTAAGGGATATGACAATGTTGGTATGTTTGGTCTTGGCAGAATAGATCTGGCTATGCTGCTGCTGTTATTGCTGGTGCTGTACAGAACTTGCTCCTGCCAATACATACACAACACGCTACTGTGAGCAAGTAAGACATTCTGCTGCTGTACAATACAGCACACATGAATTACCTGTAGCAGATCTATACAGGTGGAGCTGAGGAAGGTGGATAGTAGGGTTTTTTTTAAGCGTGTCGCAGCTGCTACAGCAAATGCTGACCAAGTATTTAAAGGTCGAGCAGTGAGATCATTGGCTACTGATCAGCTATGCCCTATAGGGAGTGATGTGATTGCAAGCAGATTATTTTAAGGACCTATCAGCCTGCGCCATCTAGAGTTTAATGACATAACTTTGTATTTGAATATTTAAGAGTCTACAGACTGCAAATCCATCATCATCAGGGTTGGGCAAAATTCAGAAGTGTAATACTAATTCCCTTTCAATTCATGAATGTGAGTTTGAAGTGAATTGTACACACCACACAGGAAAGTGATCTTTGAATTGGAATTTGAACTGGTTGGATTTCAATGATAGGAGGAGGAAATTACTGAATTGTAATTCAAAGAGATTCAAGTCAAGTCAAGTAATCTTCGTTTATATAACACTTTTCACAATACAGATTGTTTCTAAGCAGCTTTACTGTGATAATAGGAAAATTAAGTGACAGAGATTGTTTTGGCTTTACAGCGGCTCTAAGAAAAAGTTATTATTGAGCTAAAGTACTTTTTTGCTTAAATCACTTTAGTTGTAAAAATTGTTAATTATTAACTTAGGGGCTGCTTAAATAACACCTTTCCTAATGAAAACCTAAGACCTTTAATGCATTCTTGCCATTCATTTACGTGTTTAGTCTAGGATTGCGTGTTTGAATGTGTATATGAGCAGATGCTTGGTCTTTTTTACAAAGTGATATTTGCCAAATTACTTGTCTGGTCCACATAATACAGAAAAATGTGCTATGTCCGCGGATCTATGCGAACTGGAATAATTTTGATAACGTTTTATCTATACATAGGGAAAGGAAATGGAAGGAGGCCTTCGCAGGGGAAAGTTTAGTTGACAGTTCAGGGCTGCGTTTTCGTTGTGTCTAGGCGCAGGTCCTTCATCTCATCTGGATACGGCCTGGATCTGGCAGGCTACGGCAAACCTCGGGATAAACAGAGAGAGGCTAATATTAACGTAGACGTTAATTCTTATGATGTAGCGAGTACATCAGGTGTTATGGGAAGTGTTAAGTGTTAAGTGTTAATTTATGCAGCCTAACAATTTACATGATTTGAATTATAGAGGTAGATAACGTGTTATGTGTATGACAGGTTAAAGAGAAGTGCTTTTAGTCTAGATTTAAACTGACAGAGTGTGTCTGCTTCCCGAACAATGCTAGGAAGACTGTTCCAGAGTTTAGTTGCTAAAATTCAACATCATGTTAGAATAACAATTTATTTCCTAGAATTAATTTCTGGAAAATAAAATTTTCTTCAATCCTGATCCATAAAAGGCAGTTGTATACAGTATGTCTATCTGTTAAAGTGTCAAAACTTTCAAACAGGACTTTGTGAAACCAAACCTTTGATAAACAATTGTTCAATATTGTTCTCTATAGTATGTTCTGTCGTCATCATGTTCAGGTTTTTACTTCCTACTTTTTACTATCTTATACTTACACAGCATCTGTTTGTGTGGTGTCTTAAGGGCAAGAAATAGTTACTTCATTTACTGTGGGGAAAAAAAACATTCACATTTTACAGCGCTGTACAGCGGGTACTTTACAGTGGTTTCAAGAGTGAGAAGACAAAGAAGGCACTGGTGGTTAAGCTGTTAGGTGGAAAGAGGTGATTGATTAGAGAGTGCTGGTGGAGTGTCTGGAAATAAATGCTCCCCAAATAGTGGTGGAGAGTCATAGTGCTTTCATCTTTCACACCTCATGCTGTTGCATTACTTTGCCTGGTTTACTGTCTGTTCCTAATGCAGTTAAACCTTACAAGCCTTATTCATCTCTGTAACCCAGCAGGCCACCAAGATTTTCATATACTTTCCTACATACAGGATTGAGTCTTTCAAGGCTATGCAATAAGGGGACCTAACTGTGCTTTATTGCACACTAACTGTGCCTGCACAAGGCTTGTTAGCATTCTAGTGTAAATTGACAGCATTACATAAAAGCAAGCATTACACTGTGCTGAGTCATTAGAAAGCCTTCTGTAATATATTCTGTGCAGAATTACAATACAAGTGTAAATTTGTTTGCATCTGTACAGACTAATAAGCCGTTAAAATCAGATTTTTTTTTTTTTTTTACCAATATTAGATATTAGAAAATCTTTATGATGGTGGAAATCCAGTAACAATACAGACAAATGAGAGAGAGAGAGAGAGAGAGAGAGAGAGAGAGAGAGAGGAGAGAGAGAGAGAGAGAGAGAGAGAGAGAGAATTTGTCTGACAGAAGATTTTTCCTTCTTTCAACTTGCTATGGGTTTCAGCAAAGAGTGTTAGAGTATCACTTTTTTGCATTGAATAAATATGTGTTGGCACCTTTACTGGTGTGACTGCTTATTAATAAATTGTTACTTTTCATAGTTCTAAATTGTAAATGAGTAATTGTAAATGTGTTGCAAGCTGTTATTGCATCTGTTTTGATATTATGGTAGCCCATTCTTATCTTCCTATAAGTTTTTGGCTATTTCATAGACAGATCATTGCTGTCATCTGTCTCTGCAGTCAAGAGAACTTTATAGTTCAACTTTACTTTTCAGTTTAACCTTGTTTTGTTTTTAGCTATGTGGGTGGGTGAAATAATTTTTCATACTTCGGATCTGATTCTATTAGTTTGCTGGCCTCAAACTGTGCTGCCCTCCAAACTGAAGTTGGCGTTAAGAGGAGAGGTCACTTTGAGGTGTTGTTAATGTCTCACCACATGCCCCGGGCTGGGCCAAATGTTTCCTTCTCAACCGCAGATATATTCAGTTGCGAGAAAAACACAAAACACCTGGTGTGCAATGTAATGTGTTTTCAAAGATTTTTTTTCTTTTTCTCATGAATATTTCTTTTAAAATATCTCATTTATTCTTCTAGCATTTTGCCCGGTATAACTTAGGCCATTGTGTTTGTTTTAATGGCAGCTTACTAACTGTAGTGCACATATGCAACACATTTTTGACAAACAAATGTATAACACACATTTAAGCACTGAAATGTGTTATACATTTATACTGTCTTTTTTATACTGCTGTGTTTTAATTATCAATATGAAATGGACCAAAATACAAGCAAAGACAATTCATTTTTGTCATGCCTCTGTGTATAAACTATAATATGACTGAAAATGAGTAAATTAAAATAGAACTTCACTGATTCTAAGGCAAGGTTAACAGTAATTAATTTAACATGTTAATGCTGCTCAGTGTGCAGCATAATTACAGCTTGTGGCAAGTCATTTGAGTCAAGTAACTGGTTTCCAAACACAATATTTTAAATTTTAAATATTTTACAAATATTTGACAAAGATGAACATCTCACCCAAGGGATTCTTTGGGTGAAAACACTTCAAAAAGTCTTTTAAAATTGCGTTTATGATCAACTTATTTCTTACTTACTGTATATATCTCACCACAGAGAGAGTAAGTCGAAGAAATAAGTTGATCATAAATGCAATTTTAAAAGACTTTTTGAAGTGTGTTTCACCAAAAGAATCCACTGGGTGAGAGTATTGATATGTTTATCTGGCTGTCAGAGTGGGACAACATGTACCATGCAAAATGTGTTTTAATAAATTAAATTAAAACTTTGCCCTTCATTGACATGCTCGCCGGGACAGATTATCTGCAAGACACAAACGGATAAAAAAAATATAATAAATAAATAAATGTTAAAAAAAAAAAATATATATATATATATATATATATGGTCAACATGGAAATGCATGTATAAGCTACTGTGTAAAATATTATTATATATATTTTTATATATTGTTAGGATATAATAATACAACATATGTACACAGACAGCCCAGTTACACCTGCACTTAAAATAAACCGAATGCCCTATAAAGCCTCACAGAAGCTTGAGGATTTCACAGTGTCCACTTTGCCCTTGCCACTGAGGACTAGAGGAAGTTTATCATAGATGTCATCTGAGGTCTAAAGCCTGACCTGAGCATGTATCGGCTCTGAATGCTGACCCCTACAAGCTCAACACTTAAACTGCATTAGGCAACCTGCATCAGCAGATGATGGTAGGGATTTGGCTGGAGCAGCATTAAAACAGCCACATGCTGCCAGTCCTCAGTGGGTTGCAAGGTTACTGCACTATATAGATCTTTCTTTCTTTCTTTCTTTTATTACAAACAACAACAACAAAAAAATCTGTGGCCAGAACTAATACAAAATGTATAATGCAGCGAATAATCACAAAACAGAACAGTGGCAGAAATGTCACTACAACTGACCTTAAAGAGCATATTTCAGGTTAGATTTCTACAGAGCAAGCTGTGTAGTAGCTAAATGTTCCTTTTAAATGTTATAATTACAGTAAACGACTGCAAGTCTTATGTTACTTTTATACAAGAGTTCTATATATAAGTACATTAACTTGCATTTTAGATACAACATTATCAGTTAATTTGTTAATTTTTATTAACAGTTAATTTGTAAATCTTTTCTTCAGACAACAAAAATGGTTCCAAATGAAGCCACAGCTTGCAGCATTAATCATTGTGCTTCTCCGAGCAACACACAAACTGTTTACATAGACACCTTTTGTTGAGATCCTAATGCGGAGACAACAAGCACATAAAGCTTTGTGCCATGCTGCTTATATTTATCAAGCAGTAAAAACGACCCTTCCTGTGTCCAAAAACAAGGCATCTCTGGATCAGTCTAAAGCAAATACTATTGTGACAGTGTTGTCGTGCACCACTTCACAAAAGATAAATGGAAGAAGAATTTTAGATTGGCACTACTGTAATTTATAACACTATATTCAACAAAAACAACAGCTCGTTCCGTGCCTCATAGGTCATTACACCATTGCTATGTCTTTGCACATAAGCAGAACATTCTCCTTTTGGTTTTCAATCAGATCAAGTGTTTACATGTCCTATCAAACAGATCAGAAAAGGTTTAAACCACATGGTTACATGTCACTTTTTTTTCCCAACTTTGCTACTAGTCCAATTAAAATCGGATTATTAGGGTCAATAGCCGCTTTTCCACCGTCGGCCCGAACAGTTCTCATTGCGTAACCGTTCCATTCCGTGCCGATCCGAGCCAGCTGTTACGGTTACGGTTTCATTTTCCACTGTGGGGCTGATAACAGCCGCTCTTTTGAATGTGATACAAAAGTGTCAGTTGTTGCCTTGGTAACGCAACGGTTTACTGATGATATTAGAGGTAAATAACGACCGCGTTATGGAAAATGATCAGATATTTCTTATTATTAATATTTTATTATTATTTGTGTTTACATCGCTCAAATAGAGCGCTTAACCAGCTATTGAGAAACTGGTAGCCAGGCAACAGACAAGTGACCAATCCTGTGTGCCGACGTCAGTTCACGCATTCTACCAGCACGATTCAGCACGGTTAGACAACTGTGCAGAGGATTCCGGGCTGAGAACGGTTTGTAATCGTGCCGTACCAGGCTCCAGTGTAAACACAACTGGAACCGTTCCTTACCATTCTAATAACCGTTCGGCCTGACGGTGTAAAAGCGGCTAATGTAAATGCAGCAATAGTAGCGTCCTGGAATGAATCATCGTTTTTTAACAAATCATTAAATGACTTTTTTTTTTTTTTTTGCTCTAAAACTAAGAAAAAGCATTATCAGCTGTTTCACATCTCTAGGCAACACAATATAGAGTTCCTCACTAAATCAGTGTTTTTGAACAAATCGGTTGTATGAATCGTTTAACGAAACACTCATACAAACAGCCACTTGTTTCATTCATTAAATGTGAAAAGCTTTTCTCGACACTACAAGGGGACAGGTAGGTAGCCAGGAGATTTGGTTCTTTGGTTTTTATTTCATATCTAAAGCGCAAATGGTTGATGACCTGCCAAGACAGGTGCTCGTAAACACAATTATTTTTTTCATCCATGGTCTGTGTATCTGAATGATAAGTTCATTTATTTTACTCAATCTTATTTAAAATGTAACCCCAGTTCAGGTCTGGCTTGATTTATGCTGAGTTTATTTTTTAATATTCAATTGCCAGGCTTGCATTTTGCCTACAGCATCAAAAACAGGTACTGTAGTTAATAAGATCCTGCTTCTGCAGTCATGATTATGTCATTTCAACCATTTTTTTTGTGAAATGCACTAGTAAGGATGCCAAGTAATTACTTAGTTTAGAGACTATACATTTTAGTTTTTCAGTTTTTATGTAACAGTCTCATGTTAGTTTAAATCATAATAGCCCATACTAGTTAAAATGTTTATTGTAAGATACCTTGCATTGTACACTTTGCATATTCTGTGGTCTCAAAACATAATAGCCAATATTAACAGTAAGAAAACTGAAGGTTGCATTCCCCAAATCCCAGAGGGGATGGCAAAACCTAATTTGATGATTCATAATAAGTATAAATGTCATTGTATTGATAAACATTACATTCTTCAACAACTACACATGTGGGGTGCAATAGTTATTCACCCATAACCTTAGTGTCCACATTCATTGTATGAAAAAGAACAGCACCAAAAATAAATAAATATTTTGGTTTTACCATCTTGCTTTGTTCTCTAGGTTCTCTAGAAATCTGACTGTGACCTTGCCACTCTGGTCTGTACAAACAAATTGCAGGTGTTTCATGTATCACACTATGGCACCATGGCATGTGGTGACATTACATTTGCTTTTCTCCCAGTATGGCTTTAACTACAAAAACTGCTATTTCTCACTCAATATTATGAAAGACATATAAGCCAGTTAGAAAGCTTATCTGAAGCCAGAAAAAGCAAAGGCATTTAACTTTTTCCTGTAAAATGTCTGAGGTGAGCAGATATGGGGATGAGGCACCCCAATCACTAATAGCAATTGAATATTAGTAGAAGATTGTTGACAAAGGGGGGAAAAGGTGATTTTTCAAGTCAGAAAAATCAAAATGTTCTCTGTTGCTACAGAAAACATCTTGTTACATATTGTAACCCTCGTTCCCTGATGGAGGGAATGAAGACATGGTGTCGACCCTAAAGGAGGTCGTCCTTGAGAGCCCCAATCAACTCTGAAAGTATCAGAAAAGGCCACTAAAATTGGTGCATGGAATTTGCATGCCAAGCCACGCTCCTGGTCATATGAGTATACAAGTGCTGGCGGTGCAATACACACTTCAGGTTTGTGCTGAGGAGCCAAGGTAGTGACTCGGCTGTTTCAGCGGTCAGCACAAAGTTGTGGCAAGAGGGACACCATGTCTTCCCTCCATCAGGGAACAAGGGATACCATACATAACCAAGACATTCCCTTTCTGTCAGTCACATTCGACGTGGTGTTGGACCAACACTAAGGGGGCCACAACTGCTGTGTTGTGTCACGGGATAAGGCGGTGCAAATGTGGGCAAGCCTCTGCATGCTAATGACAAGTGCAACAATGCTCAGTCGTAACCTTCCAACACCCAGGGTAGATGACCTCAGGTCTCCCATCCAAAGGACCTACTCACCTCAAGAGGTCACTGCAGCTGTAGGGCCTCTTCTGATGTGAAGTAATTTAGGAAAATGTACAGCTGCGTACACCTCGTTGTTAATGTAGTGTTCCTTTCTCAGAGAGAAACCCAAAGGGGAGGTTTACATGCATTTTAAGAACTCACCAACAGGGAGTACTACCTAGAGAAAAAGTCTCTACAGTGGGCTCAACCAAGGGGAGGAGACTACCTGCCATAGTGACCGGGGACGGCGCTAGCTCCGTACAGGGGAAGACACTGGGTTCACTGACAGGGAAACGGAACAGTGGAAGAATACAACATATGGGGCCACCATTAGGGAACCACTACATACAGAACACTAGCCAGATTACAACGGCTCACCTGATAAGGGGCAGACCACGAGTAGTGGGTCTGGTAGTGAGTTCCTCCGCTGAACTTGACTACCATAAGAGTGCTTAAATGATGGAGAAGGGTGGCCTAGGGTTCACCATTCCTGGGAAACACAAATAGACTGAAAAAGAGCCTCGGAGAGGGGAAATGTGCTAGTGCAAGCACTACACCCAGCCAGTTCGTTCGAGACTTACCTGATGTCACCGAAAACTCGGAATGAAACTTGTTCCATCCAGAGATTATAAAACCTTGTGAAGGTGTTGGGTGTAGCCCAATGTCTGCTATTAAAGCACCATTTGCCAAAGCAAGTGGGCACGGTATGTTTTGAGCCTGAATGGCATCCACAATCCAGCGGGATATTCTCTGTTTGCAGACAGGCTTCCCCTTCTGCTGACTTTCTAAGCAGACAAAGAGCTGTTCAGATTGTTTGAAATCCTATGTACAGGCCAGGTAAATGTGCATGGCACGCACTGGACACAACAGGGACAAGGCCAGGTTTTCTTGCAAGTTCACCACTTGGTCCCTGAAGGGTGTAGTGGCAACCCAAATTCCAGGCATGATTCACTAACTGCAATCTGGAGGGACGTCTTCATAGAGAGGGCACCAAGCTCTACCGATTGCAAGATTTCAAACTGATCTTTCTGCAGGACCTGTAAGACCAGAGAAAGATCACAAGAGGGGATGAGGGGAGGTCTCGGAGGATTCAACCTCTGAGCGCCTCTCAGGAACCTAAGTATTTGGTTATGCTTCCTCAAAGACCTGCCATCCACACTGTTGTGGTTCGCTGCTATTGCAGCCATGAAAAAGGTTTGCTGTCATGGCCACAGAGTCAAACTCCACACAGAGAAAAGAGATGCTCTCTTTTCCCAGTTGACCCAAAGTCCCAATCGAGCTAGGTGCTGAAGGACCAGGTCCCTGTGTTTGCAAACCAATTCCCGCAACTGAGCCAAAATCAGCCATTCGTCGAGGTAATTAAGTATGTGAATGCCCACTTTCCTTAACGGGGCAAGGGCAGCCTCCATGATCTTTGTAAAGATGCGAGGAGACAGGGACAGCTTGAAAGGGAGGACCTTGTATTCATATGCTCAAAGGCAAACCGAAGAAATGGTCTGTGCTGGGGAAAGATCGAAACATAAAAGTAAGCATACTTCAGGTCTATCGCCACTCCAACCAATCTAGATGTCTGACACGTGAGCATACGCCAGAAGGAGAGAGGAATCGCCCGCATTCAGTAGGACATGGACGGAATGGCATCTTTAAAAAGATGTGAACCACTGTGTATTTGCTCTTTTGGAAAGGAAATTTGTTTTATAAGGAAATTTCTCTTTCAGCAAGCTGCTGAAGCACCCAGGGGAACACTCGCGCACTTATCTGTGCACAATGAAAGGACCGCAGAACGTGCTGTATTTCCAGCAGCAACGAGGTGATTGGAAATGCTTCTCTTCTGTTTCCAGTCGAGATGCACTGCTTCGGCTGTATTGCTGTATTGCACTGCCAGCGCTGTATATATACCGTATGTCAGTGGCCATGGCTTGGCATGCAAATTCAACACACCAATTTCATTGTCCTTTTCTGATACTCTCAGAGGTGTTTGGGGCTCTCAAGGACAACCCCATTTAATGTCGGTTCGACACCACGTCAACGGGACAGACAGAACGGGAACTGAAATATATCACAAATGAAATAGACAACTTCACTCTAAACCTTTCTCTGTGAAATTACTTAATCCATGCATCATTTGGACCTTTTTTTGTCTGTGTAATCATCATGACCTTCTCTACTCATTTTCTCTGAGGCTCAAATCTGAGAAACAGTCAACATTGAGACATTGAAACTGGAAGTGCTAATTGAGAATGGCTGAAGTGTAATAATGTCTTTTTTGATATTTGAAAAGATACGTCTTTGTTCTTCCTGGCTCATATGTGATATTTGACTAAAATATGGCAGTAGGGTTATTATGAATTCAAATTATTACAATAATTATGCCTAATTTTGGAAAACAGACTTGTTATGTGGTTTCTGTACAAATGGGCATATGTTGTGCAAGACTGCATCTGACACAAATTATATGATATTAAATTAAAATCTTACAGTTATTGTAGCTCTTAACCTCTGAGTCTTGGTGAGACGTACTATGATGAAAAGATTAACATCAAACTTGTGCATAGTCTATATCTACTCTGTTGCTTTGCAACAGAATCCACTACTGTAAATGAGTTTAAATAGTTTGAAGTGTGACAGATGTACAGAGTCTTGTTATGTGTTAAGCCTTGTCTGATTTGCACTGACTGACCCAGACATAGCCAGAGGGAACAGGCTGAACCCCAAATCCAAATTCTACTGACTCATTTCTCAAATTGTTGCTTCAAAATGCAGTACCTAGACTACCTGTTTTTCCTCAAGCCGGTATAGAGCAGAGGGTTAGCAGTCCGCCCCACTTTTTCTGAGATAATCATTATATTTTAGTTTTTCTTGGCTATGGAACTAGAAAAAAATGTTTTGCTGTCCACATAAAAGAACATTAAGACATTGTTTCTCGCAGTTAAAAAATAATAATGTGACCACCATGTTTTTAAGCCACTGTGTCAAGCTAAAAATTATACAATGGCTTAAAAATGTGATGCAAAACAGCTCCCTAATGGCATTTACACCATGTAATTACCGTAATGATTCTGAACTGTAAAAAGCCTTCATCGGGATTTTGATTGATGTGCAGTCTAACTAATCATAACGCGAAATCCACCATTTTGACAAAGCAGTCAGCGGAGTTAGTAGATTAACTTCGGTGGACTTGAACTTGAAAAATGGTGTGTACTGACATCTTTCTGCGGTTGAAACAACATTCCTTCTGATGTTCATTCATGTTTATTTGATGCTATGAATGAACTAGTACAAAGAGATGATCAGTTCACGATCCGCTAGAACTAAAGCGCTACAGTGATCTGTCATGACACATTAAAGAGCCACAAAATGGTATTTATTGTTTAAATTTATTTAAAAATTACAAAATTTTAAATTGTTTCATATTAAAAGTAACCTGCTCTGTCTTGTCTGTCGACGCGTTGTCAGTGTCCTCTTTGCTCCGCGATGTATTTTTCACTGCGTGAGAACATGATGTGTGGTGTGAGAGCAGCATTGGCTTGTCGGACATAGCAAAAGTAACTAAAGGGGCGGGTCTTTGCAAACGACATGGCGTGAATCCTAACTGTTATGTTCACTTAAAGGCATTACTGACTGTGTAAAGGAATACTCACCAAGCCAGGCATTTGACATATTCCTGTATGTATTTAACCATTTTGCGCAAACCCGAAGCTCAAAGTTCACTTTGATTGTCTGTGCTCCACTCCGTCTCAGAGCGTGCGCACAGAAAACCGTTTGGGATACAGTATCACTTTTGCGGCTTAATGCAGATTTAATACCTCTTTTTATTATCGAGCATGTCCTGCAGTTTAGCAACAGACTGTATTTTACGACAATCACTGATCTAGCTGATTTGGATGTTAAGTTTGGGATTTTAGGGAGAAACGAAAGCGCATAGTTGTGAAGGAAAGAAATGCACGAAAATCACACAGCTCCAGCTTCCTGCTGTTATTGCTGTAGGGTTGCTGCCATTGCAATGTCTCCGTAAAGATGCATTATCCTTTCCAGACACCTGGTAGAACTGCCAGACGGGTGAATGTAGTAAAGCAATTTTAGCTGCATTGCATAGAAAAATTGCCTTGAGAGTTTTGCATCATCTGATCGGCTCTTTTGATCAATACATTAAAATAATATGATATAAAATTCCAGTTTGCAACATCATGCAGCATAACTGTTTTGTACTACTAAAGATAACTGGAAGCTGATGACACCTGGAATCCTATCACATTCAAAATACAAATGGTATTACGTTAAACATAGGCTGGCTAGGGCAAACACTATCTACATAATTAATATTAATAAATGCTCCTAATTAATATTCATGAGCCTGGCTAATACAATTTATAATGCTTTTTAAGTCACACTATAATCCCAAAATCTCCTCTACTGGCCAGCATATAATCACACCCGGATTCTCGTTAGAGGAACTTCTAAATCTAAATTATACGCATTCACCTCATGTGTGACACTATTCAGCAAGGGAACTCCTGGTTAGCTTGTGTGTTTGAACTGACAATGCTTCAGTGTATCTCAAACAGCACACGGTACCCGAGTTGCCAGCCCAACTGTTCACTAGAGAGGGATCCATATGGGAGACATGTCCCAATTAGTCTGTGCATTTCTCTTCAACATCATCCCATCCTCTGGCACTGACAGGTCCCTTTGTAAATTCTCAATTGAATTGTTGTGTTTGGGCCCCTCTGCTTAGGCCTAATAATTGGTGACACAGTTTGATGTGAGTGGCCAACATGGGCCTGTGAAGAACCTCCCTCAATATGGTGGAGCTTATAAGTTTAATATATAGCTGGTAAATGGAATTCCAGGCAAGGCTGCAAATGCAGAGAGGGAGAAAGGGTACTTGGCACAAAAAAAAAGAAAAAGAAAAAAGCCCTAGGGGCGGTCGTCTGAACTCACCCACTTTTTCTTATTTGGAGTTTGGAGGAGAATGAATGAGAAAGTAAATTGAAGTTAGACTGAGGTAAAATAGGAGTTTGGGGAGTGGTTTGTTTATTTATTTTTTAAGGCTGTTATGTAGGGCTGGATATATTGATACACATTTCTTGATTTGATTCCAATTCACAAGCTCTTGATTCACATTCATATATTTATCAACTCAATCAAAAACTAGTTTAAAATAAATTTAAAATGCATCTCTTGTGTAAAACTGTTCGTATATATTATATCATAGCAATGTATAAAATTACTATAAAATTATTAATAGTGTATATTTGTCACAGCGGGTTGAAATCCAATCGCATCAGTGATATCAGCTTATTTAACAAAGAACTAAGGAATCAAGACACAAACAGTACAACCGCACTTAAATGTGATGAGAATGGACAATGAACAGAACAAACACAGGGCATAATACTCAACTAATTAATGAAATGAATCACAGGTACAAACAATAATCAAACAATGAATATCCATAGAAACAGATGAAAACCAAGGGAACTGAACTAAAACGTGAATGAAACCCACCTAAAACCAAATCAAACTCTCTGCAAAATTATCTCTGCTCGTTACGCGAGTAGGTGGCGGCAAGTGAGTGTCTTCATGAGTGAATCATTCAGTCGATTCAATCAAAAACGCTGATTCATTTAAGAACAAAACTGACTGGGAGCTTCTCAATTGACTATATGCATGGTTACTTCCTGGTTGTCGTTAAGCCAGCTTGGGCATTTCCGGTGAACTGTTAGCTAATCATTCTGTACTCGCGGTACATTGACACAAAATCATCAGTGGTTGACTTTTTAATGTTGTATTCATATTTTAATGCAGTTATCACATTTACCTAATTTGCCCATAAACCAGTTTTATTCACTGCAATAAAGATGAAGCTATTGGGACCGTTTAAGAAATGCTGTGTCTGTAATTAGACACACACACACATTTTTTTCCAAGACTTCAAATGTTATTATTAATGTGATGACCACAAACATTATTTGTTCATCCTTCTGAGATTGTCCCCATTTGTAAAACTGAATGATTCAAAATGTAGGAAATCCAACATTTGACAGAAAACACTTCTTTTTTTTTTTTAAATAAAAAAGACATTAATTACCACTATAACCAGCAGATGGAGGCAGAGTAGTATTTATTTGCGCATATATCAGCCATTTCCTAGTTTTTCACTTAGTTTCGCTTTAGAATAAATATTAAACATTACGAAATAACTAGGTTTAAAAATAAATTTTATCAGTGTGAAGTATGAAGTACTCACAAAATCTCATGAAAAACAATAACTTTTCTTGTGAATGAATTACACAGAAAGCACCGCGCTCCCTTTGTAATTACAGAAGCTGTTAGTCAGTGCAGCTCAAGTTCAATGATTTTGGCACGCTTGTGAAAACTCACATTTTGTTCAATGAAAGTGCACAATAAATATTTCATTTTGATGCTTTTTTCCCCACGCAAAAGCCAAGGAGGAACACCGAGGAAGGCTACGTCTTTATTTTTTTTATTTTTTTATTTATTTTTATTTTTTTTGTCGTCTTGCGTTTGAATAACTAAATTAATACTATGCCTGACTATTTAAGTGAATATATATTCTGATTATAAACTAAGTACACTATTGATGCTCAACACACCAGCAAGTGACATTTCATAAGAAGTTTTCCAGCTGGCTTATATTATTGTGGAAGTTCTAAAGAACACTCCGTGCATATAGTCAATTGGAAGGCTGCATCCAAGTGCAGCTGCATATTTGGAGATGGGCAGTATTGTAATTAAATGTATTTAAAATATGTATTTAATTAATTATTTTTGCGTAATTTGTACAAAAAAACTGTGTAATTTGTAATTAAATACTTTGAGAGACTGTATTTTGTATTTAAAATACTTAATTAAATATGTAATTTTAATCAAATAATACAACTTAGAAGCTGTTTTGGTGCTCGGTGCAAACTGCCTTAACCCTCTGGCCCTCTTCGTTTAGGAAGTGACCGAAGCCTTAAAATGTAATTTTTTTTTGTTTTGTTCTTCAGAACAACCACTGTAATATATTTTAGTTCAATATTTTTTTATTATTATGCAATACAATATTTATACAATTTATATAATGTATACTTATAAATTTATACAAATTTTTGTCAAGGTTTAGATTTTTTTGGTTTGAAATGTTGATTTGAAGTGTCCGTTTTTGCATCAATTATTACTACAGTCAAACCTGAAAACAGAGGAAGGCATTTTGTTACATAACATCTGTGAATGTGTGTAAGCGAGTGTGTGTTTGAGTGGGTGTTTCTGTTTTTCTGTTTTCTGTTTTTGAATGTAACCTCTTTCTTGCTGTTCATTTTTTTTTACTGCTTTGTGGCTGAATTATTGATTTTATTTCACACATTGGTATAAACTTGCTCTGTGTTATAGTCAGGCTAGTTCATATATATGTGTGTGGGGGGAGGGGGTTGGGGGGGTTGGGTGTGTCTATTTTGCACTCTTGGCATTTAGGAGTGTCACCCCTTCATTGCTGTGCACTTTTTTTCTGCACAGTAGCTGATTTGTAGTTTGTACCAACAAAAGATTCTCTGAGTTTTCATATTTTTTCGTATTTCCCATTCATTTCCTATGTCGGTCATTTTTGACCGCAAAGAAGGTAAGTGTGACTATTTTTTTTTACGACCCTTTAATATGTCCGAATCATGTCCTTGATTTTTTTGTGTGTTCATATTGCTAATGTGTCATTTCATTCCGATTAAGCTTATACGATTTTTAACATTTCAAAATATAAAATTTTTCGGTCAAAAATGACCGAAGAGGGCCAGAGGGTTAAAGTATGTAGAAATTATGCTATCAGATTTTTCTCACTGAAAGCTTGCTAGCTAACATTAGCTATTTTTGTTTCTACTGACAAATGAAAATTTTACCTGTTGAATATTGCAATTTTTAGCAGTTAATCTTCATTGTCAGCAAAATAGCTTGAGCCATCCTGTGGATCGGGCTGGGCGATATGACAACATCATGGCGCAGGACTGCTGAAAGTCAAATGAAATCAAAATCAAAATCAAAATTCAGTATTGCACTATTTATTATAAATGATTTATCTGTGACAGCGCCGATAGCCACATGGCAGCACGCTGGCAGATGGTGCGGTTGCGCTTCAGGCGTCCCTAGTTCGAGTCCCAGCTCGTGGGCCTTTCCCGATCCCGTCCCCCTCTTTCTCTAACTTCGCTTCTTGTCTACCTACTGTCCTGTCCTAATAAAGGCAAAAAAACGCCAATAATAAATCTTTAAATAAATAAAAAAAAGATTTATCTGTGCAGATCTTTTTAATTTGTGCCTCGTAATCTTTAGAATTACGAGCATCACTTGATTAATCCTTCAAAATATGCCAAATGAGAGACATGAAATTAAGGCTGCTTTCCACGAATGCTTCAAATTGAGGCAAACTTTGATGTCACTTGATGACGTGGCAGGGAAGGTAGACATCCTTATGATTGAGAAACAGTGACTGTCTTTACTGAGTCATTAAATTCACCATTCATTTAACTGATTTGTTCAAAACACTGATTTATACAAGAACAAAACAAGTGACTCTCTTTATGAGTGAATCAATGAATCATTCATTCAACCGTTTGATTCAAAAACTGATTCATTCGGTAAAGAAACAAGTAAGTCTTTTTATGAGTGAGTCACTGAATCATTCATTCAACTGATTAATTTAAAATCACTGATTTGTTTAGGAGTGAAATGAATGTCATTTCTACACAAAGACAGCAGGGGTGAGCTGCCAGTGAAAGTTGTGCAAGGATGCTTGGTCTTGAGACTTACAAAAAAAAAAAAATCAATATTGAGACCAATCAGAAAATCAACCCTTTACTCAACCCTTAAAAAACATTTACAGAAAAGACATACAATTAGATATGTTAACAGACTTACAAACCTGCTTATGGCTATGCTGAATAACATTTTGTAAGATGTTTGCATTTGTGTGAAGGAGAAAAAGACAAAGAGCATTCTTCAGACCCAGGGAAGGCTGGATAGGCAGCAGACTGTTTGTCTGGCTCTTCTTTTATTTGTGCAAATCAAAATTTAGAGGAGCAGAAGTGAGGCTCTCATAGAAACATATACAGTACATTGTAATGTGATGCACCCCTCACCATCCTCTCTCCCCTAGAGGATAAAAAAATTCAAACAGCCCTTTGTATACAACAATCATGGGAATCTTCAATGTCAAGCCATGTCTGGATGGTCGAAATACGTAACACATCCCAAACCAACACCCCCTGAAAACAATCAGCTCCTTAGGCAAGTGTCTAGTTACGTGCAATTTTTCTTTATTTTGCACCTCAGGTGATGACACGTCAGAGAATGAAGCCAGGAACCTGACGTGTATGACCTATTTTCCTTCCCTCAGCTTATGGCATTTCATCATCTGCCACCCTGCCTGCACAATCTGTACCGCAAAAATAGCTTTCTCGAGACTCAACACCCTTTGCACTGCATTTTGTGCAGCCTATGTGTAAGAACATTTGTGTTTGAAAGTGCACTCAGTCAAACATGCTACACACATATGCTAGGTTGGACTTACATTACTATCTTATTAAATAGTAATGTAAGACACTTTGCTAGAGGTGGTATGAGGCTGCATGCACCATCAGGGGTGGCTGATATCACATGGATAAGACTTGATTTAAAAATGATTTATGACATTATTTACTTTGGCATGCTTATATTTTACATTCTAGGTTACAGTTTACTTTTGCAACAATGAAAAAAGAAAATGAAATGAAGGCCTGGTATTAAAATATGAACTGATTTGTGGTGTTTGGTTAGCTGTAACTAAATGCAGTTTTTGGATATTGTGTGTGTGACCGTTTTACTTGCAGCAAATTATTTAACAGATTATCTACACTTTACAAGAATTTAAAACTGGATTACTTTTATTTATTTATTTATTTATTTATTTTTTATTAATGAATACTATGTGGTCAACAAGTAAATAAGGTATGATTTATCCGTACAAGGTATTTTTATACATTTTTATCTAACTACAGGGACAATCCGTCTGATATCATTCAAATGAGTGAAATTAAGGAAATATCTTGTGCTCACCAAGGCTGCATTTATTTAATCAAATATATATTAACAAAAGTAATATTGTGAAATATTATTATAATTTGCAACTTAGTTATATTTTAATATATTTTAAAATGCAGTGTATTCCTGTGATGGCAAAACTGAATTTTCAGCATCATTACTCCAGTCTTCAGTGTCACATGATCCTTCAGAAATCATTCTGATATGCTGATTTGCTGCTCAAGAAATTTGCTCTTATTATCATTGTTGAAAGCAGTTGAAACTGTGAACATTTTTTGTAACATTTTAAATGTCTTTACTGTTACTTTAAGTAATTTAATCAAGTTCTCACTGAATAAAAGTATGAATTTATTTTTTTTTTTAAATTGAACTGACCCCAAACTTTTAAACAATAGTGTATTTACTGTATACCATCAGTTTTGAGGCATGCATTAGACCAATATACACCAAACATGTTTACAACTGTGCATATGAAAAAAGAAAAGTGTGCGTATGGTCCATTCATTCATACCTGTTGTCGTCTGCTGTGCTTGACTCTCCGCTGAGACCGTATTGTGTATTTGCTGCTCTTTAACTTCTGCCCTGAAGACAAATACTGTAGAATAAAATTGTGTTATCTTCCTACTTCGGGTTTGCAGCTCATTCCTATCCATTATCACTATATGGTGTGTTATACTTATGAAATAAAACCTCTGATTTCAGGGCTAATCTAATTGTTTTTGTTCCACGTTTGTTTGGTGTGTGCGCAAAGCCCAGTGGACACTGAAAGCAGATTTTGGAGGAAGTTGAGGCGAGAACAGGAGCTGTATGTGTCTAGACAAGAAATGTATTAGCCAATTTCTGATATAGCGAATTAACATGTTGTAGGGCGTAATTGAGTTTTTCCCCCTGCCTGTTACGCGAGCATACAACGGGACATTGGCTAAACAGGTTGCTTAATTGAAATTAAAACGTAAAAGCATAAATCATGCTGGCCCTTGTGTAATTGAAGGGTAACTGAATATTTAATGAAGCCGGTAGACTAGGCTCCATATCAGGATGTGTCAGAGTGATCTATAGCCCTGGATTCTGTCACTGCACACTCTTTTCTTTTCAAATCTCTTTTTTTTTTTTTTTCTGCAACTTTTTTTGAAGCCCTTTTTGTCTCTAGGGAATTGAAGCTTATACATAAAATAACCCTCAATTAAAGTTTTTCACTTGTAGTGCACAAATCCCCAATGGAGGCTATGCCGGTAATAATAATAGAAGAAAAGTGGGACAAAAACTTGACAGCATTAAGCCAAATGGCATTCCTTAATTGAAGCCATTTTGAGATGTGGTCTGACAGTGAAACTAAACCTGCGCTCAATTATGTGGAGAAATCATGATGGATTACATAACATCCCCCGCAGAAGTAAACATAACACCAAAGCAGGTAACTCATAAACATTCAAATATGTCAACACAAGTTAACATGGCAAGCAACATGTCAGCCGAAGGTGACTTAAGCTTGCACTTTGTAAACAGGCCCTGTGGCGACTGATTGTCAATGCTGTGACATTTAGTTATTGTGCTTCTTCTAATACTTTCTGTCCTCTGCATTTATTATAAGGTCCAAATGTGGTGTCCTTCCAATAAAGTGTGTTTCTCCTCAATATGTAGATAACACCCAGCTTCCATTTTCTTCCACTTTCCATTTAACCCCTAGTAAAGAGCACATGCAAATATGACATTTATTTATTTTTTGGAGAAATGTAATTGGAGAAAAGTCTGAATCAGTTAAGCACTGATGATTTCACTGGGAATGCACCATTAGAGAATGAAGCATTGACATGACTTCATTTTCAATATGGAGCAGATGTGGCATTCATGGTTTCAGAATTGGACTCAGTAAAAGTTTTAATATTTAATGTGCGAATGGTTTAGAGAGGTTTCCATGATCACACTTGTTCATTTATCAATAAAGAGGCAATTACCCAAAAGCAGAGCACATTTGTTGTTCTGTGGAATGGGAGAATTTCCAAGTTTTTTTTTGTTTTTTTTTTGGCTGCTCACGGAGCTCTATGGCTCTGGACTGCTAGAAATCAGCCAAATAAATGAAGGTATTTAAAGCAGCTCAATAGCCCACCATGCCCTTAACCAATTACAAAATGACAGGAACTAGAATGTGCACTTTGTTTGGCCATAGGGATGTGTTTTAGTTTTTTTCACCATTTTCTCCTAATTTACTGCCAAATATCACAACCATTGTCAATTGAGGGGCTTTTATAGTCTCACTGTCTCTCATTACCTATGCTTATTTTTATGTTTTCCCCATCCACTTCCACACATTTCCTTGCAAGATATACATATAAAGATGCTAATCTGTTGCAAATGCTTTCTCATTTGCATATCTCAATATCATCTCTGTCTTGACAATATCAACGGTGACCTTGGCATTTGCTGCACAGCCAGACAGATATCCAACAGATTACAAAGCCACTAGATCATCTGGGGGTAAAATAGGGTAATTAAATGCCACATTGGTTAATTTATATCTGATCTTTATTCAGTAAGCCAATTAAGATACCCGGATATCTAACCTTATATTTTGTGACAATTAATGTACTTTTTTTATTTTTAACCTACCAGATACACATTAAATACTCAATATAAAAACTTCTCAAATAAAAACTAGGAAGAGATAAATAGCAGAAGAAAGAAGAATTGCTCATACTGCTTAAAGTAGATTAAAAAAAATCGAAACACACACACACACACACACACAAGAATGCACTGTAGGGTAAAAAAAAAAAAAAAAAAAACTGATATAATTCACACAACTAATAGAAGCATGAGTCAAAATCTGACAACGAGGAGAAAGGAAGAGAAATTAAGTGATAATTGGAATGAGCTACTACACTCCATCTTTCTCACAAAAGTTATCAGTCCGCACCTGGAAGTCTTGATTGTGCACGATAGAGTTGAGGTGAAGGGACTAGCCGCTGAGGTGATTAGCTTTGCTGAAGAGTGTGTGGAATAGAAATGAACAGACTCTCTTTCTCATTTTTTTCACACCTATCCTCCTCTGCCCCAATGTGGGAAACAGTGTAGTTATATATGAAAAAAGTTAACTGCTGCCTATTGAACAGCAAATTGTAAAAAAAAAAAAACAAAAAAAAAAAACAGCAAATTGTAATATATATATATATATATATATATATATATATATCTTGTTAAATTACTGTTAATAAATCTGCTGTGGTTGCCAAAAATTCACAGTAAAAGATAATATTACATTAGTCTTTTGGTTTGCCTGTACATTTTACAACTTCATTGAATGATATAAAGTTAATATGCCAGTCTAATGGAACTGTTTGTAAATTGGACTGATAACCACCACAATAATAGTGCTGACACAACAGAAAGCTACAAGTTGT
The DNA here is from genome assembly GCA_037101425.1 of Elopichthys bambusa. NCBI lineage: Eukaryota > Metazoa > Chordata > Actinopteri > Cypriniformes > Xenocyprididae > Elopichthys > Elopichthys bambusa. The sequence goes on from CM074432.1 coordinate 20,035,578, forward strand.
ATCAGAGTTCATTATAAGTAGCCTGTCCATAAAACATGGCCAGTATTTGTGTATGGTGGACAGGGTCATATACGCAAAGACAAAACACACATCTTAGTAACACACATGACACTAAACTAATGCAATAAACACAAAACACCGTAATGCACATTACTGATAAAAAAAATAAGAAGAAACAAAAGTATTTATATAAAATACAATCATATGTGTGTCAGGAGTATGCTTTGTTTCATTGTTTTTCCTGTCTTGACCTATTCTAGTCTGTGTCAGTTTCATTCAGTTCACCTGATCTTTGTTAATTAATTCATTAGTTCCCTTGTTTAGTTCTGGTATAAGTACTCTCTGTTTTGTTCAGTTCTTTGTCCTTTCTCATTGGTATTAAGATGTTGTTTCCTGTGTTTTGTTTTCATTGTTGAATTAAAGACTATTTACTGGTATTCTCCTTAGTCATGTGCTTCCTTGCAACAGCTAGCCATGACAGAAGACAAGACCCAACAGTTTATTTTTGTGGCGCATTCCTTCCCCTTTTTTGATTTTTATTTTTTTTATCGCCATGGACCTCCCCGCAGTACAGCTTGTCTGTCTGGATCAGGGAGATCTGAAGAACACACCCAGGAATTTTTAGATCTAGTGTGTCAAATTCATTACCTGGACCACTCGCTCTGTTTTTGTTTTTGTTGTTGTTTTGGGTTTTTTTTACACCAGCCTGAGTGAGCGGTCTAATGCACACCTTCTAGTGGACGGTCCCAAGAAGGATATTGCTGTGTTCATGGAGCGGGTGCTGGTCAACAACGATTCGCCGTTCACCATCTGCCCATTGGAGCCCACCAGCCTCACTGCACCTGACTTAGAGCCCAGTCAGCCTCCACCCTGCCAGATGAAACTACAGCCATACTCCACCGTAGACATGGACCCTGAGCCTGTCGCGCATAACGTGCCAGCAAGCCTAACTGAGCTGTTCCCTGCCCTGGAGCCTGAGCCTAACGACACGTCTGAGCAGGTGCATGAGTCAGCAACAACTCCTGTCCCCGAGAGAGTTCTGCTGGAATTCGAGGGCATTGATGGAAGCCCCACCCACATTTTCGTCACTATGAAGGACTTATGCCTGCTCCGGTAGTTTTTAATGGTGGAAGATGTTTCCCAGATTCTCCTAACCCTTCTGGTCCCACCCAGTATGAACTCTCCAGTACCCTCACTGGATCCACACAGCCCTGAGTCTTCTATTTCTCGCTAGTTCTGCCCAGCCCCATGTGCTCCTTGTGATCCTTCCCAGCCTTCCTCTCCCACCTCCTCTACCAGAGCCAGCCAAGTCGCCTTGGCATGGGGATCCCCTGTCCCTGCCTCCAGCCTCAGAGCTACTGGGTCATCATCTGGCCCCTTCCGCTCCTGGCTCCTCTCTCCCTCCACTCCCCTATGGACTGTTTTGTCTGCCCTGGACTTTTATTATTTCTCTCATGTTCCACGTCCCCCTCTAGAGCCCCCGCCCTCCCTGCTCAGTTGGACCTTGTACTGCATGAGGACTCGTCTGTCCAGAGGAGGGCATACTGTCAGGAGTACGCTTTGTTTCATTGTGTTTGTTTCTGTCTTGACCTATTCTAGTCTGTGTCAGTTTCATTCAGTTCACCTGTTCTTCGTTAATCAACTCATTAGTTCCCTCATTTAGTTCTGGTATAAGTGCTTCCTGTTTTGTTGAATTCTTTGTCTTGTCTTGTCAGTATTAAGAGGTTGTTTCCTATGTTTTGCTTTCATTGTTGGATTAAAGACGTGTGCTATCTTACAACAGCCCCCTGTGACAATGTGATGTGTAACACAGGGATTTGTGGGAATGTCTTTTTATTGTTTTGCACCATAAATCATACAGTAATATTTTCAAAACAATAAATGTGACAGTATTTTACAATAAAATAACATAATGTTATGTTAAACAATTTTCACTGTATAGGTGGCTTACAGGTTTTTACTGTAGCATTTTGCAGTAGTTTTCTGTAAACAGCAATTTTACAGCATGTAAATACCACAAATGCATATAAAATATATTATATATTTATTATATAAATATATATTTTCTTCTCTACTTAACATTCTTTTATTCAAACAAATATAGCACATACTTTCACATTATAGTTGTTCCCTGAATGTGTGTTGTTCATGTGAACGTGTGTATATACTGTATGTATGTGTGCAGATGTCGGCATGTGCCTGTCTAAGTGGACATACATTAATCATTATCACAATGAAGCAGGAATGTTTTTATTTTTGCTGACGGAAACAGATTAGATTACCCTAAATTGACTGATGGTGTTGGCTGGCATTTCATTTGAGGGCTTGGGTATCATTGATAGGAAGTGTCGAGATTAGTTATCGCTTGTGATTTTACTTTATTAAAATGCAATGTGTGATGAATGAACAGATTTCATGAGGTTAAAACTGACATAATGAGATTTCATTACATAAGAGACTAGACATACTTCATTATTGCAAAGACAGAGATTAATTAGATTTTTTTTTTTTTTTTTTTTTTGGAATGCTAAATTTATGTCAATGTGAAAATGTGAAAACGTATATCTTCATTTTAAATGTTCTATGAAACATTATTCTAAACAGGTGACTGAGAATATTTAAAGCTAATATATCATCAGCTTTTACTCTTACTGCTCTTTTTTTTATCTTAATATTTTGTTCAATTCATGTTCTCTTATCTATTTTAGGAGCCTTTTGTATTTTTTTTTTCCTTGAGATTTTTTTTGTTTTTGTTTTTTGTGCAATTGTTTAATTAGACATAAAAGCGTAACATTGTTGGAAGCATTGATGGGAATCAGAAGCAGTGAAATATGAAGGAGTTTAACGTCTTTTAACAAAATGAATAATTGCAGATAATGGCTTGAACTGGAATTTCCATTTTGTTTACTTTGTTTACAAGGGAGATTGACAGCTTAATTTCAACACAATGCTTTGTCTTAATTTATTTTATGTCTTTTTTCACAACCTGGAAAACAAAATAAAATTTTAATCAAGCTCATTCTACAAAAATATCCCCTTTGACCTTGTTCACACACACACAGACACAAACACACAGCATGTATGTATAACGAGCTGAGTCACTGTTGAAATGCTTGGGCTCAGTGGGTAAGTTTGCTCATTATCTCATGCATAAATGAACTATTAACCTTCAAAATCAGCCTCTGTTAACTATCAAGGTTAAATAGCAACAACCATCATCGCAATAGAACTCTCCTTGGAAGACACAGCAAATGTATTATTAAGACTGTATGATTCTGATGGGAAGGGTGAAACAAGGTGACAGTGATGTTTAAATGAGATGAAATGAATGAGTATGTGCTCCGCCAGCTTGTTTAGTATTGCAAAAGAGTGCAGTCTTTATGTGAGCTATAAAACACTCCTCCATCATGGTTCTGCTCCCTCTCTCACTGAAAGCTGCAGGTCAGGCAACATCAAACTTCTGTGTATGAGGCGTAGACTGACACTCCGGAAAACAGTATCATCTCTCTAGCTTGAAATAATGGAATAAACAAATCTCAAATCGTCTGACTGCAAAATGTGGCTGTCAGTAACATGCTGTAATATCATAGTAGAATGCGTTTACTATCATAGCATAGAGTACTGCAGATATTTCATTGTTTATACCGGACTGTCAATGTCAACGTCAACATTTTCTCAAACATGCAAAGTCTGATAGACAGTGGGCAGATGTAAACAGTGATGCAAGCTGACACAATGTATTCAGTGATTTTGAACATCATTTTTTTTTTTTTTTTGCACCTGTGATTTGTCTTGCTATTCAGGTGCATAATAATGCAGCTAACATGCTTTAAAAAGTAAAACGATGAAGAAAGAAAGTTGGTAGCTGAATGGGTTCATGAAGATGATTCTTTAATGGACAGAATGTGCTGATACAGTGGAAAGAACCACTTTTACCGCTGACGTACCTCGATGTAGCACTTATTGAAGTAACTATCTGCTTTCATAAGACGAAGAAGACATCAAAAGCCATCGCACTTTGTTCCATTAAAGCAAGTACATGCAGTTAAATAATGGATGTTATTTTATGTCACTTAGTTAATTCTGCTGTGGACAAAACAGGCTTAGAAGGTCATGTAATGCTGTGTATTCACAGGCTTCAATGGCTGCTGCTGTGGTTTGCCCATCTGTAGTTGGGCAAAGGGACATGATGTGCAGTGTGCATTGATTTGGAGAAGTGGCACTCAGTTCTCACAAATATATCAGAAAATAGAAGCAATTCCCAGGTGGATGGAAATACGTGGCCCCTTTTTCATTAAATATTTAATTGCTTTGCGCTTTGTGACAAAAAGCACTGCCAATTTGGATGCCTGTGTCATCAGGTTGTCTCCTCATGCACTTTGTGCAGAAGAATGTGATGGCTGTATCTCACCTTACGGTTGCTAACGCTCATCAATCATGGTGAAAGAAAAAGTTTTCCAACTATAAACAGTCTTGTGCCCATAAAGTCATCTGCAATTGGGAAATGAGGACACATGGATATTTTATTAGATGCTGAAAGTTGCCGATAAATTCATTGTGAAAACAAAGTGACTGTGTAAACATTATCCATCCTGTTCTGAGTAAGACAATATTTATCTCTTTATCATCTCCAGCTGGAAACAAATCAGTTGCAATCTTGCAATTGCTTTCTAAACAGATATTTTTCAGATATTTGCTATAAAGCTGACAGGGCCAAACAAAAAATAATTTATTTATTGGCCTGAAGTTTTGATTGAGTTGAAAAAAAAAAAAATAATAAAATAAGAAAAGTTAAAACATTCCTGTGTGATCTGTTGAGAACAAGGATGCACGGCTATTAGAATTCTGGCCAATACCAATATTTGTTTTCATGCTATGGCCAATAACAAATAAATGGCTGATATTAAAATTATATAGTATTTTGTCTAATTGAATTGAAAATAAATCATTTAAATCAATCATTTTAAATGCTACTTCAACTTCATCAATACAGTGCAGTAATGGGTATCATAATTTTGAGATTTGATAATGATTATATTTGACTTTATTATATTTGATTATATTTTTTTTTTAAAGATTAAACTCAAGTGAGCATTATATGATGGCAAAGATAGGGGAAGGGGGATGTACAATTGAATATCCAATACTGACCAATATATGATGGATGGATGGATAGATAGATGTGATAAAAGTGAACACCATCTCCCTGCATGTTGTGAATAGACGTAAATAATAGATAAGCTCTTTAAATGCTTGTTGTGCAATTTTGTTTGTACTTGAAATGTATTTTAGGAATAAATAATTTACAAGCTGAGAACAACTAATTAGTGTGCCATACATCTTCCAGTAGCCTCTCTCTGAGAGAGCTCCTTATTTGGGATGACAAGGTAATGAGCGGAGTGGGCTCAATGAGTTTTATTTATTGGGCTCCACGCTGGTTCTCCATGGCCCTCTCTGTCTCAGGAAGGGCTTTCTGACAATTTTCCACAGGAGCCTGGCAGCTCCATGCAATGATTCTGAGGTGTGTTCTGACAAAATAATTGGCTATTCTGGCATTTCAATTCATTCCCTGTAAATTGCCTTGTGCAAGGGCATTCTTTGACACTGTATCAGAGGCCAAGAAATAACGCATCTGATAAGGGTTTCTGTGAACAATACAGCTGTTTGAGAAAAAAATCAAAAACGCTCTAAAGCAGCTACAATGTTGGTAAAGGTATATCATAGATTTTATTTTTTTCTCACAATTCTGCTGTATAAAAACATCCATACTGTTCTGCTGGCACAGAAACAAATTATTTAAGAACAAACCATCCTAAACCAGCAGGTTATGTTCCACTTAGTTGGCTGAAAGGACAGTTGTGAAAGTGCTGACTCAAGCTTCCATTAGAGCAGATCTCATGGCTGTTATCAGACGGTCTGGAAGAGGTTGAGGCCCTTGGAAAGTGCTTGTCTGGTCAAAGGTGTTGAACCCCCACCGCTGGAGGATAAATGGTGCTTTCACAAAGGAGGAAGAGTCCCTGAGTGTAATGGTATACTCTGGAAGAGTTCCAGCTGAACCCATGCAGTTTCTACACACCTAAATCCAGATGCTTGTCTCAGATGGGATTTGAGAAAACGATTAGAACTTGCTGCTTCAAGGTGGGAAGCAGAGGACAATATTGTGCTATTAATGCCCTGCACACCGCTCTCAGTCCCCCTTTCAATGTCTCATCTGCAGTGTTTCACAAGCACTACAATATCGGCAATGAAACTAACCTCTGTCTTTCTGTCTGTCGCTTATATCTCAGTCGTTCCTTCACACTCCGGCATCTTTCTCTTAAAAGCCACGTTATCTCCAGAAACGCCTTTGCTCTCTTTGAAGTGGTTAAAGTATCCAGCCTGCCACTGCAGGCTGATACTATTTCAGTTTGTGAAGCAGTTAGTGACCTCTATCAGTGATTCACCTCTCCTTCAGTTATCAGCAGACTTCAGCCTGAGAGGAAGAATCCTGCTAGTATGAATCACACGGGAGCTCTGCTTCAAAACTGACATGTTATGGAGGCTAATAATCGAGATTGAAATAAATCAATACATGAATAAATGCATAAACATTAAAGGGACAAATGAAAATTTTCATTTACTCATAACTTACGTTCTTCAGTGAAACACAAAAGGAGAAAATCTAAAGACTGTCCTTGTTGCCTTTTCTATCCAGTTAAAATGATTGGGAGAGGAAGCATTCAAGGTTTAAAACAGAAAGGAAATAGATCAAGCACCACAAACATATATGACTTGTGAGTCTTTTGAAGTCACACAATAGCTTTGTGTGATGATAATCATCCCAAAATTTTATGTTAAACGCTGCCAATGAATTAGCAGGTTGTCAAGTACCAGATTGTTCTGATTTATAAACGATTCTGTCTGGATTTTTTGAACTGGTTAAACTGAGTGATTAAAAAGATCTGAGCCAAAAGAATCATTCATTCACAAAACATCACAAATATCATTACTTCTCTAATGAACTTGGCAGATATCAGATATTCAGATATCATAACCTAAATTTTAGTCTGTTTCTCACACAAGTCTCTGCGTCATATGTGTCACAGTCACTGTCTGTCTCACCTTCCCCAGACTCCATTTCCCAGCATCCCTCTGGTTCCTCACCTGCACTCACTTACTAATCACCTGCACCTGCAAGCCATCTACTCATCACCACTGATCTTGGTCTGCTCTTGGTCTGGTCTTGTCAATGTAAAGCATAATGTCTATGGATGTCACAATGTCAGTACTTACCACAAAGACTACTTATCTGTTACCTACCTGAACCGTCCGTCTTCTGTCATCCACCATCCATTGTCTGCCAGCCTTCCCTCTACTTTCCACTCCTGCAATAGAAACATTTTGGTTACCACTTCAGTTAAGTCATACTTCAACGTGTTTTCAGTATATTGCATAATTGTCATATCCTCTACCAGATCCGTGCCTCTGTTGTCAATAAACAACCTGTTTAACACTTACCTGCCTGCCTCCGTCTGTGTCCCTGACAACATGGAGCATGGACTGTATAATAACTTTATAATGCATTTGTGCTTCCTCGTAATTGCATGGAAAAGAGAACATGTAATTTTGTTCATTTAAATTTGCTAATTTAAATAAATAAATGGGTAGTGTAAATGGCAACATGCTCTTTGCACCAAAGTGAAAATTGTACAAAATCAGGTTTGATGAACACTCTACAATACATGCAAATAGTCATATGTTGATATTTTTCCCAGAATGACAATAGAAGCAACGTGCTATTTACAAAGTGTGGGCTGTGTATGGTGACATGAGATGACATTTTCTCAGAATGGTCATAGGGGGCTTTATAAACTCTATCTATGTAAACACATACTGAAAATGAAACAACATGAGTGAAACAACATTATTTTTGAGGACAGGGACTAACTGAACATTTAGACTAACCAGTTTGGCAGCACAGCAGTCGCATTAAGTTTTTTCTTACGATAACGGTGCCAGGCAGAAAGCATAAAGTGGGACAGGGCCAGATTCACTGTCTGTGTTTATTCAGCTGGAACCTCTGTATGCACCAAAAGTCTTGTAATATTCATCCATTTGTGTTTCTTGCATACACCATCGTCCCAAGATGCATGCTGGCTCTTGAATTATGTACATCCCAAACTGATGATGAATACGAAAGCCCCATCAAGGCCAGCTATACAGAAAATATTACTGTGATATACTGTCATGTGTGCTCAAGTCTACAGAAAGAGATAGTGAACTTATTGATGATGATTTTGAAATTGCTCATCTCATCAAAAACTGCTTTAAGAATGATTGATCATTAAGCAAGCAAAACATTTGCTCTGTAAGCAATTTATATGATAAATTCAACAGTGTTGCTTAAAAATATGGAATAAGGTAAGTGTCACGGTTTAGCTTCAAAGAAGACGAAGGCAGAAGATTCACAAAATACAACTAAGTTTAATATAGATCCAACACCGGTAGAGAGGTAACCACAACAACACGTAACATTGACAATACCGGACAAAGAACTGAACTCAGGCAGGAACTAAATACACAAAGGTAAATGACGAACAGCTGTGAAGATGATTAGTGTCCATGGTGACTGGCGGGAACTTAGAACAGAGAAGCACATGTGACAAATGACATCCAAAACAAACAGGTCTGATCAATAATGAACTAAAATGAACTGATAAGTCAAATGCTGTGAAAGATTGGCTGCTCAGTGACTACTAGTATAATCCTGAAAAATCTTACATCAAGTTTTGTCTTGCTCACAACCATATTTTATCGTTGCTGACACTATTTCTCAGCAAGATTTAGTGTAGGTTGGCAAGCTGTGATGCCAGGGGCGCATCATAAATAGAAAAAAAAAAAAAAAAAAAAAAAATCAATTTTTTAAAATAAAATGTTTTTTTTTTTTTTCACCTCAGGCAAGGTTAAAATCATCCTGAGCACATTTGGAGAGACTGTATGGCAGGATGCTAATCACACAGAAACACACTGTCTCCGTCAAACTGTCTCTTGAGTACTCAGTTGGTAGTCTATTTTATTTCTATTTTTTAAGTCATTTTATATATTTATTTCAATTATTTTATTATACATGGCTGTATATTTATTGACACTCACTGATCTCAAATGGCATGTATTTGGTGAAAGAATTTGTATTCAAGTACAGCCTACACAAACCATACATGACTCATAACAAGAGGAAAAGCAATTTCACACAGGTTTATTGCATTTAGGTGATAGGCTTTTATGGTTCATTAGTCATTTTAGAGGAAGTTGTTTATAATGCTCAGTTGGGTACAGTGTGCAGCAGTAAGGACTAAACATGGCCTGTTCATGTGGAATAAAAGATGGCTCTTGTCACCTGCACCTGATGCTGAGACCCAGAGGAGCCCTTATAGTGCTCTGTACTGACAGCGGTCTTACTTTAGGCACTGAAGGCCCCCTGCGAAGCCTGGAGTCCAACACATCAATAACACCAGTGTCTCTTTTGTTCTGGAGCCCAGCACTGAGGACACAGGCCTGGCATTGAGGGAGGGAAGACAAAAAAAAGTGGTAAGGGTGGTAGCTGATGTACAACCTGGCTGTGTGAAATATTGGCAGAGCATGACTCTGGAGGTATATTTACCAAAGGGGTGCAGCCAAGCAGAAAGGTGACAGCAAAGGCGGCAAGAGAAAGGGGTGGCTTGGGACCCAGAGCTCTCTCTGTGGGAGTTGACCGCTGATGGACACAGATCCGACTCGGAAAACAAACACTACTGTGTAGTTCAGTCCATGAATGTAACCTCTATCCTCTCCCCCACTGATATCATATACACTCTATCTGAAGGGAGCGCTGGGTAAGGACAGACAAAAAACAAACTCCAGGCAGTGGTATGGTCAAACAATCACAGTCTCTGAAAAGAGTTTTTACTTTTCTTTTCTTTTTGACCATGAACTGCTTTGGACATTTAATGGTTATAGAATATGAGGTAATATAATCTGTATATATACATCAAGAGTGATTTATTTACAGTTGTGCTCAAAATTATTCATACCCTTGGTAAATATGACCAAAGAAGGCTGTGAAAATAAATCTGCATCGTTAATCATTTTAAACTTTTATTTTAAAAATCCACAAAAATCAAACCTTTCACTGGAGAATAATAATTCTAAATGGGGGGAAAATCTCATTATGAAATAAATGTCTTTCTCTAATACACATTGCTCACAATTAATCATACCCTTTTATTCAGTACTTTTTGCAACCTCCTTTTTCCAAGATAACAGCTCTGAGTTTTCACCTATAATGCCTGATAAGTCTGGAGATCAGAGACCATTCCTTCATGCAGAATCTCTCCAGATCCTTCAGATTCCCAGCTCCATGCTGGTGCTTCTTCTCTTCAGTTCACTCATTTTCTTTAGGGTTCAGGTCAGAGAACTGGGATGGTCATGGCAGAAGCTTCATTTTGTGCTCAGAGACACAATTTTGTGTTGGTTTTGATGTTTGTTTTGGATCATTGTCCTGATGGAAGATCCAACCACGGCCCATTATATGACTTCTAACAGGGACAGTCAGGTTTTGATTTTTATCTGTTGGTATTTGATAGAATCCATGATACCATGTATCTGAACAAGATGTCCAGGACCTCCAGCAGAAAAATAGGCCCACTACATTAAAGATACAGCAGTATATTTCATTGTACACAGTGGGTATTTTTTACCCCTGTGTGCACCAAGACAATCTTGAGTATTTGCTGCTAAAAAGCTTTTTTTTTTTTTTTTTTTTCATCTGACCATAGAACATGAAAAGTAACTGACACTGCTGGAACTTCAAACTGGATGGGTTCTATGGTCAGATGAAAGAAAATAATTAGCTTTTTAGCAGCAAACACTTTTAACCTTTTCTCCTAAGAGGGTTGATTGGCATGGCATGGTGGCATTTGTGTCATGGTTACGTCTTTTCAGTTTCTACTTTTCTGTGATTATATACTACATAAAAATGTGCTAAGGTGTGAATACTTTTGATATGATTCACTTTTCAGTTTATGTTTGATCCAGTTATATGTTATAACAAATATGTTATAACATTTCTGCATTAATAAAACAGGTCAACATGTATGTTTTTAATAAAAGAAAAGCAACTGCTTTTTCTGTAATTGCCCACTTAAGGAATTGAAGCATTAAAAAAAAAGTATAGAACTCAACCAACGTGAAAAATATTGTTTGTAACACCACTGTTTTGTTTCAGATGCTGAATGTTGATGTCTGTGAGTGTATAAATAACAATGTCATTATTAACTTGGATTAAAACTCTTTTGTGTCATTTATACACTCACAAACATTCGGCATATGAAACACAACAATGGTGACATGCTTGATGCCAGCAAGCAAAACACATCCATGGTTCCCAGCATGCATTGCGGCATGAATAAATTATGCAGATGTTTTTTTTTTTTTTTTTTTTTGTCACCATTGTTGAGGTTTGTATGATAAGTGCTGATGTCTAAGTGTGTCGTTTTGAGCTTTTAAATAGTTTTGGACAATCTTACACAAATCACTTCAGTGTTATAAATGGTTTTTATTAGTTTATTTATTTATTTTTTCTCAAATAACTTAAATTCCAAAGGTAAGCAAAACTACAGATGTGTACAGATGAATGTAGTCATTTGACCATTGTCTTCTTTTAACTTCAGTTGTGGCTGAAGTCAGTTGTAGTTTTTGTGTTTCTCTTTTCTTCAGTGATTCTGCTTGTTAAGAGCACGCGTTCATCATTAAAGCTTAATCATCCCTTAATTAATCAGTTAATTATATCATTAACTGTTAGGGTTGGAGCTAAACTCTGCAGGAATGTGGACCTCTAGGTCCAGAGTTGAGGACCCCTGTTGTAGAGTATTCACATATACACAGTGGGTTATGCCTTAAGTAAGTGTGTAACAGTATATTGGATCTGTGCATTTACTCTTAAAGTGACAGCAGCCTAATAAACCTGCTGCAGTCTGTCATTTATGATAATCAAACAACAAATAACAAAAGAAAATCACTCACTGATCTTGACTGAATAACTTGAGTAGCTTTAATAAGGATTAATGTATATTTAATGCACAGTAAGACTATGTAGTGTTATAGGCAGTTATTTTACATTTCATTATTTTTTTAGGCTATTACTGAATATGGCTGTTAGTACATCGTCCTGAAAAAAAAAAAACACTTTTATTTTTATTTTATTTTATTTTCATTCTGTTGTATGTGATTGTTTTGTTTGTAATTAGTTTATTTGTATTGCTGACTGTTTACTTGTCTTATGTAATTATTTTGAGGACCTTTTTCTTACATTTATTACAATTTTGCTGATTGTATCGACAATTGTGAAATTTCACTGATATTTAAAATTACTCATATTGTGAAATAAGACTTGCATATCGCCCACCAATAATCGCTAATTAATCATGATTTCAATATTGACCAAAAATATTATGATTTTTACCATAATCAAGCAGCCCCACATCTTACTGTATGTCGGCTTATTACATGTTGTAGTAATTTTCAGCTTGACAGGTCCCATAAAGCTGATACTATATTGCATCTTTCTGTCATTCAAATCAAGAGCAGCAAGTGGTATTTGCAAAACACTGATGAGCCAGATCATTTCTTGAGGATACTAATCATCTGTGATAGCAGCAATGGCAAGGGAAGACAAACCTTTATATGCAAAACATAAGACGGTAAACGTGTAATAAAACCTCTTGCCATAAAGTGCTGTTGACATTAGCTTCTGTGAAGTGCTAATTAGTAATGGCTAAGGTGCTCTCATTCCACACTACATCTTAAATGTCACTAACAATGTGTGTACCACCATAGTCGTCAATTAACAAAACCCTTTAAAACCAAATTAATTAGTCTTTGAACTTGAATACTGGGGACATGATTTGTAAGCTACTAAAAAAGGTTCTTTTTTTAGAGGGCAACCCTCTGTTTCATTGGGACTAGTGTCTTTATTGCACTTCAAAGGACACCCACTCTTTTCCCACATATGAGATTTCTTATGTGGAAAGGTTTCGTTGTTGTAGCTGTTTTACAGTGGTCATCTGATCTCTTTGGAGAGGTCTGTGGAGGTTTGGGTCGAGTGGCTGATTCTCCCATCACAGCTGGATAAGGTGGCAGAGGCTTTGATGGCTGGATGAACACAAGCCAGCTTTAGTAGAGGGAAATCAGAGGTGAACAAACAAGCAGAGATGAAGTATTGGTGGGTGGTGTGACCCTCAGCGCACTAAGCTGCAACAAACATCTCAGGTTTAGCTAAGAGATGGGTGTATCTCTTGATGTAAAGTTTTCTTTTTCAAAATATTTCTTTTTTTCTGCAAAGTTTCCCAAAGCACAAGATTGACCAGATGTAACCCCATTTAAAATTTTTGAAAAGTGAAACATTCTCTTGTTTCTTGTGATGGTTTTTCTGTTAATAAGTAGTTCAGTTGAATGCTTTGACATGAATTCCTTATTGAAGGCTGTGGTTAATGTAATTGATTCTGGGGTCTTTCTGAATGTAATCAAAATTTGAGTTATATTCTTTTTCATGACACATCTGCTTTTATAATTAGCATAGTTTGATTAATTATAATATTCAGCAATTAATGATGTGACACATGATTTAGACTCAGTGATTAGTATTCAAGTCATTATGCATCACCTCTGGTGTTTCGCTTATTTGAATACTTAATAAATTGGAGAGTTCTTGAGCCAGTCGAGTATATTATATACATTTTTATTCACCAGTATTTTTATATAAGCTTATAATGTATTCAGAATTACTGAAGCACATATCAGAGAACCAGAGTCTTGAGAGTCATACCAGTTTTACATCTTATATTATTTCAATCACTGAAACAATGTTTTAATGGTTTTAAATTCAGTTAATGATAACACTGCTTTGGCTGAAGCTTGATATGATATTGTACAGAACAACATCAGTTGAACATGTGGCTGCAAATCTTCTTATGTCATAAACAACCTTGCATGAGTTCTGATTGATTAATTAATAAGTTAATCTTGTAGAAGCTTTAGCTGACTCAGGAAATACAGGTTTGAATAATAAAACAATTTGTTTTGGACTGATTATCATCTGGTTGCATCCATTTGTTTGTTTGTATCTCTGAAATAACTGAGGGAAGTCAGATGTATGGTATTGCCAGGCCTGTTGATTGAAGTTTGATCAGAGTCAAAGTCTTCTTTTGTTGTCTTGCCTCAGTTTCCTTGCCAGAACCGTGATACAGCCCATGTATAAAAAGACAGGAGTCAGTGATTATTGTTTATATTATTATTTTTATTATTATTTCTTTTTTTCTACTTTCCAAATGCAGGGAAATCTCATCATTCAGATACATAAGCCTTTTAAATGACTTTGTTCCGTTGTTTGACTGCAGCCCCAGCAAATTTAACACACCATTAGAGAGAATAAGGGAGTAGTTTAATGTGTTTCTGCCTAGTAAACCAAATGTTGCCATCTATACAATTTCAAATGCAAAATATTAAAAGTACAAACACTCATCATTATAGGAACCATATTTCCTAGGAGAGTATCTCACATTTGAAAGGTTATTTTGACTTGACTAAACAGCTTTTGCTGTGGCTTTAGCATATAAGAACAATAAAAATATAATTTTACTATAACTTTATTTGAAATTTAATGTGCCTTAATTGCTATAAAATATAGGGCTTTCTTTAAGGATGTTGCTTTAATCTGTCCGTAAAGTAATAATGGTATCCATTGTGGATTCCCCCATCACTCAGCCCGTTGCTGCTCTACAGAGGATATGTTGGTTAATCAGCCATTCAATAAATACAGGTGAAAGAGCTGTGCCAGGCTTGGCTTCAGTCCAGATACGCTCTGGCAAGGCTTTTGATCACCCAAAGAGTCGAGTTTTATCTGTAGGAGGGTCAAGAATTTTAAGAGCCCCATTTCTTCTCATAGAGAGAGTGACACAAATAGCGTTGCTTACAGGAGCACTCGGGCTCACAACAGCTCCCAGAACAAAACACTGGACCATATGCTGGTCTGTGCTCATCGAATCCCAACACACCCCTACTGCTCGCTGTTACTAATGAGACTGAGATCCCAATGTATTACCAAGAATGTAAATGGAAAATTTGCCTCTTAACAGTGAGGCATTATATATAATTATATAATATATAATTATATAATATACAATATATAATTTCTCATTCTGGATTGATTTATTTATTTAGAGGCCGATTTATTGTCATCATGATTATGTACCTTGTGCTGTTCTTGGCTGTATCATCTGCTTTTTCCTTCTGGAAGATTGCGGTGGTAGAGATGAGTGGCTGAAGTTTATTTTTAACAAGGTCTACAATAATTTCAGTCCGACCTTCACAGTTTGTGTGACATGTTTGAGAGCGGGTTGTTTTGTGAATCTGTCACAATGTAATTCAGGCTTTGCAAAGAGGCTGTTATTGAAGGAACTACATTGTTTTTAGAAACTACAATTGGACCTCAAGGCAGCTTGCAAACAATGCCATTTCAGTGTACTTCACTTCATAGTTTTTATATTTTATATAGCACAAGGGTGCCTAACCCTGTTCCCGAAGACCTACCTGCAGAATTCAGAGCCAACACACCTGTTGTGCTCCTGAAGATCTTTTTTTTTCTTTTTTTTTTTTTACACAATTGCTAACAACTGTTTACCAATACTTAAAGTACTTTTTCTAATCTCTTAACACAGCAACACACCTACATCACACAAATAGTCTTCTGCCCAAAACTATATTTTGTTAAATAAATACAAACGCTAAAAACCTTTTTCTACATGTACTAACTCCACAGCAAACCCAATTCAAAATTGAATCATTCTGTCAAAACACTAGCACTAGTTTACTATCCACCATGAACATAACAGTCAATCATAGCGCAATGACTGTCAAAATACTAACAGTTGATGGCATTACAAAAACGCCATTACGTGTCATGATTTAGTTCTACCTGCATATAGACAATATGAAACCCATTGTTGGTTTGTTTGTTTCTTATAATTCAGTTTCCTTTAACTGTGAGCCATTCTACATTTTAGTTGAGTGTTGAATGTGTGCATTCTTGGAAACATACTATCTAAAAGTGTAAAAATAGAAAGTAACAGAATTGCACAGGGCAGCCACTGGTCAAATGGGTCCGCTACCCAAAACTTCAATTGCCCCCTTGGTTGAAATTGCTTTCTGGGGGGTGGGGGGGTGGATGGTGCCCCCATAGAGGGTAAGATTGTGCCCCCTTGGTAGTTAGTGCCCTACGCAGACTGCATATTCTACGTATATAGAACAGTGGTGCTGGAATCGTTGTTGTAAAAGTTTTACATGAAGCTTTTACTGAAATGAAAACATGAATTTGTTGCCATTGATCAACAACAAATTCAACATATATGGCCTTTGGTTATTATGGAAGCTTTTTTCCACCACAGAATAAAAAACGTATAAAAGGTAATTGTGACTTTTTATTTCACAATTCTGACTTTTTTTTCTTTCTTAGAATTGTGAGATATGAACTAGAAATTGGGAGAAAAAAGAGTCAGAATTGTGACTACAATTAGGCTGCATTTACACTGCAATTCGTTGACTATATCCAATTTTTTATTTTTTTATTTCCAGCTTACTACATCTTTTAAAGTTGCCCCATATCCGATATCTATAACACTAAACATCTTGACAAAACAACCCAAGGTAGACGTACTGACCCGGAAATGCTTACAGGCTGAAAAGGAAGTAAAAACGGCACAATTTGCAATGGAGACAGAAGAAATGATAATACAAGCTTTTGTTTTCCGCACCATTTTTAAAGTTCAGCAAAACATTGGGTTGAGCCTTCCATTGCGCCAAAAAAAAAAAAGAAAAAAAAAAGGTGTCATATGATCACGGTTGGTGTTCACCTAAGTTGACGTCATTCACCACCGTCACTTTTTCAATGACGTACGACTCGCATTGACAGGGGAATATCTGTCTGCTTAAATGGCAGACTCAAATGCAAGCATCTGATTCATATCAGATTTATTTCCACATATGAATGAGGCCTAAAAACTGATCTGAGAATATCAGAATTCATTTGCTTTTTTCCTATTTACATGTTCATGGGTCATATCATGGGAGGAAAAGATTGAACTGTAATGTAAATGCGGCCTTAGCCTCAGCATTGTGCGCTTGCTTCAAAAGACACATGATGTACATTTAAACCGTCAAATATTAAATTACACATTGTGTCATGTATACACAGACAGAAAGATGCAGACTGAAAAAACAAAACAAAAAAACCTGTAGCTTGATTATGCGTCATCAATATACAGCAGGAACAAAGCGAGGCCAATCGCCTGCATGAGCTCTGACACATACCTGATGATGACCGAAATTAGCTGTAATCCTCAAGGAACTCTGGGAGCCTTGACGGGAACCTTTCATGTTTATTCCAACACCTTCAGTTCCACTATTTATACTGTCAGTCCATGTTTTTCCACACAGCTTAACAGTACATTCTCTTTTTTATATTGTGTCATTTTCATCAAAACAAAATGGAAACTGAAAAAAAAAAAAAAAAAAAACAATTCATGTATTCAAATAACCCAGGCTTATCTTATTTAAATGCATAGTGTTTCTGCTTATTACATGTGTGTTTACCATGCAAATTGTACATCTAATGTGGTCTCAGTACTGACTTATAGCCTTAATCATATAATAGAAATTCGATGTGATATTTATATGCATGCATTTAATTTCAGATTACCTCCTTTGATTATTGTGCAGTGATGTAATTTAGTTTCCTCTAGAAGTTCACAAGGTTTTTGTGCTGGTTGTTCATCATGTTGCCTTGCTTTTTATGTTGTACAGTTTTTTTAGTCAACCCAGGGACAACATTTTGTGCTCATCTTATTGCCAGAAGAATATAATACAGGATCATTTTTTGTTGATAGTCAAAAAAAATTGTCCATGTAACACTGAGCCCAGAGAGACAGAGACAAAATAACATGGACTAACCTCAAATCATTCAAACCCTTTCTCACATCTTGGCCAATTAGCTGGTGATGGGAAGAAAACGAAAAACAGGGATGTGTATCGCCAACCCGAAGCCTTGATTATAGCATCGGATAGATAAAAGCAGCACATAGATCATTAAACAACTTGCTAGCAGAACAGGAAATGCCCTGTTTCCCTGTGTTAATTTACAGCCGGTTCGCTGATGGGAGGGGGAGAGAAAAATATCCATGGTGATGTACAGTAATAGCCGAGCAGATTGCTTTATTCGAGGTAGTGGGGGTTTGCTGATAGCAGCTTAGGCTTCTGGTGTGAGAGTGTATGAGTGGACAAGGGAGAGTGATAGGGAGAGAGCCCAGACTCTTTGCCTACAATGCAGATCATTAGAGGCAGGGTGGCCTGGCCAGCGTCATAGCTCACTAGCCTCAGATGGCACAGGGCAGGCCGAGCTGTTCAGCTGGCAGAGAAACAGCCAGGACCAGGTGAGTTTGGCTCCCTCCCTCCCCTCTCTCTCGATATCCTTCACTTCATCCTCTCTCCCATTTCTCGCAGCATGATTTGTCCACTGAATCTGGTTACCCCTGACTGAGCAGTGAGTTGGGCATGTAGCTTGGCATGGCTAGCTGCGCTCGCTCCGGATTTGCATGAGTAAGTATTCTCCCATCTATCAGACACCATTGACCTTAGCTTTGTTCAGGCAAAGAAGGTGAACACTGTATTCACTGCTAGCTTTCTTAACCGTTCTAGAAGTAGCATCTGGGTCAGTGATGCCTGACGTGACACTAATTTGCTGTGTCCTGTCTAGTAATTTATTCAAAATGACATTAAAAAGGCATTTGATGCATACAATGACTTGAATACGCCTCTTCTGTGAAGAACAAATTCTTTATTTCTGTGTTAAAGGATTAGTTCACTTTCAAATGAAAAGTACCCCAAGCTTTACTCACCCTCAAGCCAGCCTAGGTGTATATGACTTTCTTCTTTCTGATGAACACAGTCGGAGAAATATTTTAAAATATCCTGACGCATCCGGGCTTCATGGCAGTGAACAAGGGTCACGAGTATGAGCTGAAGAAAGTGTCTCCATCCACATCCATCCATCATAAACATATTCCACACGACTCTGTGAAAGCCTTCTGAAGTGAAACAATGAGATTGTGTAAAATAAATTTGTTATGAAGTAAATTATCTAGCTTCTGCCAGACCGCCTTCCGTATTCAAGTTACGAAGAAAGTGTAAACTGGCATCACGTCAGTTCAGTAAGTTGAATAGGGAAGGCAGTCTGGCGGAAGCTAGATATTTTACTTCATAACTTGTTAAATATGGATTTTTTTTTTTTTTTTTTTACACAAACGCATTGTTTCACTTCAGAAGGCATTTGTTAACCTTTTGACTCGTACGATCACACCGGTGTGATCAGTCTTGGCTGGTCCCTGAAGAGTACGATCACACCGGTGTGATTAGAATGTTCAGCGCATCACGTGATCAACTGATTCCGCCAAATTCAAATGTGCGTTAGCGCTTTGGCTGGCGCTAAACCAGAGACGGACGCGCGCAGCACTTTTCATATATCACATATGCAGTGTTTTCAACCAAATAATGTTTATTTTAGATTTCAGACATTTAAATACGCATGAGTACTAACAAAACAATACATTTAGAGTTTGTAAAATACACAATGATGTCTTAGAAACGGAAATAACAACCCTTATAATAATTAGACCCGTAATAATTAGACGACACGTTTTATTCATATCAGATACACATTGTGAAAGTAACTTTAAAGCTTACTCTATTCTTCCCCAGTTCACTGGCTCACTTACTTTCATGTATTTCGGGAGAAGTGGATGAATTCACGTGTTCTAAATCCAACAGATCCGATTCTCTGTACTGCTGCGCAAACTAACATGGCGGCGCCCATTGCTCATGTAGCTCAACTAACGCGATCGTTTTAAAGGTGTTTAAAAAGCCAAACACACCCACTTGCACATATTTGACAATCGGAATATCAGATATTTCATGCTATAGTTAACACATTTGTGAATATTTTGAATAAAAAATGAAAAATGAAATAAAAGCAGATCATCTGTCATACAGCGCTGTGCTGTGTTACATGACAAGCAATGACGTGTCACCGTGGAAACAATAAAGTGATACGTTCTAAAAACGGGCGCCATACAAAACTCACGCTGGGGGCTCAGCCAGAATAATTTAAACTTACGTGTGAACCGGAGCCTTGTGGAATACCTTTATGATGGATGGATGTGGATGGAGACACTTTCTTCAGCTCATACTTGTTTGGTAATGCTTACTGCCATTATAAAGCTTGGATGCGTCAGGATATTTATTAATATCTCTCCGATTGTGTTCATCAGAAAGAAGAAAGTCATATACACCTAGGATGGCTTGAGGGTGAGTAAAGCTTGGGGTAATTTTCATTTGAAAGTGAACTAATCCTTTAATATTCCTTTAGATATTTTAATATTTTTGCCCACAAACTTTTGCCCACAAAATCAATTTTATATGGTCCAACCAATAAGTAGAAATATGCAGAGAAAAACATGAAACAGATATGATACCCTAGAGAACCCCTGGAGATGGGGTCAACATTTGATGATTTGACATTCGTCATGGTTAATTTAGGTGTTATGTGGTGTGACCTAAAACCTTTATTTTTATGAACGATTATTTCATGATATTTGTAAAAAAAAAAAAATTTACCTTGAAAAATATATGTAAAAAAAAAAACTTTTTACATTGTATAAATTCAATGTGTAAGTATATTAAAAGTTTAAATAGTACATAGTTATCAAAACTCTATGAAACCAACTTGAATACAAAGAGTAGATTTGTAAGCATTTGGCACATTTGTTTTAAAGTAGATTTTTCTTTTGAAAACACTCTCATACATCATTGACCCATCTATATCAGAGCTCTCCCACCATAACTCCATTGTTCCTCCCTTTATTGTCTTTTCAGTTTGCGGGAGTGAGTTAGAGGAATATCAATATGCTCAGTACGTGTTATACATTTAGACTGGGTGACTTAACACACTCCAGGGGCATTTCATCCACCTACGGTCTCTTTTTTTCTCCCATCAGTTGTCACAGGCTTTGATGCTGAGAGAGCAAACTTGTTTGGGTAATGCAGGATATATGTGAAGTCTTTGAGAGCTTTGAGATACCTGTCTCACAGCAGCATGCTGTTTCATGTGGTTTGTTGTGAGAGTATCTGCAGAGTTAAGGGAAGTTAAAACACAGAAGCTGTCAAATTACCTGTCATACCTGCTTGTTTGTGCCGTTGCGTGCGCTGCAGACTGCCAGTACACATTCTCATCAATTAGCCTCTATCTTTTCGTACTGCCACTTGCTCTCAGAGCAGTTTAAAAACATAACTGTAAAAGTCGAAGCAGACTTAACAAGCAGTCCAGCTGTGGTGTGTGAGCTAGCGTGCTGAGAATGTGTATTCCAAGCAGGGAAACCCGTGTGGAGACGAAAGCATATCAAAAGCATCACACACCCATTGCTATGCCTGTACGACTGACCCTCTTCATGCTTGAGCTCATAATGGAGTCTCCCTTGAAAAATGGCACATGTGTTTAGTTTAGTTTATTGAACATGGACCATGCACAACACAGAGTTAGCTATAAAGCTAATTTGCATTTGCAGGCCCTGGGTAGAATGTTGCTATATAAAAAGTACAGCAGTACACTACCAAAAAACAACAACAACAAAAAAATACAATATAATTTACAAAATAATAATAATAATATAAAAATAAAATAACATGTATATATCACATATTCCATATAAACATACAGATCAGCGGTCACATAATTGATTTATCTTAAGACAGTTGGCATGTACTATTGCTCTGTTAGTGCGGTTCATTTGAATAAGTGTGAACGCTGCCATTCAAAACCTGGTGTGCACCAAACAACTTGAAAAAGTGGGTCTTGGTCCGCTTCCAAACGAACACAGACCAAAGAGATCTAAACAAACATTTAAACAGAACGTGGAAGATACAACCCTAAAAAGGACAGGATGTTCAAGCACTTGGCTTCACTTTTTTGTTGAGCACTGGTTTTTCTCATCATAGGAGCTACATCACCCATTACAGTTCGGTACAGGTGTCAGAACTGCTGTCTCCTTGCAGCAGATCTTCATCCGTGTGTAAAACAGAGGAATTCCTGTTGTGGTTTTGACTCCTTTACATATTTTATAAGCTCTTCATGAGTTCTCAGCAGGTAAAAATACCATCATATGTACACACAACAAATGTTTTGCATATATGGTAAAATCTGTTGCAAAATATGTCATAAAGCCTTTTTTTTTTTTTTTTTTTTTAATCTTTGGGTTCAGTGTTAAAAATAAGATTGTGTATGCTAAGCAAACCAGGATTATTTTCTGTTTTGGATCAAAATAAGAAAGCCAAGTAAACGCACCATAAGGGTAGTTTTAAAAAGACTAAATGTTGTGCATTCTCTAATGTGATCAGGTACTAAAATAATTTTGTTTTTCTGCTGCCTTGACTAGAGGGAGAGGGAGAGAGAGAGAGAGAGAGAGAGAGAGAGAGAGAGAGAAGGTAGTGTCACGACAGCAGCCGCCCTCATCATCCGCTCATGAACTCTCCTCCAGTGATTTGGGGGAAATTAGACTGCTAAGTCTCCTGTGCAACAAAATGTTTAACTGAAACACACAAAATCTATTTAAACCACAGCTGATGAAATAATCTTCAGAATTGTTTAATTAACATTCACTACACAATGATTATTATTATTCTATTGTTTATATGTTTAAATAATTATTCACAAAGATTTATTTTCAACTTAACCGGTTTTACTACTGTTATACATACTTCAATATTACTATTACTTATTTTCTTTTTTGAATATTTAATTTTACTCATTAATTAACCCTCACAACACAATGGTTAAAAAAAAATGTGATTATTATTATTATTTGTTTATTTTAATCATTATTGATATTTAAGATTTATTTTCAACTTTTGATTTTAGTAGTTATACCTGCTCTACTATTACTTATTTTCCTTATTTATTTATTTATTTAATAGGTTCTTGGTTTTGCTTTCAGATAAACAGCAGTATTTTAATCTCTGATCATATAAAATGTTAAACATTAGCTTTTGGAATATTCAGGGTTTGTGCTCTAAAACATTTGGATTAAAAAGCACAAACATAGCACAAACACAATCACAAATGTTGATATATTAATTCTAATTGAAATATGGTGTAGATCAGATGTGTCCACTCGGTGTCCTGCAGGTTACTCTGAAATCATAGTGCCCTCATGGATTCTGGAGGTTTAGTTATATGGATAAAAAATTATCTTGCCCCTTTTACATCACCAGTACAGCAAGGCAAACATCACATATGGTTAAAATTGGATAAAAACTTTAGAATTCTGGATAAAAACCTTTTTATCTGTGGAATTTATATTCCTCCATCAGATTCTCCATACTACGATGATTAAATAGTCACACTTTACAGGGAGAAATTTATCAATATCAAAGGGGAATATCAGGGGAAAATTTTACTATGTGGAGATTTAAATGCTCGAACTGGTTTAGAACCTGATTACACTGATAATTCAGGAGATAAACATCTGTTCACACAAATACCCCAAGACCTCTTTAATACCCTACCTACAAGAAATAACCAGGATACTGGGGTTAACAGACATGGGAAGGAGATAGCTCTCCATTGTCAAACTTTAGGTCTTTATATCCTAAATGGTAGAACCAAAGAAGATTCCTGTGGACACTTTACCTATGGCTCAAATCTTGGGAACAGTGTTGTAGATTATGCCATATCAAATATAATCCCCACCTATTTCAGTGCATTTACCATCAAAGCTCAGTCACCCTTGTCTGATCACAGCCAGATCAATGTTTCCATTAAGGGTGAAAACATCAAATCAAGAGAAATACATAAAAAGCCAATTCATATATATATATAAACTTAACACATCGTATAGATGGACTCATAGCACTGCTGAAACATATAGTAACGTGTTAAACTCAAATGAAATAGTCAATTCCATAACATTGTTTAGCAATTCAACATTTGATAATAATTGGAATTTAGCAATTATTATTATTAACATATTAATGACATTTTTGAAAATGTAGCAAAAAAAAAAAAGGTAATTTAAATAAAATGACACCATGTAAACAAAAAAAGCACTAAACAAAATCCTTATGAAAAATGTTTTGACCATTTATTAGACAAGATTAGCCATTTATTAGACAATTAGACAAGAGCTACGATTAATTTAAAATCAAAAACACAAAGATCCAGTCAACACTGAGTTGTGCTTAAAACACTCAGAATCTCTGAAACAATACAAAAACACACTAAGACAGAAGAAACTGGATTATTATAACAACACACTTAAAAAGATCAAAAACACAATTGATCAGGGCCAGTTCTGGAGCATGTGGAACAGTTTGAACACTACAAAGCCACAAGAATCAGCCATACAAGATGGTCTTATTTGGAAAGATTATTTTGAGAACCTCTATAGCAATCAAACTGACCCTTTAAATAATCCCAACCAATTAAAAGTCCTTGAAAAATTGAACGCTCTTGAGTCATGCATCAAAAACAACCAAAATCCACTAGATTATCTAATAACCCAACAAGAATTTAGTGGAAAACTGAAATCTCTCAAATGTAATAAATCCTGTGGCCCTGACAAAATAAAAAATGAGATGCTGAAAAACAGCTCTCCTGAACTTCAGGAGAACTTCTGCTCAAACTTGATTCTGAGTTCAGGTGTTTTTCCAGACGTCTGGAATACAGGGCTCATTTCTCCCATCTTTAAAAGTGGAGACAAAACAGACCCTAATAACTACAGAGGAATCTGTGTAACTAGTAATTTAGGACAAGTATTTTGTTCTATAATTAACTCTCGATTTCATTTTTCTTAAAGCAGCACAATGTCACCAGCAAATCTCAAATTGGCTTCCTCCCTAAACATCGGACCACTGATCATATTCACACACTTCACACATTAATAAACAAACATGTACACCAAAAAAAAAAAAAAAAAAAGACGAAAGAAAATTATTTGCATGCTTCATAGATTTCAAGAAAGCTTTTGACTCCATTTGGCATAAAGGATTGTTTTATAAATGTGGTATTGGGGGTAAATACGACTTAATTAAAAACATGTATAACCAAAATAAATGTGCAGTAAAAATTGGGTCAACAGAGAACAGAATATTTTTCCCAAGAGCGAGGGGCAGACAAGGCTGCTGCCTAAGCCCAACTTTATTTAACATTTATATTAATGAATCGGCAGATCTACTGGACCAATCAGAGAGTCCAGGACTACAACTATTTGACACAGAAGTCAAATATTTACTGTATGCAGATGACTTACTAATTCTATCTAAAACGGCGGAAGGTCTCCAGAACAACCCAGACATTTTAACTAAATACTGCCATGACTGGGCCTTAGAAGTCAACATCCAAAAAACTAAGATTATGATATTTCAGAAAAAACCCAGAAATCTGGAACATAAACATGCATTTACTGTAAACAACAACACTCTTCAGCACTCTTTACAATATAATTATCTTGGTTTGGTTTTAACACCCACTTGAAATTTCAATTTGGCTATTAAAACATTACTTATAAAAGCCCGCAGAGCAATGCATGTCATATGAACTAAATTATTCAAAATAAACATTGCAATCAGAATTTGGACAAGGATTTTTGATACTGTGATACTGCCTATTGCCTTATATGGAAGTGAGGTCTGGGGTCCAACGAGTAACTACAGCCATAAGGTTTGGGACAGACTTACATGAGGTCTACATGTAGAGTTCTGTAGAAGCATCCTTCATGTCCACAGAAACACACCTAATAACGCCTGTAGGGCAGAACTAGGCCGTCTTCCTCCCAATTTAATGATTAAAAAAAGAGCTTTAAAGTTCTGGATACACTTAAAACCTAGTCCTGAAGGCACTCTTCATTTTAAAGCACTAAAAACACAAGAACTGAGTGCTCAGAAAAGTCATCTTTGTGCAATGGTGTCAGAACTGACAAACAAAGCGTTCAAAATCACTGCCCCTGAAAACCCTGCAAGAATGAAAGAAATTATGAGTAAAAAGAAAGAGACATACATGCAGCATTGGAAAGAACAAACCAAAGAGCAAAGTCTTCTCCAGTGTTATCTTAGACTAAACAGAGAGTACAATCTGGCTGAATATCTCACCTCTGTCAGGAAAACAACACACAGGAATTTATTAACCAAGTACAGGCTTAGTGACCACCAGCTGGCCATAGAAAGAGGGCGACATAAGAAGACATGATTACCTAAAGAAGAGCGAGTCTGTAATGAATGCAGATCAGGCGCAGTTGAGATGAAGGCACACTTCCTCCTCCACTGTGATAAATACACAACCTTAAGAGAATCACTGTACTGTCAAATACAGCATATTATCCCTGGATTCCAGTCACTCCATGAAACGGACAAACTGAAAATATTACTTGGTGAAGGACCTTCTTGTTGCCCAAAACAGTCACCTCTAACTAATACCCTGGTTTCCCTAATGTTATCCCTACAGAAGTGCATACATTGTTGAAGAGATGGTGCTGAAAGATCATTAATTTATTTAAACATAAATCACATATTAAATCATATTTCAATAAATGGGTCCCACTTTATATTAGGTGTCTTTACAAATATGTACTTACATTTAAATTAATCATTTGATACAGTGTGTACTTATTGTGCACATACATGTTTTTACATTGTACTTATATTTTAAAAATAACTGTATGTAATTACATCTGTAATTGATTTCTGTAATTACATTTATAATTACACTGTTGACCCATCCCTTACACCTTAAACCACCCTTAAACCTACCCATACCACCAAACCTGTCCTAACCTTACCCGTATCCCATTTCAATAACAGCAAGTGTATTTGCAATACAAATGAACACAATAAGTACATTGTACTTGTTTTTGATGTTAGTACATGGTAGTTAAGGCCACCTAATATAAAGTAGGACCAATAAATAATACTTTTTAATTACACTGCAATGTTTTTTTTTTGTTTTTTTTTTTCAATAATTTTCACAACTTGTTTGTAGAGTGTAGTGGTTTTAACATGTGAGCTAATAGACTGTGCTGATGCATTTGAAAGGGGTGATAAAGTAAAGGAGTGAGGGTTGGATTAAGCACTTCTGGCTCTCCTTGCATGCTGCTTTCTCTTTCATTGGCTGTCTATTGGCATGGCTTGCATGTCACAGTTGATGAGCCCAATGAGTGCCGTATAAAATCTGCAAGGGACATTGATGATGTTCAGGGCATATGCCCAGTGAGCATTTTGATTCGACACAGCTGGCCATGTGAGTAATCCAGAGGAAAAAGTGAAAGGGAGATGAAAGAACATGCAAGTAACATGAAGGGATGAGAGGAGATCTCTTTCTAGTGCTGCCACACAGGAGAAATGGAGGAAAATATAAATACAACCCCTTTGCATGCTGTGTTCTGGCTGCTGGCAGATAAACAATTGAGAAAGTGTTTTGGAGCTTTGGAGCATATTGTTCAAGGATAACAAAAGCAAACCCAAAAATTTATTACAAAGGTCTGGGTGAAGCCATACAGTTTAGTTGGTCAGAGAGGTAAAAGATAGACAGAT
This sequence comes from Elopichthys bambusa, assembly GCA_037101425.1. NCBI lineage: Eukaryota > Metazoa > Chordata > Actinopteri > Cypriniformes > Xenocyprididae > Elopichthys > Elopichthys bambusa. The sequence goes on from CM074432.1 coordinate 20,063,274, forward strand.
GGATCATTTGCATCATAATGACATTGGGATAACCAAGGTGTTGTATCAAGTAATTGGATAAACAAGCAAACAAATAAATGAACGCACACTGATCATCTCCATTTTTCCGACTGATTAGAAGCAATCAACAAGATTGGTTGTAAATGCTGGGTCTCAGCAAAGCTCCCTCGGGTCCTGTTTACACCTAGTGTTAACATCTATCACGGATGATGTGATAACAAGTGGTCTGCTGAGACATATTGATATTTACGCCTTATTACAGTTTTTTTTTTTTTTTTTTTTCAATTGCTAACCTTTTTTTGTCTAATCTGTAGTCACATTTTCAAAACTCTTAACACAATTAGCACTGTTGTGACTATACCATTACCACAATTCTTGTCATTTTCAAACAATATGCAGTCAATTAACAGATTTCTAAAATGCTTACATTTTCTTTTCATACAAGCTTACCCAGTATCAAAGTCATGGATCTTTCTGATCTTATTTACAAATGCTTAAACACAACATCAGAAATAAAGACCTAATGTTCCAATCTTTAAATATAGTATAAAACCTCTACTTCTGCAACAACAGCAGCTCAAAAGTATTGAAAAAAATATATCAAACAAATACTGAAACAACTGATAAGCATTTTTAATTAGCAGATCACTGAAATATTGAGAAATAGCAGATTCCATTCTCAGTTGGAGGCATAGTCAGGTGTTGAAGTTCTTTGCATTACATGGACATACAGTAAAATAGGACTCTTTGAATTGTTTTTGTTCAGTGTAGATGCAGAATAACACAGAGGAGCAGAGAAAAAAAGTTGTTGGATCAGGACAAGGGAGAAGAAGAGGTAGGGGAGAGGAGGAAGAATGTGTGCTGGATTGTGAATATTTTTACCGTTCTGATGTAGATGTAAACTCACAATTGCAAGAAAAAAAAAGAGAGAGAGAGATAAAAAAAATAATTTTTAGAAAAAAAAAAAAAAAAAATCACAATTACCATTTATACTTTTTTATTCTGTGGCAGAAAAAAAAGCTTCCATAATAACCAAAGGCCATGTATGTTGGATTTGTTATTGATCAATGGCAGCAATTTCATGTTTTCATTTCCGTGAAAGCTTCATGTACAGCTTTTAGTACAGCAATTCCAGCACCACTGTTCCATATACACAGAATATGTGGTCCGCGTAGGGCACTAACTACCAAGGAGACACCATCCCACCCTCTATGGGGGCACCATCAACACCACACCACCCCCAGAAAGAGATTTCAACCAAGGGGGCAATTGAAGTTCTGCACAGGGGACCCATTTGACCAGTAGATGCCCTGGGCAATTCTATTACTTTCTTCTTCTTTTTTTTTTACTGTACATTCTATAAAGTAATGACTCATTCACTTTTAGATAGTATGTTGTCAAGAATGCACACATTCAACACTCAAGCAAAAATGTAGAATGGCTTACATGTAAGCATTCTACTTTTACTGCAGTAAAAGGAATCTTAATTTTAAAAACAATGGATTTCATATTTTGAAACATGACAAGTAATGCAGTTTTCGTAATGCCATGAACTGTTAGTATTTTGACAGTCATTGTTCTTTGATTGACTATATTTTCATGTTGGCTAAAAAATTTTGTTTGCTGTCTTTTGATAGAGTTAATATATGTACAAAAAGGTTTTTGGTGTTTTGAAATGTAGAGTTTGTATTTTTTTAACAAAATATGGCTTTGGGCAGAAAATTGACTATTTGGCTAATTGTGTGATGTAGGTGTGTTGCTGTTTTAAGAGTTTAGAAAAAGTACTTTAAGTATTGGTAAACGCTTTTGTAAAAAAAAAAAAAAACAAAAAAAAAACTAATGCATATCTGCTAATGCTTGTAATCAGATTTTTTCCTTATTTAATGAGTACATGTGACAAAAATAAACTTTTTAAACAACAAATAAACAACAATAAAAGACTAATGCTACAAAAACCTGTTAATTGGTAAATTCTCCATACAGTGACAAACAGTAGTAATCTTAAAATTTACAGTAAAAAATTATAAATTGGCATTTCCAAATTAATGTTTATTGCATTATTATTACCATTATGGTGTTTTGTATTAAAGCTGATAAAGCTGATTCGTCATGTAGTTGTATATATTTAAACCATAAATTTAAGTTAAGTCTGGTTCCAAGATCAGATGGTAACCTTTTAAATCTGACAAGGTTTAAAAGTTTTGAGTTGATGCAATGATTTAATCAATTTGGTCTGTAGCATTTACACAGCAAATTCAATGTTGTCATATGCATTTCTGACTACACTTAAGTAACAGGAATAAGCTTCTCCGTTAATTTCATTTGAAAGTTGCTTCCCTTTTGTAGTCAGGATTGCCACTTTTATACTATTGATGTTTGAATGCAGAGATATGTATGTGAATATGTAGAGAATAAAAGTGTTGTTTGTTTTGTAGCCCATTCTTGTCCCAGTGTAGCTGTTGTGATGTTCAGTATGCATTTTATCTTGTTAGCTTTGGCCGCAACCCTACAATAAACATTTTAGGATTTGAATAAATTGGAATGTTTCAATGTCTTCTCATTTAGGTGTGTGTTTGTGTGTAGGTCATTTTCATTTATTATTTGTTTTGTAACCTCATAAATTTAAATATATGAACTGAACCAGTAAGAAATGTTTGTTTAGGGCTAAGTTCATTTAAGTAACACTACACAGAATTTCAGAAATGGTGACTTTATGAACATGCTGATCCAACAGAGGACAATTTCTCTATTTTTATCATTTGTTTTCATAAGATTTAACAAGCATTGAGAGGATATATATATATATATATATATATATATATATATATATATATATAAGCTGTAATGTACCTACTGATGTAGCAATGCTCTTTAAATTGAATATAATTGATTGATTTCATATTCAACATTGTGATACAAACCGATAAAGATATCAAATATTAAAAATATTCAGGTGTACGCCTATTGTCAAAAACAAACTTAAATTTGTTTCAGATTTTAAGCCATATCTGATGTCATATGCTGTGCATTGCTTGAAAAAGATTACTTCACTTTCAACATCATTAATATGTGATGCACATTTTTCAATGAGTCGACCAATGAAAATGCTGAAAATGCTAATGTCACACCTCTCAGTACTCACTGAGAGTTTCGGGATGGATTCAAGCTTGAAGGAGAAGAAAAGGCCTGTGGTTTGGGAGGGAATCAATTTTTTCGCTATGCCTGGTGATTTTCAATGGAATCCCTATAAGAGAGTGTAGAGTATAAGATCTGGACTGAGTGCCAAATGTACTTTTTAGCCCATTACTGAGACAAGTGTATAAACCCTTGAGGTCTCTCCTTTACATGTGTAAATTTCACTGACTTCAGTTCCCCTTTTGAAGATGAGACAGAGGTCATGTAAGACTCTGAGGCATTTGTCCCACTCCAGCTCTTAACCCACATTTTACAGTATCTAGTTCAGTGGTCTGAAGTGACTACAGTCGACCGCACTACATGATTTTTCTGACAACTCCAAACAGACGTGTAAAATAAGCAATTACTTGTGAATGTGAATGTCATGTTAATATCTTTTACATGCTGCAGCAGTTACAGTAGGTGAAACACTGGCATTCAAGATTGCATGCTGACTAACTGAAACTCAGACCGAAGGAATAGATGTGCGAATAAAAATTCAGCAGAAATGATGTGCTGCAGAAACAAAAATACTGTGTCTGGCATTCAGAGCAAAATCATACTGCCTTGGTTTTATGTCATCTACCATTAGCTGAGATGATTTTTCTGTGACTGAGATCCCATTGAGAATAATATTTGCGTTTGTGAGAAGTTCCACAGAGGTTTTTGATTTTAATTGGACCTGCCATGATGTAGTCTGCGCTGAGCCGTGATGACATAAGTACATGAGATCAGTCAGATTGGTGTGTTTGATGCAGAACAATGTTCTCACCTCCCTTTTCATTTCTTACTCCACTTGCATGCAAATAAGCTCTAGTTGTGGCAGTTCTAGTGAGACCTTTCAACAATTAATATAAAATATGCTAAAGGGAATAAATAAAAAAGGCTTATGTGAATCGATATGGACTGCATAAAGTAAATCTTTTCTCTTTTCTAAAGGTCATATGTTGATTTGTGATGGAAGGGAAGCACAACAAGGCCCTTTTCTCAGCTTGTATACATGGAGACATTCTGGCTGATTTTATTGGGATCACTCTAGTGTTGTTTTGCATCAGTCTAGGCAGACTAAATTGTTATTTTTGTTCTGAAAACTTTATATGGTCAGAATATTATTCCATCCCCTCCGACTTCTGATATCTGTAGTCCCTATTTTGACATCAGGAACAAACTTGCTGCAGTGCTGTGGGGAAGTGAAGTATTTGACATTTTGAATTTATTAATTACTACAATAATAGGCTAATCATTTAGTTTAAAATAACTAAATAATAGGAGTGTAAAATGTAAAATGTACTGTGACTATTGGATCTAAATGTACTTTTGACAAAATTAACACATGCTTGCATTTATTTAAACTTTTGAACTCTGTATAGTAATATATAGACATTTGCATCCTCGAAATAACCCCTCATGTAGTACACCTGATTTTGAACAATTTGCAATTTCTTTTTTTAAAGCTGTTTCTTTTCTATGTGGTTGTACTGTATTCTGAATCTTATTAAAAGTCAAGAAATTTTCTGTTGTTTGCATTCAGTTACGTTGTCATGTAGAATGTTGTTAAATTGGAAAAGCCCAGTTACTATTAGTTAAGTCAAGACAAAAATGTAAACACGTTTAGAGCCTTCAATGACAGATTTCAAAAAGTTATTTTTGAAGTATATGTATATAGTTATTTTTGAAGTAGTGATGACGTGCAAGTGGGAACTGGGACACTGGTGATGGATACCTGAGCACATCTGGGATTAGAAAATGCCAGCGACTATAATACTCAGGGAATGTGGAAATGAGTATGAATGCATGTAGATAGTCTTTTGATGGATGGGAATTATCGGGCAGCTTTTGGAACAAGATTAACATGTAATAGAGATGTTGTGTGCTCATGTGTACAGTGGGGAATTATTTAGATTCCAGAATACATGGATGTGATGGACGTATCTCCCTCTGCATGTTTAATGAACAGACTTTACACAGCATTAAATAGTAAATACTCTGTTTCATATGCATGACTAGTTGCAGCCATATCTGCTCTTATTTCCATTATGCCAAACATAAACTGGCTAAGACCGACCACTGAACATCACCATTCACAGTGGCAATCTAAAATTCTTCCCTGATAATGCTTCTTTGAAACTGAAAATGCAGCTATTTTTATTCTCAATTGCACAGTCTGTTAATAACTACTCAGGAGGGTGCCTTTTATAAGCAGCACACAATGGGCCCTTTTTTAATGATCTAAGCGCATGGTCTAAAGCACACGGTGCAAGTGCATTTAGGGCGTGTCCGAATCCACTTTTGCTAGTTTAACGATGGGAAAAATGGTCATGGTTGTCCCTATTCTCTTAATGAGTAATGGGTGTGTTTTGGGCATAACGTGTAATTAACCAATCAGAGTCTCATCTCCCATTCCTTTTAATAGCCAGTTGCGCTCACGCCATGGCGCATTCGCTATTTACATGGCGAAATTTGCAAGCGGAAAAACTGAACGCTTCGCTAACACTTTAGAATAATGGTCCGTCATTAATAAGTAAATATGTAGAAAGTAATGCAGGACTAATGAGTAGTACTACATTAACACTGCAGCTACTACTATTATAGAAACAAGCTTAACTAATCAGTAAATAATATCAAATTTAGAAGATAGTTCCTTATTAGCTAATCAATAATTACCTAATGAGATTAGCATTATTAAGAACTATTAACTGGCAAATTGTAAAAAAAAAACATTATTGTTTGTCTGAGACGTAATCAGTCATCATTTTTACTCTGAATATAGTCATAAAATGCATCATTAATTACTCAAGTGTTACCTAGTCACTATGCAGGAACTACTAGTGACAAAAAAATATATTTTTCACTTTAAAATAAAGGTCCAGATCACTAGTGCTTCTTGAAGAATGACTAGGTACTTGAGTAATAAGTGATGCATTTTATGACCATGTTCCGAGTAAAAAAGGACAATCTTCAAGAACTACTACTGACCATTATTTTAAAAGTGAAAAAGATGTTTAAAATAATGGTCCAGATCGCTAGTAGTTCCTGCATAGTGACTAGGTAACAGTTGAGTAATTACTGATGCATTTCATGACCACGTTGAGAGTAAAAAAATATAATTGCTCACATCTCAGACACATTAATGTTGTGATTATTAATTAATTAGTAATTCTTTATAATTTAGTTCTTAATGATGTCAATCTCATTCTGTAATTACTAATTATCTAAATTGTATATTACTTACTGATTAGTTAAGCTTGTTTCTATATTAGTTAATAGTAGTAGCTGAAGTGTTAATGTAGTACTACTCATTAGTCCTGCATTACTTCCTGCATAGTTACTTATTAATGACGGACCATTATTCTAAAGTGTTTCTCTAGTGAGGAAACGGATCCTTTTATTTGTAATATTTGGCATGTTTGTGTGCTGCTGCACATCCCTGTGTGTGTAATAAACAGAGTGTATGCACGCCTATTGGCGCATATTACTAACGCGCTCTTTAAATAACAAATATATAGTCTATTTCAGTTGCCTTAAGATATCAACACGGCAACAATGCACCTGAACACACCTCATTTTTAGACCAACACAAATGGGCACAAATGTATTTGATATTTAAACAACGTGGCACAGGACGTGAAAATGATAACTGTGTTGGGCTAAAACTATCAAAAAAACACTCGTGCCAGGTCTATGATAGGGCCCAAAGTTTTAATGTACTCTTCAGAGAAAAAACAAACAAACAAAAAAACAATTAATGGACCTTGGAAGTCAGTGGTTGTGTTGCATCATCAAAAATTATAGTTTATATGGAGCCCTGGACATGACATGCAGGAAAAAAAAAATAGTAGGCTAAATCGTGCACACGATTTACTATTTCGTTCCCTCGATTTACTAAAACGTGCACACGATTTAGTAAATCAAGGGATGAATTAGTAAATCATGCGCACAATTTCATTTTTTTCTTGCATGTCATGTGCGGGGCTTCGTATGTTTACGCTATGCTTTACAGATGCAAAATAATGCTCAGCATTGCGGTGCAGTGAACCCGCTGTATTGCATTAGTTTGATGAATGTAAATTTCAGAAGCCATGTTTTAATTTGACACTGACTGCCAGTCTAAATGAGTTACAAATCACAAGTATAAGATGTGACTGAAGTGACATGAGAGATAAGAGTAATCTGTTCTCAAAGAAATACCCAATGGAAGGACATTCTGACAAGCGCTTTTGTATGTGCAGCAGCATTTGCATGCACAGCAGGCTGGTTTGTTTACCTGAGAGTCTTGTTTGTGTTCTCTGACGCATAGCTCTCTTTTTTTCCTGTTTCTCCCTTCAGACAATGATTATGCTAAAGAAGATTATGAATCTAAGAGACACAAAAAACATAAACGATTGAGCGTAAATGATATATTAGATGACCATGTCAGCGATATACATGGTCCATTTTAGAGTGCAACGAATAACTGTTATTTATTTTTTATTTTATTTATTTTTTTGGCCTGATGTGGGCCTGCCTCAATAGTGTTGAGAATGCTTTAGTCATTTTCCTCCCACTGATGTTTGGATGTGGGCTTTTTGTCAGTTGTAAGCCATTGAGCGAGCATTGTAGAGAGTGAAAGATGAGTAATAAACTAGTACCACCCTTTAGAAACTTGAAGAAGAGAAGGGCTGAGAGATTGGTAAAATTACATAAGCCGCTTTTCCTTCGTCGGGAACCGGGAACGTAACCGTATCATTCCGTGCCTCTCTTTGGAATGTAATACAAACGCGTCAGTCGTTGTCTTGCTAACGCAACGTTTTACCAAAGACGATAGAATGACACAAGACACGTCACTCTTATTGTTTTGAATGGGAGAAAGTGCAACGCGCAATAAATCCTGCCTACTAATCAGCGATTGGCTCTTATTTAGAAAAGTCATTGCGTCACTGTAGCGGCAGTTAGAAGCTCCGGTTCCTATAGAAACATTCAGACATGCGCCTCCGAAATGAGATGTGGGACGCGCATTTAGGACTGCGCATACGCATTAGCTTGATCTGGTCTGAGAAATACAGTTTTTTTTTTTTTTTTTCATGATTCGAGTGATTTTTCATGATTAGAAACTAAATTTATGAGACAGTTGTTGTCAGATTTCATTGGTAATTTCAAATATTACATTTAATCGAAAGCTTGGCCAGCTTTGGAGAATTTGATGTTTCCCAATTCAAAGAAATAGGAGCTGCACTTGAATGCCCGAGAGGCGTTTCAAAGATGGCCGCCAAGTGAAATGAATTGTCTTAAAGGGACTTTGGTTTTACTGATGATATGAGATGTAAATAATGACCCCATTATGGAGGATGATCCGATATTTCTTTTACTTTTTTTATTAAATTTGTTTTTACGTTGCTCAAATAGAGCGCTTTGCCCGTTACAGAGAAACTGGTAGCCAGGCAACAGACAAGTATATATATGTATGTATATGTAATGTACATACATATAATATACATATATATATATATGTAATATATATGTATATTAACACCTTATTTACAGAACTGTTGTATAAAATCAGTATTGCATTTGCACTCGTTATAGACCTATAGGCTATGGGACAAAAAAGTACTTGTGTAATATTGCACTCATTACTTGTGTGATATTGCTTAACTCATATGATCTAAATATGAGACAAAAACTCAAACAGGCATTTTTGCCCCCATACCTTGAATTTTAAGGATATTCTAACTACATTATATAGGCTCCATCACACAGTGAGGTGTTGTCCTGCATCATATTCGTCATCAATCAACTTTATGTAATGTCAGATGAACTACATAGGTCTGGGGTGGGACAAGTGCGTTAAAAAATGTAACACGTTATTTTTTACCGTAATTAATTAAATCGGCAGCACTACTTCGATTATGTAAATGCGTCGATTTGTTGCACTGTTTATGTTCATGCCCAGCTCCAACTGGGCATGTTGAACATCAGCCGCTGTTACAGTGATATCAAGCCCAATCTAAAGTTTGTAAAGTTTTTTTAAACAAGATCAATAAAATGATGAAATCCGAGTGGTTTTTTAATCTCCTGAATTAACAAAACATTTTTAGGATTCACACTTGTAAGCAATTGCTGCTTTAAATATCAAAAAAGTGACTGTGAACGCAGCCATAGTAAACACCTTTTCTAATTATAAAAATCTTTTGTGATAAACAGTATCATTAGGTAAAAGTTCATACATAGATTAGTTTTGGTTATTATTTATTAGTAAATTATTGGTAAATATTAAAATAATAATTCAGAAAATAATTGTTAATAATTGATAGATAATTTGATCAAAAATAATCAATAGATTTATCGATTGGGGGGAAAAAACAAACAAAAAAAACATTAGCTCCTATAAGTATCACGTCATTGACCAAAATATCTTTGACTTTTTCAGGCGTTTAGAAGTTAAATTAGTTAAATAGGTAAATTGCTGATGATTGGTACTGTACATAACCTGTAGTGGCCATTGGAGAGCTGGCCTCGATCTGTTGGGCCTACCTGAAAGGCAGCTGCCGACAGCAATGGATACCAACAGACATTTCCACCCTAACCTCAGCTTTGTCCTAACTGGCTAGAGTAGGTTGGGATGAGATTGACAGCTCTCCCTTTCTCCTTCCATTAACTCCCTTACGTTTTGATTGCCTTTGTCACTGATGCCTGCTAGCTATAGGTGAGGTCTGCCCCTTGCAGCTCTTCAGCTCTCTTGGAAAAACACTTCCCAAGCCTCCCAGAGAAAGAAGTCTCCTCTCTTTCTGTTGGAAGTGGTATCACTCTTAAATACCACAGTTGAATGCATTTCCCCCTTACACGTCAGCAGATATTAAAAAGCAGTGTTGGAGTAATTGTTCCTTTCCCATCGGGAGGCCATTATATTCCCTGTGCCCACTTGTAGCAGTGACAGCCGCTATATGATGTGTACACACAAACACACACATGCATTCAGGCACAAAAACACGCCTACATGCTATAACAAATGCTATGCCCACAGACTCACACACGCTGGCATTTTTCTGCATTCGTTACGGTTGTTGAGAAACATGCAGTGTCACTGCAGAATGAATGTATTTGCTGTTTTTCCCTGACATTGCAGCCATCTCCAGTAACGCTGAAAAAAATCTACCCTGGAGTAACATGTAGTATAAATGGAAATCAGGCCTGGATCAGGGGGCTTCTCCCAGAAGGGATGCAGACAATAGAAGGATGGTTATTTACCTTGCGTTAGGCCTAGCATAATGTAAAACACAGTGGCTGGAGGCTAGTGCATGTTCTGTTGATAAAGAAGTGAGTTATAGAAGAGGGAATAACAAATATTTTGGATCAGTAGGTTACAGGAATAATTTAACAAGCAAATGGGCCTAGAAATAATGAAGACATATGCTGCTGGAGAGCGCTTTAAAACAAACAGGCAATGTATCTTTTATGCATGGCTATATGTGTTAAACACATTTCAATCCCTGTCATTTTCTCTAAAACAAATATTAATTAAATCCTACAAGAATGTGAACAGTATGGACAACTATTCTAAACAAATAATATTAGGGATGCACCAATACCATTTTTTAAGGACCGAGTATGAGTACCAATACTTTTTTTCTGGTACTCGCCGATACCAAGTCTATACATTTATTAAATTATTATTATTATTATTATTATTATTTTGTAATGTGGCTGTTTTTTTCCAAGTACAACACAGTGAGACTAATGAATGTAAGACAGCTTCTTTATTATTATTAGTAATAATTTTTATGTTCTTGTCACAAACTTAAAGCACAAATTTCACAATGTCCAATAACCTTCAAAGGGCATAATTATTAAAGTAAAATATATTTTTTTTAAATAATAATAATAATTAAAAAAAAAAACAAGTCTTTTTTAACCTGCCTTTCAAAAAATGCTAAACAAATATTACAGAACAAATGTTTATAACAACACTGTGCAACCTAGTGACCAGATTTCTCATGGTGGAATAAGGGACACATATCCTGTTTTCACCCACCTGTTTGCGTCCACTTAAGCATAACCGACTGTATTTACATATGAGATACTCTACACGATGGACATTTTGACACTTTGACAACCATTCAGGCGCAAGGAGAACTGATCGCGCGCTGTCTGAGAGAACGAGGATCGCGCGCAAGAAGTAGAGTATGGGAAGCCAAACGCATCAAAAGTGGGACGAGACAGCGCTGCGCTGACATGTCATCTGCGCGACCGGCTCGACAGCGCAGCGCGGACGTGCTTGCTAGCGCCACCGAACGGACAGCGCGGCGCGAACTAATCTCACTAGCGCGGCGCTGACCAATTAAAACAGCGCAGCGCGAATCACATTACTGCTCTGCAGAAGTTCAGCTCTTTTTCCCTTTACATAAGATTCTTTTGCTATTATATTAGTGGTAGACTACATGTAAACAAACTGTATTGTTCCTTAGGCTACGATTGCATATGTGATATGTACACACAATGATATTGCTTTAAGTTCACTGATCGCAATATTTCCTAATGCAGTGTTTATGTGCAAATTAACAATATTATGTTGATCTACATGGAGAGGAAAAGAGACTATTATTTTGACATTCTAATTGGAGAGTCACGGACAGAAAGACGAACTGCGCATGCGTCCTCAGATCAGCATAGTAGCTGTGATAGAGCAGACGCGACTCTCCCGTCCCGTACATTATTCCTGTTTTACAGGTATAGACACAGAATAAAAGAAAAACCTATACCGGTAATACTGCGGGTGTTATTACAATGTATGGCGAATGTAAAGTGTTAATTGTGATGCAGGTTGAGAATTTGTTGTCTGTCTCAGCCAGCACAGCTATGTGGGGCCCAGATGGGTGTCACCTGGGCTGTCTAATGGGGGCCCAGCCGATTTTGTCCACAGTTTCCATGGCGGCCCCACATGGGTTAGCCCAGATGAAATGAACACTGCTCAGTGTCCACACTACAGGCTGTTAAATGTAACACAGAAACATGCTGGAGTTAATGAGATGATTAGGTGATAACGAGCAGAATCACCGAAGGACAGAGGAACAACAAGAACTACGACTTCAGCCACAGCCCTAGATGAAATCAACTGAAGATAAAAGACATTAAATCTGATTAAACAACTGCACAAAACAGCATTACCAGCTTCACTTATTACTAACCAGATTGACTTTATTTCCGACATATATCTACAGAAGTTAAGATGTTGATGATTTGTTGAAAATGAGTTTGGTTTGATGTCACCGTGATCGAAGTCAGTGCTTACTTCAGTTAGGCATTTGACTTGACTTTTTTTAGTGTTGGTTTTTCTCTGGCTGCTCTATCTGTTTGTTATGGCAAGCAAAACAAAAGACAATGTGGTCAGCTGTTAGATGGTAAGAATGTAATCATCAATTAGTGGTGTAATTCACTGATCTAATGACTGAATGTGAGCAAAATGTGATTAACTTTAAAAAAATGTTGACACTAAACACTTCAAACCTCCTAAAAAAATATATTCACGCACAGACATCAAGAATCAGCGTATGAATCTCAACAGTGGTGACATGCTTCGTGCCGCAATGCATTCTGGGAGCCATGGATGAGTTTTGTATGAGGCACCCAGAATGCATTGCGGCATGAAGCATGTCACCATTGTTGAGATTAATACGCTGATTCTTGATGTCTGTGTGTGAATAAATCTTGCAGGTGTTTTAAAATGTTTAGTGTACATTGTATTTTTCAGATGTATTCAACTGTTTTGTTGTTGTTCTAGAAGAGATTTAGCTCAAAGTTAGTATTTTTTTTTTTCATATAAAGCTCAGGCATTAGACCAGTAAATAAAGCCACTGGATGATGACAGTTATATTCTTATCATCAAACAGCTGACAACAGCTAAACACATTTTTTCTTGCCTGTTTTGCCATAACACTAAAATCGTAAAGAGTAAAACTGCCTAAGTGAAGTAAGCACTGACCTCGATCATGGTGACATCAAACCAAACTTATTTTCAAGAAATCATCAACATCTAAACCTCTGGTAATTCTCAATAACAACTTATGTAGATATATGTCGGAAATAAAGTCAGTCTGGTTAGTAATAAGTGAAGCTGGTAATGCTGTTTGTGGAGTTGTTTAATCAGATCTTCAGAGATTTAATGTCTTTTATCTTCAGTTGATTTCATCTAGGGCTGTGGCTGAAGTCGTAGTTCTTGTTGTTCCTCTGTCCTTCGGTGATTCTGCTCGTTATCACCTAATCATCTCATTAACTCCAGCATGTTTTTGTGTTACATTTAACAGCCTGTAGTGTGGACACTGAGCAGTGTTCATTTCATCTGGGCTAACCCATGTGGGGCCTCCATGGAAACTGTGGACAAAATCGGCTGGGCCCCAGTTAGACAGCCCAGGTGACACCCATCTGGGCCCCACATAGCTGTGCTGGCTGGGGTGTAATATGTGATGTTCACACTAACGTGAAAAGAAGTTATTCAGGTGTGCTCTAGTGATCATTATATCTGACTACAGTGCTGTATTGCTTGGTTCTGGTCACAAAATGTTTGTTTGTTCATACTAATGAGTTAATTAATAGCGTGGAGGCTCACTCTATGGCCGCGTTTGGTGCGCTTCATAGTCACATGACCTCTCACTGGAGAAAGCATAGAAAGCGGCGGAATTTGTGGTGATCCATTATAAATGTACTCCTATGGGGAGAAAAGGAGTGAATTGCGTTTCACATTGGTTTTTAAGAAACGAGTAGTTTAAAAATACTCAAGTTTACAGTTAATATGATAGGTTAATTCATATAAAATCACTTTGTGGTTATTAATATCATTATTGCTGTTTATAAAACGTCTGTTGGGTATTTAGTTGTTAACTAAAAATGGAAAAATGAAGAAAGGAGACCAGAGTGTCAGAATGTGATTTATTTTAATGTTGGTGGCACGTAAGTGATGTAATAAGAGTAACACAGACAAAATGATGTAAAGTAATGCTTTAAAAGCAATTGTTTGTACCGGAATTTTACTGGTTGGTCATTAAATAAACAGATCAGCCGAGGAGCTATGATAAAGCAGACGCAACTCCTCCGTTCTTCTGACATTATTCCTGTTTTACAGGTACAGTAATCTGTCTGACGGGTCTCCGGAGGCGGGGCCTGCAACACATGCTTAAATAAGCCTATATACACCATGCAGTTCTAGTTTAAGATTTTTTAAAAATGTTTTTAAATGAAGTCTCTTCTGCTCATGTATTCGATCCAAAATACAGCAAAAACAGTAATATTGTAAAATTTTTACATTTTAAAATAGGCCTAACATAAAATAGGCCCTTTTCTATTTGAGTGTATTTTAAAATATATTAATTGTGATCAAAGCTGAATTTCCGGCATCATTACTCCAGTCTTCAGTGCCACATGATCCTTCAGAAATCATTCTGATATACTGATTTTCTGCTCAAGAAATATTTATTAATTTTGAAAACAGTTGTGTGCAATGTTTTCAGGATTTTTTGATGAATAGAAAGTTCAAAAGAACAGCATTTATCTGAAATATAAAGCTTTTGCAACAGTATAAATGTCTGCTGTAACTTGATCAATTTAATGCATCCTTGCTGAATAAAAGAATTCTTTAATTTTTCTCCCCAACCCCGCCCCAAAAATTCTTACTGACCCGAAACTTTTGAATGGTATAATGTTACATTTTTTTTTTTTTTTTTCAAACGAATGCTGTTCTTTTGACCTTTCTATTCGTCAAAGAATCCTATAAACGCATATATATGGTAGGCTAAGCATATAGAAAACCAGAGGCGTGCACAGACCTTCGTGAGGGCAGGGGCTCAAGCCCACCTGGTGGTTCGGTGGCGCTAGCAAGCACATCCGCGCTGCGCTGACGAGTTGGTCGCGCGGCTTGGTTCAATGAGCCCCAGTGTTACAGAGCTCGTGTGTAGCACACCACTTTTGGTGTGTTTGGCTTCCCATAAGAGACGGAGCGCGTGCGAGAGAGAACGCTTCTGGTCTGTTATTCAACGCGATTTGCATTAAGTTCGCAATAGGCTTGTTTGAGATGCGCCTAGCCTTGCCTGAAATGTAGGCGAGAGTAGGCGGCTGCAGTGAGGGGAGGAGTGAAAAAAGTGCGGGAAAGACGGACAGTTCTTTGTTCTCGTAGTGGATCAGACACCTACGAGATCAAAGGCGGATATCGCGGGATTCACACTCGTGCGCTGTGTTGCTGATAAACTGGATGTAATTTAAGTTCTGTTGCTTTTATATGAAAATAAACATAATGAACAATACACGCAAAGTACCTGTTATTTATTTCCAAAAGCGTGTGAGTGTGAATCCCGCAATATCCGCCTTTGATCTCGTAGGTGTCTGAACTGTACGTCAGGTGACGTATCGGTCTTTAGTATCGGGGGTATTTTTAAAAGTACAAGTACATGAGCTAGGTATCGGCGGATACTGATACCTAAATATACCCAAATAATATCTTATGGATTGTTGGCATGCACTTTTTCCCAACAGATGGGGGGTATTTGCTGCACTAGCACACATTCATAATTCTCTCTTCCCATCTCTTCTGCTTAAAATAAAAGATATTTCCTGCTAACCTTAAATTCTCTAATCCGTCAATGCGTGTGTGTGTGTGATCTCAATCTGTGCGAGAGGGGAGAGGGAGCTCTTTTTGCTATGGCTACGCATCATTGAATTGATTTGAGGGCTGGTGCGTGCTGCACCCGTTGTTAAAGATCTAAGATCATGTTGTAGGTTCATTCCCCGCCAGCACGCTCAGCACTTTGAACACTGAGGAGCGGATAGCTCCACTTTGATCTGAAGCCACTGAACTGATACTTTATCAATAACTGCCATTTTGTAAACCTGGTGTAAAGAGTAAAGACAAGCTGAACTTTGACAGATGTCCAATTTGATTCTCTTTTTTGAGAAAGAAATGTAACTATTTGAGGCATGCATTATTAAACCTCAATTAGAATATATATAATCCAAATCTTTTTTTTTTATTATTATATGCATGGTATCATCTATGTATATATATATATATATATATTGATCAGTCTTTTGGTGCTTTTCCACTGCGTGGTAAAACTCGGTACAGCATGGCTCAGCGCGCTTACTTTCGGTTTGCTTTTCGACTGCAGTTTAGTACTGCTTCATACTAGGTGAGATTATAGACTGATTTGCGCCACCTCTACTGCCGTGGATCCGTTCCTCGTCTACTGACCACGATACAGCCATTTATTTTTTTAAGTTGCATGCGACGGTCGTTTAAAATGATTCTCTCTAACCAGTCAGTGATCTGCAGTGTTTACACGTCACATTTAGTATCGGTCCAAGCGAGCCTTACCGAACCATACCATGCAGTGGAAAAGCGCCATTAGAGTGGACACTTAAATGACTGTACAGACCAAACTCTGAAGCACAGATGCTCCCACAGTGATGACACTTCGGACCCTTTGGGGTGACAAGTACAGCAGCATGCCTGTGCTTGCGGCGTTCCTATGCCGCCTGGGTCATGGCCGCTTCCCAGGCATCAAGACCGGTCTTACAGGTGGACTTCCAGATGACTCTGTCAGCTACCAGATCTTCGAGGGACGTTGCTGAGATGCCACAGGCCTTCAGTATAAATTTCAGATGGTCTACATAATGTTTTTTTTTTTTTTTTATGGTAGCAATGCAAATTCCTGCGCTCGGATGTTTAAAGTGGAGGAAGGTTGCACAATCCTTAGTCCACTACCTTAGTCTGGTGGCACGGGAGAACCCGAGACGACCGGTACACATGGTGGTTGCAGGGGTCTGCCAGCTCATCCCAACTAAAGTGGAAAAAGTGACCTAATGCCTGACCCTGGTGGCACGCAGTTAAGACAATCATTTCACAGCCGAAGCCTGTAATGTATTGTGAGGAACCAGTTGACTCACCATGGAGTTCATCCGCCTTCCATACACCAGCCGCAGATGCTGTCCTGTGGTTAGGCCTGTAACCAGGCTCAAAGGGATACCACCCGCACTGGCCACTGTTTTCAGGGTTCTCAGTTGAGCCTGACCACTCCTCGTAATGCCCACGGTGATACTTCAGCCAAAGCCGCCTTCACTGGTTACTTAGCCTCAATGAGCAATCAAATGACACTGACATAAAAAGAACTGTTAATCCTTTTGCTTCTGTTTTATAAAACATGATGATGACAATATGACTTGTTGCTTTGGTGCTTCTATAGCTGTTTCTATCTTAGAAAACCCTACCACTGAAATAGAGTCTTTTGCACAAAGTTAAATTGATTTCCTCTGGGCGAAGACAGGATAAAGACTAACCTTCCAGGCTTTTAGGCATGGCAGAAAAATCTAGATGCATGTTTGTGGCATGGCGGAGTTCAATAAGTCGAACTGTGTTATCTGTCTGGAGATGTGAAAATTCTATTCCAGGTGCTGTCATAACTTGAGTAAATTGTTTGTGTTCCCAGTTTCTGCCATACAGTTGGATGAATAAAGGTATAACACTGCACAGATATTCCATATTCCCATCGTGGAGGGCCCGAATAAATGAGAAAGGCAGCCAGTGACAGTTGTAATCTGTTAAAAGCTCTGGTCAGCAACTCCCCGGCTCATTTGTTGTGAAAGGGTTTCGCTGATCCCTCACAGTGGCAGAAGGCTGTATTATCACAGTGGACATATGCCCACACAAACACAGCCAAATTAAACACAACGTTTCCTGAGTACTGTTTGTCCTTTATTGCATGGCAGTGCAAACATCTAGATGTAATAAGGATTTCCCTAGATGTAGAGGTTTTTAAATTGCTCTTTTTAGTGAAAGGCGAAGAGAAGACAGCTCTGGACTGCAGGATTGTTTCTCGAGCATTGTTCAATTAATGTTTTGTAGATGCTGTGTATTTTATTTTTTCTTTGACGAACAAGAAAGGAACTAGTTTTAGTCTAAACTACACACACACACACAAACAAGATGACTGTAAATTTATTTAATTGAATTTCTGAAGTTTGTACACTGTATAATAAGCAATGTGTACTGTACAAGATCACTTGTCAAAAATGTCATCATTTACTCACCATGTCATTCCAAACCTATGACTTTTGTCTGTGGAACACCAAATAAGATATTTTGAAAAATATTTCAAATGTGTTTGTCCATTCAGTGAAAGTTACTGTGGTTTAAAACAACACTGAACCCCAGTGACTTTATAACACCAAGATCATGTGACGAGGACTGTGACATTCTTTAAAATAAAAATCTTTTAATAAAAGATAATCATCTTTTGTGTTCTGCTGAATAAAGTAAAATGAAGGATTAAGGATTTGAAATGACATGAGGTGAGTAAATGATAACCGAATTTTCATTTTTGGGTGAATCTAAAACCTAATGATATTCTGAGTTTTGTAGACTGGTTTTCTGTATTACTCTAGGTAGGTAACCCTACACTCAATGATGTTTGTGGGAATCAACTGGAGAGCTGACTCACCTAAAACTACTTTAGGAGTCTGCATGAGGGCAGGTTTACATTGTTACTGTGGGCCCTCTTACATGGGTTGTCGTATGTTAGGACCTTGTAGGCTACAATAGCTTGGTCTCTCAGAAATTTCCTGTGGCACAACTGGATCCCCTTATACTGTCTTAAATATAAAAGTTCTAAAAGAGAGGTTTTTGAAACAATGCTTAAAGATGAACCTTTTGTGATTTCCCAAAGAACCTTTAGGTGAACGTTTATTTTGACGTTTTTATTGACCAACCTGTGAATTCATGTCATGCTGTTTAGTGAAAAAACGGCTTGTAGTAGTTTTTGTCTTTAGCCTGATTAAAATAAGCTTGTTTGACTTCATGCAGCACTGCGCAGACCAATCAGAGGCTGACTTAAAGCAGTGTATGCCGGTTGGAAATTTTGAGATGGAATTTTGACTTGAGACGGCGCTGATGCCACATGACTGTGACAAAAGGCTTCAAAGTTCAGTGAGAACGATTCGAGAGCAGACAGCTCAGTCAGCCAGCACAGCTTCTCAAGAGTGGCTGCTCAAGGTCTGATGACACAGCTGTTACACGATTGGCTGGATTCACCGCATGGCAACAATCATGTGTGTTTCGTATTTATTCAGTTCCACTAATGTTCACAAATCTGTATTTTTACAACAGTTAAAGCTCTTTTCATATAGCCGCGGTGTTATATTATGTCATGTTTATAAAAAATGTAGACCCCACTTCATTGGTATTTAATTAGTATAGGCTTATTATGTTATGTTGAACCTTATTCTTGTACAAACAAATGCTGTAAGCAGTACATAAAGTATTAAATTAAATTTCTCTGAAACATCTGTGTAGTTGACAAATATTGCATTTATTTCACTTCAACTGTGATAATATATGCAAGCACAGCACGAGCATCACTTGTTCGAGATGAACTACACTAGCCTGCGGGGGAGGAGTACAGAGACGGCCGTCAGGTCGGACACTACGTGCTTTCCATAGTGTGCTGAACCAACTTCAGTCATGGCAGATCACAAGATTTTTGCGTTGATTGTAGCTGAAGAAGTGGATACGATTGAAATTCCCGTGTTTTGAATATCAGATATTTAATATCAAGATTGGTTAAATACAGGAACTTGTCTATTAAAAAAACACACAAAACACTTCGTCCTTGTCATCACAGGATCCGACAAATGAGAATAAAGTGTGTTGTCATCAAGGCTTTTACAGCCAATTTTGAGCAATGCAGCGCCTGACCTTGGTGGCTGGTCTCGTTTTGCTCTTGCGGTACTTTGATGGCACATGTGATCATAAGGTGGCTGCAGAGCCATTCAAAGTCGGACAAATTTTCTAACCAGAATGCATTGCTTTTGTCAGGTGGCAGCAGATCTTTGCGGTTGAACGAGTCGAACAAGCCTAATATCGAACACACCTAATGACTGATTGCTTTGAAATGAGGTAATTGAGTGAACTGAGTTTGCACACATAGAGCGACATGTTCTATGTAGGATATCTGCACTTGGTGTGGCACTTCTCATCTGATGTGCCTCAATGTCCACACAAGACTGCCACCCCCCCACCCCCACTTAGAAGCAATTTGAGTACAACATCGCTGTCAAACGTAAATGGCATTTTTGAATTCGCAATTAAGGTGTTAACCACATTCTTATACTAATTGCCTTGGAACCACTAGTCGTTACTCAGTGTTTCTCTCAGTCAGCTGTTGAATTAACACATTCTTGTAATAAACCTGAACGGACATGGCCTATAATGTATATTACCATCTGTCTACACAAATAGAGTCATTGTCTTGATTAAAACTGCTGCTTGTACTTTCTCATTACCAGTAAGTGGTCTGAGAAAACGTCTTGCCTGCCCTTTATCTCTTTCTCTTGCCTCACTCTCTTGATTTAAGATCATTTTGATATTTATCTGAATAACCAAATTCTTGGTAGTGGCATCTCTTTTTATGAACATCGGATAAAGCAGCAGGAAGCTGCAAGTTGACAGCCATGTGAATCACAGTGCTCTTAATTATTTTATTTATTTTTTTGTTACTAAACAAGTCTTTATGATGACATTAAATGTTACATATTCAACCTACTGAGTCATTAGTAGCCTACTACATTTATTTATTTATTTAAGAATTTGACTTATTTTTTGATTATCAATGATACAATTCTTTCCTCAGATTCGTTTTCCCCTGGTAGATGCTCAAATGAACAAGTCCACTCGGCTGGAACATGATATATAAAGGTGTGTGTGTGAGTTTCGGCAGAATTCAAAAGAGGCCGATTGACACTTATTTGATTGCCTTTCAATAGCTGATGGGTTTCTGCACAGCTGACCAACTCACCTGCCCATGCTCCAATGAGCAGGTCAAAATCAAAATGCATGAGATCTATATTTCTTCACTGCAAACAACTCTTGAAAAACACTTTTCACATCAACAGGCTCTGGAAGGACATGTCATACACATTCACTCACACTCTTTAATAGATAGAAATAGCTCATATTTCTCAAGCCACTTTAAAAATGAAGAATCTTGGAGTGATTATGACTATAACATCCTCGAAAAAGACATGTGAAGGCCGTAATAGGCATTAATACATGACACTGATACATGTTAAATAAGATCATTTCTTTGCAGTTTTATTTTGTGTACTTGCATGAGCAAAATCTCTTGTGATAATTAGAACTGTAAGATAATTTTACTTAACAGATGCAGTCTTGTCATGTACGAGTTTTTCAGATCTCCTCTATCATAAACTGGGCACACACTGTATGATGTTTTTGGACTTTTATGATTGTTGCTTGTCACACTGTAAGATATGATCCCAGTAAGATCTTGGGTAACAGCCATGGCACACTGTGACATCATCTGCCTTTTATCAGACTGATAAACATCATTGCCAAGTCTTTGGTCTTAATCGACCTGTTGACAGCTTGTAGGAAGTGTCAGTGTACGACTGTGACTTATAATTTCAACACTGTCCATCATTTATTACAAATAGAGAGTAGTATGGGAGCTATGTGGAGTCTGATGCGTAATTTTCAGGTCCTATTCAAGCTTCACTAGGGTTGAAATACTTTTGTGGCTAAACTGTGCAGCTGCCAAACTGAATGCTAATCAAAACTATGCACCTCATGTACCAATATTGCACTAAAATGTTATTCTTTAAAACTATTTCTGTAAAATGGCTGATTATAAATAAATTATTTTATAACTATTACATACCGTAATTACGTTATTTGGCCCTAGAAAACCTTTTATCATAGCGAATAAGGCTGCGTTCCACTTCACTTTTTTATGCCCCTCACCTGCTAAATTCCTTCTGTTTTGTTGACCGATGAACTTCATTGCTTATGTTTCACAAATGCCCACTACTGGCGGAACCCTTGCAATGGGTTGAATTGGAACGTCCCAAGCCCTAGAATCACTTGGAATCCACTATGGAGATGATTTATTATTCACATTTTTTCCCCTTATGAATTCATTTAATGCATGATTCTATTTGACTATAGGTATGCCTGGGCTGTTGGAGAAAATGCATAAAATGACACAAATGAAAAAAAAAAAATATTATATTAAAAAATATAAAAAAATACAATATTTGTACTTAGCAACGCATATTTATTACAAAAATAAATATATATTTGATATATTTACAGTAGGAAATTTACTTAATATCCTAATGATTTTTGGCATAAAAGAAAAATCGATAATTTTGACCCATACAATGTATTGTTAGTTATTGCTACAAATATACCCGTGCGACTTATGACTGGTTTTGTGGTCCAGGGTCACATATAGCATACACTCGAGTTGTGTGGTGTGGGGGTAAACTAAATGTGTGGCGCATCGAATCGCATCGCAGGACAAGACGAGCATTTGTGGTTAAAAAGTATATCATTTTATTTATTTATTTAGAAAATGACTGATCGTTTCGCTAGACAAGAACCTTATTCCTTGGTTGGGATCATGTAGAGCCATTTTAAGCTGCACTGAAACTACAATTTGGACCTTCAACCAGTGCAACCTGTTCAAGTCCGCTATATGGAGAAAAATCCTGGAATGTTTTCCTCAAAAACCTTAATTTCTTTTCAACTGAAGAAAGAAGGACATAAACATCTTGGATGACATAGGGGTGAGTAAATTATCAGGAAATTTTAATTCTGAAGAAAATTAATCCTTAAGCAAGATTTGTTTTGATGTCATGGTCATGCTGCTTTGTACCATATGGAGCTGCCCGAAGTGTACAAAATAGTAGACTAATTTCATGTCAAAATCAAGGGGTTGGGGTCTGTCCATATAAACTTCTCTTGACCACTTGGCAAAGTGGAAGAGGCTTCAAAATGGCAGCTGGGATTCCCAGAGTAGAAGTGATTAGGGAAGTTGGTGATTGTGTATCTAAAAGCAAAGTGGATGGCACCCTTAGTGGAGGGTTATGGCAGCTTCACAACCAATTTTAAAGTTCCATGCAACTGCCTGTAGGTGCAAAATGTGAAAATTGTAGGCTAATGCCAGGGATAGTGGAAAGTTGGCTGAAGATTCAGTGACATTTAAGAAGCAGTCTGCAACATGCCACAATAAGTGATCAAAGACTGCTTATTGTAGCCTAGTGTGAAATATTGTGTTTATGAGTTTCAAACAAATGAATGACCAAGCGAAGTTGTATGTGGGACTGTGCGTGTTGATGTGAAACATTCTGGCTATATGAAGGCATTTTGTTTGAAATAGAACACGTAAAATATAATAAAAAAGATATAAACAATGTTTTTTTTTTTTTTTCTTTTTCTTCTTTTCTTCCATTGTAATAATAAAAACGCACTTGAGCAAAGCATTTGACCTATGACAAAAGAAACGTGTTTCCATTCCTTGAAAATGGTCTCCGATGACAAAATTGTGTTCAAAATCGTGCTGTGTGAACCTGGCTTTACAGGAATCTATCTTAGAGCACCGTTTGCTCATCTTGTATCCCCCAAGCTCATTTCATTGTGAATTGTGTCTTCTATTCTGGCTTGTTGACAATAACAGCTAATGAGGGAACTAATGTAATTAACTGTCATGGCCATCCTTGTGTTGAAGTGTGCTCATCAATCCCCACTCGATGGATGTCAGTGTTGGATACATTCCTGCCTGGTCTTTATAAGACCACGTTGTCAATTAATCACAGGGAGGAACGCTTTCACAAATCCTTCACCTGTTCATTTCTGAAGGCTTAGTCAATAATGAGCTGTGAATCACTGTGTTAAGAATTTGATCGCTCTTCAAATGACCTTTGCCCAATGGGAATCTGCTTACTGTGCCACAGGACACAGTGAAATCCACAGAACTGGAGTGTTTTGATGATCAATACATTGATTAATAGGTCAGACAAGGTAATTACCAGCCGCTTTCAATCAATGCATGACTCTTTTCTCTTCCCCTTTTTGTCAGACCACTACCGAGATCAGAGCAATAAACATGCCGTGACTAAGGCTAAATAGCAATGTTGACGTATGATGCTGTTGTGCATACCATGTGTGTTGTATACAGCACTACAAGATGAATGGATAGAGTTTTCTGTGGGCATTTCATTTCCGACCACAGAGCACTTCATTGCAGATTTACAGCACAGTGTAAGTGTAAAATTATGTAAGGTAACACCACTTGTTCACTACACTTCCTAAAAATATGAGGCCGAACTGATGATCTTACTGCTGATGCATGCTGAAAATGATACAACGTTAAGAACAGATCTGTTTTTCCCTCTTTTCTTGTCTTTTTTCCACCCCAAGCTATTACAGGCTCATCTATTAAAGAGAACAAAAGGATGTTTATTTTGCACATTGGCTAGACAAGCATATGAAGCCTCTAATTAGCAATTCTCTCCACAGCCAGTAAATTATTAATATTCCAATTTATGGCAAAATATTGAAATGCATGCCTGAGAGATCATGGCTGAGAGTGTGACGGATTTTGATTCATGGCTGCGGGGTGAGAGCCAAAGGGCTGTGACCTGAAAGGGAAGTTGAGCTTAATGATTCAAACTCAGACTGCAGAGGGTTGTAAACAGACCTGATGATGTCTTTGGTGAGGGGCAAATGGTTTAAGGTACTTTATTTGCTTCCTGAATTCATCTCTGACTTGGTCTTCTGGGAACAATGAATCAGGGCTAGGCTGGATTTGCAATTATGAAACAAAGGCTCCAGATTAGAGATTCAATCAATTATTATTATTATTATTATTTTCATTTAGAATAAGTACCATGGAAGTCTAAAAATAGCAGTTTTATGATCCTGGGTGCAAATCCGTGACAGTCAGTACGTTTAGTCTGCTATTTTATTGTTCAAATGTTACCTTTCTCTTGAATGTGTGTATTGAAGGTTGATGATCACTTTAGATAATAGCTAAAGTAATCTGGACTAACATATATATATATATATATATATATATATATATATGTTAGTCCAGATTACTTTGGCCGGGTGCGTGTGCGTCACTTAACTGGGGAACACATGGCACCAGGATGCACTATGGGAAGAAGGCAAGCCGGTGGAGGAAGTATGATGCTTTGGGCAATGTTCTACTGGAAAACCTTGGGTCCTGCCATCCATGTGGATGTTACTTTGACACATAACACCTACCTAAGCATTGTTGCAGACCATGTACACCCTTTCATGAAAACAGTATTCTCTGGTGGCCTCTTTCAGCAGGATAATAATTCTCCAGGAATGGTTTGAGGAGCACAACAATGAGTTTGAGGTGTTGACTTGGCCTCCAGATTCCCCAGATCTCAATCCAATCGAGCATCTGTGGGATGTGCTGAACAAACAAGTCCGATCCATGGAGGCTCCACCTCACAACTTACAGGACTTAAAGGATCTGCTGCTAACATCTTGGTGCCAGATACTACAGCACACCTTCAGGGGTCTAGAGGAGTCCATGCCTCGACGGGTCAGGCAGCAAAAGGGGGACCAACACAATATTAGGAAAGTGGTCATAATGTTATGCCTGGCTGGTCTTTTCAGCAGGACAGGTTGTTCCAGAGAGACAGTACATGTAGTAAATTAATGGTATTTTAATTTTGCTAAGAAAATGCCTGCTAAATGACTCAAACATTGCAAGTGAATAAATGTGTCATCTTCTACTGCTCTGTGTATGGTGTAGGGATATCTAGTTCACTTTCTAATGTTTTCCAGTAGAGAGAAATTAATGCAGCATTATGTAAATTCTTAAAAAAGAAAGAAAGAAGGAAAGAAAGACTTATACTATAGAGATATGTAACATAAAATGTCAGGGTGACGAGGAGCTCAGATATTCTTTAAGTTTATAGGGTTTAAACGGCATAGCTAATCAGTGGGCTTGAATTATAATACTAAAGCCAATCATTTGTTACTGTGGAAGTCCTTTTAATAGAAATGTATTATTAACTAGAACAAAGCCCCAACATTGTAATTGTGTGCTATTTTTATGACGGTCGCCATGATTGTTAGCATGATATTTACAGAGCTAATCAAACAAGTGCACAACACGCATCCTCCCACAGTTGTGATTATGCTGGAAATAGTCTGTAATAAGATAGCTGACTCATATTTTATGTGATTTTGTGTCTGGTTGTGTAGGCAACACAACTTGCTAAGACGCCAGCATTACATGTTTATATTCATTTCTTTGGGGTGAAAACTGCTAAGCTCCTCTAAAAAAAAAACAATCTGGATATGATTTTGTAAACTCTGGTAAACTTTGGCAAATCCAGTTCATCCCCAGAAGCGTTTGTTGTATTAACCCGGTAACTAAAAAGTATGTACGGTAACTCAATTGGATTAGAGTTTTGTGTACAATATGCATTAGATGGTTAGTGAAGAGGGCAGTCCATAGACTGAGGCTGAACACTTTTTGATGATAAACTTCTCTATATCCATGCTGATGGAACTTAGCTCACTGTTTTATCATTTCATATTTGCTTTGCACTTGTGCATGATCTTCCATGAGATCAAGTCTTTTAGACTTGCAGTTTGCGCCACATGACTTCTTACTACACCTGACACACATTTGTTTTTGTATCAACACTGAGCATTTAATTCATTCAAATTTGTGGTGAACATACCACTGAGCTCCTCTGCAGTCAAAACACGCTTTACAGATCATGCACATTGTTTACCACGCACTTCACATCTTCTCATGTCTTTCCATTCTATTTATCTCTCACTCTTTCACTGATTGTGTCTCTCTCGTTCCATCTCCAGCTATTCCTTCGGGTTTCGCACAGCTCATTATAGGGAGGTCCTGCTGCAGAGGCAGCAACAGTCTGAAAATTTCATTAAGAATTTATTGATGAGACCACACTCATGTGGAACACTGTTTACCCAATGATGGAGCCTCTAGTCTGCAGTGAGGGCGCCAGGCTCTGACGCTGTGGTAAGTTGGATAAATGACATTTACTATGGCCTCCCCATTACAGGCAGGGAGAAACAGACTTGTGCTCAGAGGTGGGACTGAGCTTGGGCTCTGGACTACTCAGTTAGTTTGAACTTGGGACATGCTGACCTCAACAGTGGGGTTACACTTAAAGGTTTTAGCATCATCTTGAGAATATTATAATGCCTCAAAGTCATTTGTGAGTCTGGTGTAAAACTCATCTTAAACTACTCCCAGAGCAGATCGGTCATAGTGTAGTGGCTTAAATGGTTAGTTCACCCAAAAAATGAAATTTCTGTCATTAAGTGCTCACCCTCATGTCGTTCCAAACCCGCAAGACCTTCGTTCATCTTCGGAACTCAAATTAAATTATTTTTGATGAAATATGGGAGGTTTTTGTATCTCCTAATGAAATTACTACGTTCAAGGTCCAGAGAAGTAGTAAAGACATCGTTAAAATAGTCCATGTGACTACAGTTGTTCAACCTTAATGTTATGAAGCGACGGAAATACTTTTTGTGTGCAAACACAAAAGAAAAATAACGGCTCTATTCAACAGTTTTTCCTCTTCCCTGTCAGTCTCCTATGCAGTTGAAGCAGTGCAGAGCTTCTGTGTTTACTTCTGAACACTGACTCTGTATTGGCTGGATCCTGCGTCCACGTGAACAGCGTCGGCCAATCCTGAGTCTGCATTTGGAAGTAAACACGGAAGCTCTGCACTGCGTCAACTGCGTAGGAGACTGACAGGGAAAAGGAAAAATTGTTGAATAAAGTCATTATTTTTGTTTTGTGTTTGCACACAAAAAGTCTTTTTGTCGCTTCATAACATTAAGGTTGAACCACTGTAGTGGTACTTTTTGAAGACATAGCTCATCAGTAAGGATTTTTTAATACCTTAACAGTGGAAGTAGTAATGATTTCTACTTGCTCTGTCAACATTTTCTATATAATTATTTTTATATTACATTTCAGTTTTAAATATGTTTATTTTTATTGCTGTAAAATTTCATGCTGTACTCATTTAAGTGCATAATTTTTACATTTATCAATTTTATATTTATTATTATAAATTTTCTGCACATGATTCTTTTTCATCAAATGTTAAAGTTGGCATGAAATGAAAATTCACCCTATTTACTAAATGTGTGTTATTGATCTTTTTGGTCATCCATGCATACTGCATTTTTAATCAAAATGTCACTCAGTTCACGTCATGGTGACTCAGTAGAACTGTCGCCTCAGTGCTATCCACAACAGGACCCAGTTCGGGTTTCGGCTGAGCCAGGAGGCCTTTCTGTGTGGAGCTTGCATGCTCTCCCCATGTTTTGTCCAGCATCCCTACGACCCAGGACAAGCTGTTTGGATGATCACCAGATTGTCTGGTGAAACAACAGACTTCTGTTTGGTTACATATGCCAGATTTCCTTAGTCATTTAGTCTGCTTAAACCCAGTCTTTGCAAGCTCACACTAAGTTGCCTCCATTTTGGAGTGCAAAGCCCACATCTCAAAATCCAATCAGCAACCGATGGGTTGAACCAAGTCTTTTTTTCTTTTTTTTTTCAAATAATCTGTTACACTCAGATATACATCACAAAATGGAAGAAAATATCTGTTTCATCACAACTTTAGGGTTTCTCCAAACTAAGAAAAGATCATTATTCATAAGCACTTTTGCTGGCATACCTGGCAAAACATTACTGATTGCTACCAAGACTATAACATCATTGATTGCAAATTTGACAACCTCATCTAGCTCAATTTAATCAGGCTGTTAGCACATCTGAAGATAAATATATAAATAAATAATAAAATTACAAGCTGAAGTCACATCTAAGTGTCACAGAAGAAAGTCATAAAAATTCATGTACTATACATGATCATAAAATGAAAGATATAGCACCGTCCCAATAGGACAGGTGACAGTTTATTTAAATGACCTGAAATTCTCCCCAGGCCAACAGACAATCCTTCCCATTGAACTCTGCATTATCAAAATCAACACAGTCACAGTGAACGGAAATTATGTGCTCTGATTGAGCAACCAAGTGACAGGCAAAGAAAATGAAGGACAGCAATGGCTTTAGCAAGTTCAAAATTGATTCAGATTCATTTATTTGGCCTTTGGTCACTTCACACTAGGCAAATACTAAGCTTATCAGACTAATCTGACACTGAATTATTGGACTCTCTCCTTAGATAGGGCACTGGCCATTATCTTCCCGAGCCAGATTGTACTCTTTAAACAAGGCGACTATCAAAAAAGAATTAAGAGGTAATTAAAAATGACAAAGTCTAATAGTACAGCACTTCATTTCATTCTGTACTTGTGACATTGTGACAGTTTTAAAGCTGAAGCTCTATTAATTGGGTAAAAACTATAGAGTATGAATAAGGTATTTAAACCAAAATATTCCAAATTAAAATGGAAAAACCAAAGTGTGATTGCTAGTGACAATACTGGATAAGCAATTTTAAATGTACATTTCATAAAATCACAGGATGCGCTATAATTTCTTTGAAGTGACCATTTGCAAGTATTGTGATGCAGAAGTGGACGTCTACTCCCAGCAAGAAGTAAATGAAGAATTTATCTGTGTATTCCCCACTGTGTCACTGTGAAAAGACTGTTCTGCACTAATCCATAGGGCCTTGTTGTTAATTATTTTGATGGAGACTAAAATGTGAGTAGTCCCTTTGAACATGGCTATAAAACAAAAATAACATTTTAATGAAGTCTGTTCTGTTCATCTCACGTTAAAATCTCTAGAATTAGCACTAATTAATTACTCTGTGAGACACATATCATGTTCTGGGACATGGAAATCCCAGTATTGTTCCATTCCAGCACGTCTTGAGCCACATAGTGTATGGGTGTGAATGTTTTGTGGATATGTCTGATAAATTATGACATGATGTGGCTTTTCACACTTGAGTTAACCCTGGTTCATTGTAAACCCCGGGTAAACGGAATCCTGGGTTATATTGCCTCACGCTTCACATTGCTCATAATTTACCCGAGGTTAACAATTAATCCTGGGTATTCATAAGATGACGTTTCAGACTGTACATTCCTAGACCCTGGGTTAACGTTCTTATTTGCATATTTTCTGTGTCACTGACTGGATGAACGTACAACGCGACCTGTTTACATAAAAGCTCTAGCAGTGCGCATCCTCATATTGCCAACTGTACTATACTGAATGGACATATCAGACTATAAAGTTAAAAATGAAATGGTCTCTTCTTCATTCAAATTTTTCATAACCCCAGGTAAAAAGTGGTGTGAAACATTCCTTTATTCGGAGTTAAAATTGGTGTCAAAATGGAGAATAACCCAGTGTGAAAAGCCCTGAGGAGAGCTTATCTAAAGGTTATATGAATCAGAAAATCAAAAATAAATAAGAATTAATCAAATCTGTATTTTTTAAAATTGTTTATGTTTCACTGTTGTTGTATTTAGCCATTCATCTTTCAACTATTACTGTTTAACTTTTTCAACCTAGACCGTATGGTCTGCGCTTATTGTGGTCCGTCTTCTAGTTTGAATTTCCTCAGCATGAAGGTAAGATCTTATGGATTAATGAATGAGATGCTCATTTTGAAATCTGCCTGGTCTACTGGCATTTGTTATGACATATTTTTCAAACATTACAATGCCCACGATAACTTACATGTAAATCCACCTCTAATTAGTTACTCTTCTACAGCAATGCTATAGGAGCTACACAAAAACAAGTTCAAACACAATATTCTAAAGATGGCTGCGTGCTTGTTTTTCTGGCGCATAAGGTGTGTAGGTTATTTTTCATTTGAATTCAAATAATTAAAAAGGCTTGTTTAAGATCTTTGTTCTTTATTTTTCAGTGTATTTTAATATACGCATATTGGTTTGGGTGCTTGAAGTCTGTTAATGGCTACCACTTCATACTGAAACAGTATTCATTTTGTTGTGGGTGTCTACATTTGAATTTTTAATATACTATTCCGTGACTCTGATTTACAAAAATCTAGAAACTCTCACCTTTATAAATGCTTTTAACGTCTTATAAACATTTTAAAGATGATGGTCACTCTATCAGATTTGCGGGGGAAGTCATGTAAACAATCACTCGAGACCCTTACAGCATTTTTTCAGCATATATCAACTCATTCAAGTGCCTGAGCATTTGAAATGTTTGTCTAATAGGAAAAAGTCAAGTGACATAGTACTGTTGGATCTTAGGTCAGTGTTGCCAAGTCTGCGGTTTTCCCTGGGTTGTTTTTCATGTCCGTGGGTTGAATCGACCCCAAATAACGTGATATTTAGCCCCTGGAATGCAAATTTTACCAGGGGAGCCCCAGAACGTGATTTTGTACCGTGGGTCCCCACGGTACAAAAGTGCAGTCCTCTTTGGTTCATAGTGATGGGTTTGCCAATGGCATGAATTCCAATTAAAGGATGCGTTAAAATGAACATGTTAAATTGACAAACTTTTTAAATTCGAAATGGATAACATGGCTGAACATATGATCTCAGCATGGTGGTTGCAATGAAATGCTGACCCACTCCATGTAGAATAAAACACCTTTTTCACTCTAGTGCATGAAAACATCATTCATGTCTCATAGTTATTCATGGAATGTGACATTTTTCTAAGACAAGCACTTCATATGTTCAGGCACTTCATTCTATGCTGAAAAAAGCATTTGTATGACTTCCCCTGCAATGCTTCCCCTGCAAGAGCGACAGTTAACATAACTTTTGAAATGTTTATGCACAACAGACATTTACTAGGTGAGAGTTTCTAGATTTTTGTAAATCAGTGTCACATAATAGCTGTCTCAAAAGATATAAAAATTGCAAAAGAGCTTTCAAATATTTTCCATGACACTTTCAACTAGTGTAACTTGATGAAAGCATCTCCCTTGCACCAATACTCCAATATTAGATTGATTGTATTCTATTGTGCTGTGAGTTGACACCATTGTATTTTGGCTTAATGCTGTTTTTACGGACTAGTTTTGTGTTGTCAGCTTTTGTTTACTTTGCAAATGACATTATGTTGTACCCCCAGAGTTTTTGTTTTATATATTTTACTCGCATGTATATAAACTCCCTGCCAGATGTTTTTGATTCCTTGATGGACAAATATGTTCAATCTATCTCTCACACACAGGCAGCTAAATTGCTGTCAATTCTGCTTGAATTTGTCTCTTAAGGTGTTAGTCTCATCTAAAGGAAGAGTGCAAATCTGCAGATGGCTATACTATCCTTGTATTGTCAGGCGTCTGGATTTAAAGCTGATTATTACTATGACTGACACATGCAAATGGATGGTCATACTGCAGATGTTTGGGGTTTAGATGACAATGTGACATGACATGGAGAGACGGTTTTCCTAAGGTTTGTTGCTATATTGAGATTATCATCATCATGCTGCCATCTGACTGCCAGACTTCCACCCACTTACAAAGTTGGGACATTTTCTGGTTGAGCAGTTGACACTGGATGTTTATTGTTGCGTGATAATGTAAGATCATTATGAAAAATCTGCAAGTGTACTATGAAAGTAATGACTGGTTAAAATGTGTGGTCTCCGATATACTCCAATAAGTTCTTCTTTGTTCTTTGCTCAAAAGTAAAAAGAAGTTTGGAACTCCTACGCAATAGGAGGCTGTACTGTTAGTCTATACTGTGAATATTCAAATTCAGCAGTACAGTGTAATTTTTTTATTTATTTATTTAGCCAGATTTTGTTCAAAATTACGTAGCACGCATTCGTTTTTCGATTTTGCTTTAAGTATTTTGTGGACTTTATTAAGCATCATGGCCTCTCCAGAGCTTCTTGTTGCAGGTGTGATGTATGCAGTTGTAACGTTATCACACAATTTACTTTTACATTATATCCATTCACAAATTATTAATATTTGTGTTTTTTTTTTTTTTGTTGTTGTTGTTTTTTGTTTTGTTTTTTTTTGTCATCATGTGAGAGAGGAAAGAGATGCAAGTAAATAGTTTGAGAGTGTGAAAAAAGTTGCAGTACAAAAGAGTGAAGTTAAACATTTAAAACACTTCAAAGCTGTTATACTCCTGACAAAATTCAGAGTTTACAACTGTGAATAGTGACACAAGATATCAAAATGCATTTACTCAAAGTGTATGTATTATTCATGTTTTTCTGTCATAAACAAATCAGCATGAGATCTTTTGAATTAATGAATACACTGCTTAAAACTGAAACCGCATAATTCTTTAGAATCTGAATGAATTGTGCTAAAGGCACTGTGTGTACAAAATCATTTTTTGCAAGGTGAGTCAAGCAGCGGGAGTTGTTTTTGGAGTTGTACTTTTTTGTTCTCTGATGGAGCACCACTCTCTCATTTTGTTTTCTTCAGATTTCAACTTAGAGGAGTTCTCAGGCAATTCATCGTGAAGGGCATGATAACAAACAAAGATTGATTGACTCTGTACGTAGTGAGGCCAGGTGCCAGTACAGATACTACAAACACTGCATTTAAATGCTAATATCTCTGCTACAAACCTGGCCATGTGTCCCTTCAAAACTATCCTAAGCTTTAGACAACAGCATGATAAACCACATGGGGTGTCTTTCAAAATGTTTCATTGGCACAGAATCTTATTCTTGAAATCCGATCCAGTTTAATTGGAAGACTGAGGGTATTTCATAAAAACAGATTAAAAAAATGTCAAGAAATGATCTATCCATCCTTAAACACAGACAGACACATTTAGCATCATGTTACTCTGTTGTTCCAGAGAGACAACCCAGCAAATGGTCTGTCCAGAGTGATCAATTCATTTTTCTTTGTTTCATTGTTTTCTGTTGTCATAATAGAAAATAACAACAACTGTGCTGTCAGCAGCACTTCTGGCAAAAGAGAAAATGAACTGATGATAGAGCTGGGATGCAGTGATACTGATCATTATTTTCATATTGATAACTGCTAATATATTATATTAGCAGTTATCAAGTATATTATACTATATTAAAATTGTATGCTATTTTGTCAATTTTAACAATGTTATTAAATTATTAGTATAAAAAATATATCCCCCGGTTTCACAGACAAGGCTTAAGCTAGTCCTAGACTAAAATGCATGTTTGAGCTGTTTTAACTGAAAGTAACTTGTACTGACATATCTTAAAATATGTTAGAGCCATTGTTTAGTCTCAAGATGCATAGCAGTAATGTTTTTTTCAAGTGTACGTTTACAAAAGTTACTTAAATATCCTAATTGAAATAAGGCCTAATCCTGGTTTAGCCTAAGCCCTGTCTGTGAAACCGGGCCTATATCTTTTAAAAGGATAGTTTACCCAAAAATTAATATTGTCATCATTTATTCACCTACATGTCGTTCTAAGCCTGTATGACTTCTGCTGATGCCATCACTCTTCAAAAAATAATATTTTGGAGAAGGATGGTAACCAGACCATTTTGGTAGCCACTGAAAAACAAAACAAAACCAAAAAAAAAAACAAAAAAAAAAACAAAAAAACTTTTCTCAAAATATATTTTATGTTGCATTTGAATGACATGAGGGTGAGTAAATGATGTTGGAACTTTCATTTTTGGATGAAATAGTCCCTTTAAGTAATAGCTACATGATGGCAAAGGTTATATAAAAAAAATATCCAATATCAACCAATAACTGATATTCAATTTATTGTGAATTCCTAGATGATTGATTTGTTTCCTCATTTTAAAGCACCAATCCTCTAAGACTTTGATTTTTTAAATATATGCCATACGCATGTGACTAGCAAGACTGAACAATATGTTATTATTTGGAGGCTGTTACATGTGTCCTGGGTCTGTGTTCTATTGTTGTCATATGGACTCCATTTCCCACAATTCCCCAGCTAGGAACCAATCACACATTCACACCTGTTTTCCATCAGTGACACTTTATAAGCTACACTCAAACACACACACATTGCTGAGTATTGTTAAGCCTTTGTTCTACTTTGTTCTCCGTGTTCCGTGTTCCGTGTTCCGTGTTCCAGTCTAGTCTGTGTTTTGACCCTGGACTGTTTCCTTGTTTGATGATGCCTGTACGACTACGCTCTCCTGTAAATAAAGCCTGCACGTGGATCTCCAACTCCGTTGTCATGCTCCCTCCGTTACAGAATACTCAGCCATGCCAAGATCCAGCGGCTTTTATGAGCGTTTCCAGCCACAACATGGCTCTAGCAGTACATCTTATCCGCCTACATCAAGGTAACTGTACCCTCGAGGACCACATTCAAAAGTTTTTGGACATTGCCTATTTTTCTGACCTGCCTGACTTTGCTCCAATTGATTTCTTCTGTCATGGATTAAACAAACCACTGCAAGATTATTTGAACACGGATATGACCACGGAGGTCGTCCCTGAGTTTTGTCCCGACGCAACCGTAGAGGTGGTTCCTGAACTGTCTGCTCACCTCTACATGACCAGAGAGGAAGTTCCAGTCAGAGCCCTGGAGGGCTTTTCTGAGCTCCCTGCCTGTACTGTCATGGCCCTAGTGGCTAATGCTAACCTCTCTGTGCTTCATGTTTCAGTTTCTCCTGTTCAGCCATGTTGGTTCTCAGTGCTACCTGATCTGCTGTTGTGGTCATCTGCTCCGCCGTGGGGGTCTTCAAGCCCGTCTGAGCTGCAGTGGTGGTCATCTGCTCCACCATGGGTTTCTTCAAGCCCGTCTGAGCTGCAGTGGTGGTCATCTACTCCGCTGTGGAGGTCTTCAAGCCCATCTGACCTGCAGTGGTGGTCATCTGCTTCACCATGGGGTTTCTTCAAGCCCGTCTGAACTGCTTTGGTGGTCGTCTGCTCCGCCGTGGGGGTCTTCAAGCCTGTCGACCCGGCCATCTGCCCTGCCTCAGTCTCCAGGCCGTTTTCTTCTCCACGGACCTGATCCTCCATCCAGCCCCCTGTTCCGCCTCCGCTCCACCTCCCTCCTGGACTGTTTAGGAGGTGTCTGGAAGCCACTTCTTTGAGGGGGGGGGGGCTCTGTTACATGTGTCCTGGGTCTGTGTTCTATTGTTGTCATATGGACTCGATTTCCTACAATTCCCCAGCTAGGAACCAATCACACATTCACACCTGTTTCCCATCAGTGATACTTTATAAGCTGCACTCAAACACACACACATTGCTGAGTATTGTTTAGCCTTTGTTCTACCTTGTTCTCCGTGTTCCTTGTCCTTGCCTTGCCTAGCCTTGCCTGTGTTTTGACCCTGGACTGTTGCCTTGTTTGATGATCGTTTGCTGCCTGCCTTGACCGTTGCCTGTTTTTGGATTACTCTTTTGCCTTGCCTTCCTGTTTCTGTTTGCTGGTGTTTGACTTACTGCCTGTACGACTACGCTCTCCTGTAAATAAAGCCTGCACGTGGATCTCCAACTCCGTTGTCACGCTCCCTCCGTTACAGAGGCACAGGAATGTGAGAAATTATTGTTTTGTATGAAACAATGTGTCCAGCACTGATAGAATGAGAATGCAGACTGTAAATCACTGACCGCTAATTGTTCCAGTTGTGATGGACCGTTGACTCCCTTTCAGTCAAGGAATTTGATTTTTTTTTTTTTTTTTTTCTTCTTCACAAGTCTGGCTGAATGCCCCATACCAGCACAGCACAATGAGGCCTAATCCAGGAGGCTCTAATCAGTAGCAGCACAGTCAGATGTCTCCCAGAGCAAGGTCCAAAGAGGGCTATACATTGATTGTGTATGCTGGGTGAATCTTTGTACATTGGGGCCGAATCAAAATCATTAGCAAATGGCCTTACACAGGCGTGTTCTCCATCAGCTGTGAACGCTTTCTGTAATCTTTGCATTTCATTGCTTTCCCCCCCCCCAAGGCATCCAGCACCTAGCCCTGTCCCTCTCCATTCAATACCTCTCTTTTGATCATGCTTCTGTAGAAAATAGACTTTCCATTGACAGTGTCGCAAAGTGCTGTCTTTAATACATGGGCATACGCCATGATATATTATCTGCTTTTGTGACTCTTTCACACTCACTTACATGAGCTTGAATGAACCATTATGGAACCCTATTATGGTAAATTGTGTTCCATGTGCCATAGCACACTACATGTCCGTGTCAACAGAAAAATGGCACTATAAAAAATATCTAATAGCATCTTCTGAGCCACTGTGAATTAATGCATAGCAAATGTAGGTAGCCGAATCACACTGAAATGAGCCGTTCCAGAACATTCCACATGGATGCTTGTATATGTTTTGACATTCTCTGCTTTTTTAGGATGTAATTTTGGTTTTGATGGATACAGGTGCTGAAATCGGTTGAATATTTAAGGTCCAAAATGTGACTGGTAGTGGTGTTGCAATATACTGGTACTGATAATATGATATTTTAAAAGTGAAATATTAATACTGTGTTAATACTACATGCTAATATTAGGGATGCAAACGATTAATCGATCGATTAATTTTCAATAATAATTTAATCTATAAAACTTATCAATGGTTAATTAAGCAAGGTCCTCATTATAGTGCATAGTTTTGCTCATGCGCAAAACACGTGCAGCAGACACACAAGGAAAAATGAAGTGAGTGTGCCGTTGTTGCATATTCTAAGTGCATTCATGTCTTCAAGCCATGCAATGGATTAGGTAGGGTCCAAAAAAACCCTCCAAACAAGTGATTTTATTGAACATAAGAACTAACCAGCAAGCAATTTTGCATTTAAAAGATGTCTAATAACCGTCTAATATCCGTTTGATAGCAAAATTGTGACTACAGATCGACCATGTCATGAAATTACGCGTCTTGTAGATATTATTGAAATTGCGAACATAATGGGATATCAACAATCTCACACGCTGCCTGGCCAAAAACTACAACGAATCAGTTCTGACTATAAGTGGGCTACAAATAGCATAGAATATGTCAAAGAAATTAAACCAAACACCTTGTAACCACTGCTGACTTTACTTACATAATGGAATATCATACATCTCAAGTTATTTTAGGCAAAAACTACATGTAACCAAATTTAAGGTTATTCTGTCTAGGGTTACTCATAGCTGGACTATCAGGTCTATAGTTAACCAAGATGGTGAACTGGCTTGCTGGGTACAAAAGTACAAAGAATAAAAGTACAAAGAATAAACAAGAAGTAATAATATCCTGGTTGATGAGTGATGAAGCATTATTTCAGCTGTGTGCTCCTATTCTATATGCATGGTGAATCAAGACCTGTCAGTCTGAGTGAATAAAAAAATCCAAGCACACTCCAGCTGTAAGACAGTGTCCAACTGGTCTCTACACATCGCCCCAAACTACTATATCCATCCACCACAGTGGAGATCCAGTTTTTTATTGGTTAAACTTTCAAATGACATTGGAAAACACTGTATCATGATCCTGACTCACTCGGTTCCCAAAAGTCCTATAGCTTTTGCCAAGCAGCATGTCATGTCACTCCATTATTTATACATTTGTAAACACACTTGTTCGAGACCACCTGCTCTAAATAAAGATATGCGATCTACTGCGGTAATGTTCTTTCTTTCTTTCTATAGATATCACAATAATATCATTATCATCTTTTTGGCCGCCACAGTATAGTGACAGACTTTTACAGGTTCGGTCAAACTACCAAGAGCTCTTGTGTTGAAGGACAAGATCTATCAGTAACTAATGGTATTGATCAGCTAGCTAATTTCAGCACTTCATTTGCAAGACACTTGAGATGGCATGCGGTAAGCCAGCCTCCTAATGCACACAACTGAAGGGTGTTTATTTGTGCTTATCACTGGTGGTAGAGAAGCAGCAATGTGATGAAAAGGTATGAGTAAAGAACAGACAGGCTACTTTTATCCGAAGGCTTGGTGACCTCCACAGCTGCCAGACTCATTTCCAGCTCTGCTGCAAGAGGAGTGTTATCACCCTGCAATTACATCTGTGGAAAACAGAGTAGATTTCTGCGCTCGTCTGTTGTCGCCCGGTCACTTTGTAAAAAGATATGAACACAACAGA
The DNA here is from genome assembly GCA_037101425.1 of Elopichthys bambusa. Taxonomy (NCBI): domain Eukaryota; kingdom Metazoa; phylum Chordata; class Actinopteri; order Cypriniformes; family Xenocyprididae; genus Elopichthys; species Elopichthys bambusa. The sequence goes on from CM074432.1 coordinate 20,102,286, forward strand.
TGTGTACGTCCCTCACACATGCAAGCAAACATATACACATCCTCCCTGTGTAATTCTGCTGTGAGGTTTTGTTTGTGCAATGCCTAAACCGAAGTCTAATATATTCTTATCACCGCTCAGCTCAGCAACATGTAATAAATAACAAGGAACGAGAAAAAAAAAAAAAAAAAACAGTAAGTAAATTTGTCTTCCTTTATTCATGCTGCAGATATCCAGCATGATTTTCTGTTCTATCTCAGCATTTCAAGCAATTTGATGCACTTACGTTCCTGGTACCTGGCTGACCCTTAAAAAAATGTGCATATAAATAAACATAACTTAGATTTTGCTCTTCTGTTGGTAGAAATATTGAGCGAAATAATCTCATTTAGCATTTGGCATGCACTTCGACTATATGTAATGGATGTCAAGGCCTAAGAAGAGAGCTTGAAGCCACTCCACAAGCCACCCTGGAGAATTTAATGTTTTATTTTACCTCCACTAAGCGGCAAGTCTCGACCCTGCTCACCGGATGCCACAATAAAGTAGCCTTACATGACAAAGCCAGCATGAGAATAGAGCCTTACAGAAGAAATGAAAACACAATCATGGCCACAACTGGAGTTGAGGACAACACAGGCTGTGATCCAGAGAGGGTAAAAGCCACAGGGATGTGATAAGAAGCTCATAAAACGGAGCTGTCACCCACCACTATATAGTTTATTACTGCACAGTGTCTTCATCGGCAGCTCCGCTAGCCAGCCCCGTTTCATACGGGAACTCTGTCCCTGGCTAGAGAATGACCTTTCAGAGTGGTAATATGGGGGGGGAAATCACTATATACTCAAGTCAATAAATATTCTCAAGGCATTTTTAAATCTCTGAAGATTTATTATCTCCAAAGCAAGTTGAAGAGGGAAGATGTGATTTATGTTTGGCTGCTGGGTAAAAGAGAATTAGTCCTTAATATTTTACTTAGTTCAGAGGTCAGGCCATCTATAATGATCGTGCTAAAAGAATTGATTTGAACATCTAGCATGAGGATACTTGGGGAATAAAGCTTTAATTGTATAAGTCTCTAAAGAGATGATCAGTATCGGCAATGATGTAGAGCAGTGTTTCTCTGATGGGTCACAAGGATCAGTGGCCATGTTTTATTAACAGTTCTTGGCATGATAGTATTGTGTGTTTACCATAGTAACTGTAGTTTCCAAAATACCACTTTATTTTCAAATTATGCTATTTTTGTGGTGGCTCAAACTACCTTATTAACTTTATTGTATTATGAAAAACTAGTTTAAAACTGTTATTTATATCCTTACCTTATACTCTATATTCATTAGTGTTAGTGATATTCTTACAATTTATGCTAAATAAAGTGAGATTGAGAAATAAATTAGCTTGGATAAAATTCCTAAAAAATTGAGTCGCGGGTTAATGACAATGTGGGTCCCATGGCCAAACCAGTTGAGAATCTCTGATGTAGAAAATTGTACATTGTGTTTCCTTTTTTCCCCATGGAACTGTAGAACTGGCCCCCATGAACCTTATTGTATTGGCTGATATTGAATATTTATTGTAATTGTTGATGCTCATTTCCCATTTTTTGCCTTTAGAGTACATTTGCCATCATCAACACTCAGTTAACATTAATCTTTCGAAACACTAATGACATTGTTAAATAAGTAATATAATATTAATTAAAATATCAAATTTAAATGCTGAATGTGAATTTAGGCATCACAACATTCTCTTTTTTCATTGTTTTATATTGACATTTATGCCACCAAGTCTGTCATAGTATAAAAAGAGCCTATATACAGGATAAATTATTGTGTTATTTTAGTATTATTATGTTCTTTTCACAATAGTATTTGCTGGTGCAACTTTTTTTTCTGTGTATTTATTTATTTAAATAAATTTAGGCATCACAACATTCTAGTTTTATTGTTTTGTTTTGAATATTTAGAGAAAATAGGATAGAATTTGACCTTCAAGCCGTTGGTAGCCATTGAAGTGCCCTATATGGAGAAAAATCCTGGAATGTTTTCCTCAAAAACCATAATTTCTTTTTGACTGAAGAAAGAAACACAAACATCTTGCATCACATGGGGGTGAGTAAATTTTAATTTTGAAGTGAACTAATCCTTTAAGTTGTTCAGGTCTAAAAGCATTTTCTTTCAATTACCTTGTAGCTTTATCTATACAGCTTATTGTAACATATGCCATTTACAGCAAACTGTGAAAACCAAATTTGCATAATGATGAAAATGAATGTTGATAATCTCAATGTTGAAAATTCTGTCATTACATGCATTAACACAGGATGATGTTATTTTGCTGCATGTTGTATGTTTTAGCAGGTGGCACAGATGGATGGCTCTAGGTCATGTCACACAGCAGCCAGACTGTCAGGTGTCATGGCACTTGTCAGATGTGCTGTCCTAGATGATTCCTGCAATGCTCTGCAGATATCTCCACTGGGTGCTATGTGGCAGTTGTATCCTATGCTGTTACAGCCAGGGATACATGCGCCTGTCATTGCGGTGACAGGAACAGGCTTCTTCGTTTTGCCGCAAGGCGGTTGGCACGATAAGAGAATTGCATCCTCTTCGTCAGGGTTTGTGTGGGCAGGCGTTCTCTTTCCCTCTTCATTTCAGACATCTCATACTCATTGTTTGTGCTGGGTGGTCCAGCGGTAGTAGAGACTGAATAGATTTTGCTGGAGTACCAGCTACACAGTGTTGGCATATTTATTTGTGTATGATTCTAATGAGGCCAATAGATGAAGGAATCAAACACGCTCATCAGCTGATCACAGGTGGGAGCAAAGTTGGTATGGGGGCACATACCCAGCCATAATAGAGGTCATTTTTATCCTTTAAGGAAAAACAAAGCAAACAGTGAGGGGAAATGTATGCACTCTTTTTAAGCATGTGAAATTCATAGGAATGAGATTCATATGAATGTGCAATAGTCTATTTAAATTCTGAGGCTGAAGCAGAAAAAAAAAGCAGCAGTTGCAAATGGAAATGAACTGACAGATGCTAAAAAACTTTTATCCTACAACTTTCATTGTATATCAGGCAGCCACCACCTAGACTGTTGTGGTAGAACACTAACAGATCACCAGGAGATAAATTGTAGAATAATCTGTCCATCCATCCATCAGGGCTATTGTGTCTGTGAAATTTTAGACATACCACTCAGAGCATTCAATGACCTTTTTCTTTGGGAGACAGAAAACAGAGTGTGATTCAATATTCAAAGGGGAGAGCTGTCCTTACAGCGTAACATGTCAATACACAGAGATGATTGGCCGACTTGCACTGTTATTGCCGCACATCATTTTAATGCAGGGCACGCCGTGACCCATAATGCCCATGTGCATTACATCTTCATTAGGTCTATTATCTGAGCCCTCGCTGACGCACATCTCAGAGACCCTGTCCTCATTGACCTTTCTCAAATTTGCCCTTTGTTCTCTCCCTCTACCACATGCTAAACTGATAGTTTAAGATGCCCTGGCTGACAGTGCAAAAGGCTTTGCAGTGAACTTTGTGTCTTTGATTGAACAAGCACATGGGAAGAAATATGAAAGCATATTTAGTAGAATGTAGTTGTATGTTACTGTGTTACTGTGTTACTGGAGCTAAATATAGATCAACAGGGAGATGCGAATGAATAAGAAACTGCTGTGCTGCTGTGAGAATGAGGTCCTCATCAGGTCCATGAATCAACAGAGGCCTGATGTATAAATGTTGCATATGCAAAAAAAAAGAAAAAAGACATTGAAATGTGAATACGAAATTTTCCATGCAAAAATAGGGATTTATAAAAAATAAACTTAGCTTAAATATGTGTGTACCGTCCGGACACTCTTGACCACGCGTATGCACTATTTTACCAGAGTGAGTGAAGTAATGAAGTGAACGGAATAATTTTAAACTCTGTTTTCATTTTGATATGAACATTTAGATTTTCATTTTAATATATACATGCCTCTGCAGAAGAAGATCAATGCCTACTTCTATATCATTGCCTCTTTACCCCCTCCCACAGATTTGCGCATGTCACGTAGTAGTAAATATGAGACACGCAAACACAGTAGTACTCCAGCAAAACGACAGAGATGCCTCTGAGGATTACAAGATGTTTTGAAGTGGCAGTTTGTGGAAAACACAGTCTTTGCCATCCTTGGGATTCCTAACATTAGGAAAGCATGGATGATCTTTATTTTTAAGAAAGTTCCAGTTCAGATCATATCAGTAAGACACTGTCTGTTTGTTTGCTTCATTTTACTGCGGATTTGTTTTTAAACAAAACACAGTTCAACGCAGGCTTTCTGAGGACATGGCTACAGCCAATGATGAGGCCAAAATCAGCACATCCAGTGCAAGTAGGCTTTGACTATTTAATTTTACTTAAAGGGGACATATTATGTCCCTTTTTACAAGATGTCAGTCTCAGTTGTCCCCAGAATGTCTGAAGTTTCAGCTCAAAATATCCCACAGATTATTTATTATACCATGCATGCATTTATTATTCTCGTGCATGTATCTTTAAATGCAAATTAACTTTTGCCCCATCCTGCTTTCCAGAAGAGGGCGGAGCCTACAGCTCATGCCTCGGATACTGTGCTAAAAACAAACAAAACATCTGTTTGGTTTTGATTATCATTTCTATCACGGTCACGCTCATATTGCAGTTCTTCATCATCACGAAAGTTTATCTGCATGCATTTCAAAGCCATATCAGTCTAAACCTGTGATATATGGTCTTCTGAGCGCAACCATCCGAAGCACACAAAGAGAAAGCTGGATGTAAGGTGAAACGACCCGTGAGTAAACTAAACTAAATTCTACTAAACACGGTTTTGTCTGTGAACGTAATCAGCAAGTAAAGAAACAGCATGTGTATATTAGATCTGTGCATTAAAGTGAAAGCAGCATAAAATACAGTACCTTCTGCTGTATATGCTGTTAATATGAATCAAACATCAAAAGAAAAACAGAAAATCACTCACTGCTCTTGATTGAATAACTTAGTAGCTTAAATAAGAATACATTTTCTTACTTGAATGAAGCTGTTAAATGCTCTGGCTAGGAGATAAACTTGGCAGACTGTGTACAGCACACCCAGGACGGGGTCTATGCTAATAGGGCAGAGTCTGTTGGCAGTCGTGGGTGGGGCCTAAGCATTTCTGACATCACAAAAACTAGAATCTGCAAATGGCTTGATGTGAGACACTGCTTATGATTAATGGGGATTAAAAAAGAGGAGTGGGTGGATATTTACCATTATAGGGTGGTTGTGTACACAAACTGCCGACACACATTTATGTTGAAACACCACGTAAAAGTGAATATTGCATAATATGTCCGCTTTAACATTATTTTATTTATCTGTTATATTGAAGAGACCTTTTTGAAGGAAATTGATTACTTATTCTCTTTTTGAGCAGTTGAGCTTAACTGAGACGAGTGTTTGTAGATGTTTAAGAGGCTGTTGTGTCGACCTTGATTTATTGCAATTTTGAGGTGTTTTTTATTTTAGAAAATAAACGTGATTTCTCTCTCACAAATCAACTATTTCTTGTTTTTTCACTGGTGTGTCTCTTAGGTGTTGAGGACTAGTGCATATCTGAGCCTACATTCAGTATGAGTAAAATACTTTAATACTGTTAAAATCAGATACAGATTTTAATCAGATTTTTACTCAAGTCGTATTGGAATTGGTGACTTATAACTTGTAATGGAGTCATTTTCGCTGTAAGGTATCTGTACTTTACTCAAGTATGGTAACTCTATGAATGAGTTCCAAATGCCAATTATTTTTGAGCCCCACACTTTTCAGGGCTCCAAAAACAGTATATTCCAGAAGAATAGGGTGATCATTTCTGAATGGAACGCATCCATCCATCCATCCATCCATGCATCCATCCATCCATCCATCCATCTCTCTCTCTCTGAATCGTCTCTTGTCCTTCACAGTCACATGTACAACATGTATTCTTTTATTCTAAATAATTGGATAGAAACAGCCAGAAACTCAATGCAACTTATTCATGTAATTCAATGCAACTTTGACAACAATTCCTTACTGAATCAACGCCCTTTAGCTATGTTCATTATTCTTTCTAATGTTATGTAAGGGGAATGTCCTTAAACACTAATCAAAGAAATATCATACCTTCTGTTTTCTTTTCTTTAAAGAACATCAAAAGATGTGCTTGAACCATTCTCTCATTTTGAACTGTGCAAAAAATGTCTAATGTGTGCTTGGGGGGGTTTACAGAGGGGATGCTTTTTGTCATTTTTCCCCACATCCCCCCTCAAATGGAACCCATACATACAATCTTCTGCTTACTGGGTTTTATAAAAGTAATAGGTTCTGGTGTACGTATGACTTTATAAATCTGGAAAAAAAAAAAAAAAAAATTGTGAGTACGCACACTTTTAGGCTGAGATCTGTGTAAAGTTTTATACACGAGTCCCCAGGTCTGGAGAAATGTCAGCAGGTTCACAAGTGAGCATTTAAGGTGATGTAAAGAGGTCAATTTTCCACTGATTCGCTGTGAAATGACAGTGTAATACATGTGAGGTGCTTAAGGACAATTACAGTTGTCAAACCAGAGGGCGATTAGGTGTGCAGCTCACACAGGTTCAAATGAGCCAAGTTGGACAGAACTGCACTGTAAATGGCAATAAGGGGACAATGAAGCTGTAATCAGTATTTCTAGGCATGTAATGCATTCAACCAAATGTCTGTGTAACTTTTGTATTAGTTCTCTTTAGTATCCAGACAACTAGGGATTGGTAATCATGATAAGTATGATGATTTTGGCACAAGCCTAGTTTTTCCGAAAGCCCCGAGCTGTCATGCTGTTGACGTGTGTCACAGGCTACCGCTTGCAAAGGCCATTCCATCTAAAATCCATCTGCACCCACTTTGAACCAAATGAGAGAGCCAGCCAAGCTAAGCATGAGGATAGATTTGTCGATTACCCACTCCACCTACCCCCCTCTCTCGCTCTACACCCACTGAATCTCTGATCATCTGCCTCTCGCTCGTTCGATTACGGTGCAGGGAGCTGCAGAGAACAGGGCTCACCCCTTTCCAGCAGGCTACTGTTGTAAATGGGTCTGAAAATGGCAAGGTTTCTTTATCAGATTATCTGAGAAAAGGGGCTCCTATCTGCCTCCGATTTACACAGATCAATTCTCCATTAAAAATGAACGTTGCTTCAGAAGTTTAACGGGTGGAGAGGGAGGATGCAGAGATGTCTGCTGTCTTGGCAGTTTGCCGTGTTGAACGAGGCTCCATCAATTGGAGTATTTGAGAGCATCTTGTAGGAAATACGAAAGCATAAATGAAGGCAAATTACTTAATTCTGCTGTTAGACATATCACTCAGGTGGCTGTAGTTTACAATAAGACAAAACACCTCACGTGACTTGCCACTGTGAGTGTGTGCTTGAATCATGGAAGTAAAAGGACAATGAATTTATTTCGTTCACATTTGAAACATCCGTCCCTAAACCTCTGTGGCCATTTATTATTGTCACTCTACACGAGATACACAGGCTCAATGCTGAGATGCCATTTAACTCAATCACGGTCTACTTTATGCTTAGAAACATATTTTTCACGGAAATACAGAAAAGTCTCAAGGACAAATAGCACTTTGCCTCAACAAAATATTTGTTGTTTGATCCTGAAACCCATGTCCTTGTTGATTTGTACAGTTGAAGAAAGCTTAGTTTTTTAAGTTCTTTCAAAATAATATGCTTTATTGTTCAGCATTTAGATTATTTATTATTGTTGTTGTTGATTTTATGTTTTGACTTTTACAACACTTGCAATGTACTGTAGGCTACTCTGCTGTTCCTTAAACCTCACTAGTATTCTGTATTCTTCGGAACTCAATTGTACCAGTTGGTAGTAGGGATGCAAGGGATACCTAGCTCGTGTACTTGTACTCGTACTCGTAAAAATACCCCCGATACCAAAGACCGATACCTCACGTGACGTAACTGACAGAATTTTCCATGCACAGAGACACCAACGGCAGCAGCAGAAACGATGTCAGCCTCAAGAGAGTGGAAATACTTAAAATTAATGATGACAACACACACATTGTGAACTGCATGCTTTCAATCACAATTCGTTATCGATTAGTTAAGATATACAACACTATATCTCTATAGTGTTGTATTGCAATTTATTTTTTTATATAACAACAATTATATATATTGGTAATTATGCCCTTTGAATGTTATTGGACACTGTGAAATTTTTGTTCTTTAAGTTTGTGACAAGCACATAAAAATTATTACTTGTTTCATTAGTGATAATGAAGAAGCTGTCCTACATTCATTAGTCTCACTGTGTTGTGCTTGGAAAACTGCAACATCACCCCAAAAAAAAAAAAAAAAAAAGAGAGATTGAGAGAGAGAAAGAGAGAGAGAGAGTGAGAGACATTAATAAATGTATAGGCATCGGTATCGGTAGCCTATCGGTACTCGTACTCTGTCCTTAAGAAATGGTATCGGTGCATCCCTAGTTGGTAGTGTAGACACCGACTCTGTTTAAATAAGCTGCCTGAGACTGAATCTTAGATTCTTGGCCTTCGGGAATTATGGACGAGAAAAGGAGAGAATATCAAAAGCCTTGTAAATAATCTAAGGAGAGTGAGAAATTTAGTCAAGAAAAAACTGCCGGAATGGTGGAGATAAAACTGTGACATTCCCAGTGCTTCTAGCCAAAAATAAATCTCCCCACAGCTGGATCATTAGATCGTTAAATAGAAATTTTGGATGATAAGAGATGTAATGATCAGGAATACATTTCTGGTAATGTGAAGAGAAAAGGCATTAAGAATTAAAGTTTTTCCCCCTAAATGATAATATGCCTCAGCAACCACCTCATGCTATAGTGAAGTCCTGTATACTGAAGAAGATGCTTTTGTCTCACACCTTTCAAGGACACGGGGATGGAAAAGTTTTTCGGTTTTTGCAGTTTCACCTGACCTCTTCTCAAGCCTTCTCACATATTTTCACACTTACATTTAGCTGGAAATAGGTGCTATTATTTGGAATGGATAGTACATCTAGACCTGTGAAATGGAGGCTGTGTTCTTCTGAACATATTTTGTGGTGGGATGATCTGGCCTCGTGTACATATTTCAGATGTCATTCCCACCTGTTCTCAGTATTCTGACACCCTGCCATTCCTCACCCACTGTAGCACACCTATGAAACAGATAGTTGGATTATTTGAATTCCTAAAGCCAATTACAGCAAATCTTTCAATTGTTCATTAAAATGAAACACATGACACATTTTACAGTACTAAAATAAACCCAACCCATATGCTTCAAATATTCTATCAAAACATTCTACATTGCTCCCTGGGTCCATTTCTCAAAAAAGTACTTTTGATGACTTCCGTTAAATCCTTTGTTGTTTTTATGAATATTTTAACACTAAAGGAAGTGGGGCTGAAACTATTATGCAAAAATGCAGATTTGCATTGAACGCATTGACCCGTCACACTGACCTGTCACATTGCAACCGTATACTATGTGTACATTTGCTTATCTACGATACTGAAAAAAAATAAATAAATAAATAAATGCAACTAGACGGAGAATATCACTGTGCATCTGCATTTCTTCTCCACTTCAAATGCCTGTCAGAATCTCAACTTGTGCCATATGCACATATGCAGTGGAGAAAAGGTCAGAGAGAAGTGAGGATGATGTGAGGTAACTCTGGATATTCCAAAATCGTTCAAATCTTAATTTTAAAGATCTCAATATTGATTCTTAAATCCTAAGATCAATCTTTTAGTCTATGCTGTTTTTTTTTAAATTTTTTTTTAATTTATTTTTTTATTTTTTATATTGTTGCAGTTGATGCTTGAATAAAGCTTCACTAAACATTGTTTGTAATGCTCCTAATATATATTTTAATAATATACATTTCAGCCTTTACTAAAACTGTTTGTTATGGTAGTAGGTAGAGTACCTGATGTTGTGCATTAGGTACTCTACTAATTAGTGATGTTACATTTATTGAGTGCAACAATTACAAATCTCTCTTTACTTTTACAGAACCTTTTTCCCTATGTTTTCTTTGCTTTATTTAATGGATGGCTCTCAGTCGAGAAACAGTCTTGTCATTTTATATGTGAGAACAAAAGATGCTTCTGTCTCTCTAAGTATAGCTATAACTTCATTGACACTTTTTTTTCTGTCCCTGTAGTATAAATTTAAAATTAACTATAAATTAAGATTAATGTGCATTCATGTGAGAGTGATGCAGCACATCAATTCAATAAAGATCCCTCTCTTGAAAACAATAGACTTCTAGCGGTCTTTAACCTCTTCCCAGAATAAAGTATTAGTAGTAATTTAATGATTTTTATAGCAACCATACATATTTTAATGGAATCACATAAAAAAAAAAAAAAATAATTAAAAAAAGATTTTAAAAAGTAAAAGAATGTTCAGAATAGAACTTATGTTCCACTTGAAATCAAAATAATGTACTAATTAATGTAAATGTGCTAAAATATGTAACTTAAAATAAAGCAACTCAGTGTGGTTGTAATGTGTGTTTTGTAGTAGTAGTGGTAGAAAACTTCTGTATGACTTATTGAACAAGAAGAAATAAAAATAAATAAAAAAGGACAGGATATTGGTAGCGAGTGTTGGCTACCAAACTGGGGGCAGATCTGAATGCACATGGCAACTTTAGAGTAACCTTACATATATCAGCAAAGAGAAGTGAGTCACAGTACAGGAAGAGCAAATTATGACTTAATTAATTAATTAATGACTTAAGAAAATAAGTGGTCAATTTTCATCTCATGATGAATTTAAGTAGTTGTAGTTTGAGCAAGTGAACATGGCAGTTATCTGTCTGGCACATTACTCTGAAAAATGCTGGGTTAAAAACAACCCAAGTTGGGTTGAAAATGGACAAACCCAGCAGTTGGGTTAAATGTTTTCCCAACGTGCTGGGCAGTTTTATTTAACCCAACTATTGTTTAACCCTTTAAAACCGGATGGAGCGCCCGCGCTCCCATTTGCGTGTCTCTCTTTAAGAGCCAATAAAAACTGAACCCATATAGGTAGCACAAAAATTATTTTTGCATACAAAACCAGAGACTTTCAGATCAGCACACGTTCAGATCAAGCCTCCAACATGCTTCCGTTGCGTTGTTTTTACCCTCTAATGAGTCTTTGTTTACAACAAAAACAGCACAGCCGCTAACTGAATACAAACTTGGCTAAAAACATGTCTCTCATCTTTCCGGTATGCGGTAGTGATGTTACGTTCTGTCCCAAGGCTTAGGAGCATGTGTCGAGAAATCCCGGAAGCTTTTAGTGAAGCGTGTATCAAAGCTTGTTTGACTTTAGACCAATAATGTCATTGATGACGTCTGAAGCCTCACTTCCGTCTGACTGGTTCAGGAAGCGGTTCGAATCCCATCGGATCCCCTCAAAATGTGTGGTTTGGTTTAGACACATTTCATAGCCCCATAATTAATTTCAAGCCAGTACATTTATTACACAGTTATGTTTTACAAGCATTATATACCACCAGAAAGTACACATTATATTCATATAAATAGATTAGTCTATGTGGAAATTGATTTTTTATTTATTTATTTATTTTTTATTATTATTATTATTTTACACTGTTATTTCTAAGCTTTAACTGGCGCAAAATACAGTGTATCACAGTTCACATCAGGTCATCTGTAATGTATCTGCTTGTTTTACACTCTTTGACCACCAGGTGGTATTGTGAGTAAATGAAGCCTCGAGAAATGAACCCTTTTGTGAACCATTTGGCTGAAAAGCTTAAATGCTTCATGACGCTTCATCTCGCCACCATGTTCATTTTCCAGTGTGGAATAACACAAAATATGTATCATCTTAAAGCTTAGAAACTCGGCTTTTTAATGCATCTAACCAAAAACTCCTAATGACTGCTGAGAAGTGCCTCTAAAACGGAGTTTACCGCCCGTGGGCGCCATCTAGCTGCGAAAAAAAATTAATAACACTTTATTCAACTATATGCTATCACCACAAAATTTGAACCAGATGCAACGCACATGTAGGAGAGCATCACCAAAAAAGAATTTTTCTCTGATCTTATTGCCTTCCTAAGTTATTCCATGTTGAATAAAAAATAAAAAATAAAAAATAATTAATTATATATAAACAAATTATATATATTTTTTGTCTTTTCTCAGCATGAAAATGACCAAATGTAATGTAATGTATATTTTTAAAAAATTTAAAAAGTGTTCTATCAAATGATACCTACCTTTTGACTCTCCTTGCTACAGTTTTGGAGTTATGAATCTTTACTTTTGTACAGAGCCCTGGACATGACATGCAGGAAAAAAATAGTAGGCTAAATCGTGCGCATGATTTACTATTTCGTTCCCTCAATTTATAAATGATGCGCATGATTTATAAATCGAAGGAACAAAATAGTAAATCGTTTGCACGATTTAGTAAATCGAGGGAATTAATTTTTTAATTTTTTTTCTTGCATGTGCGGGGCTCCGTACTTTTGTGTATGTCACTCAAAAAAAAAAAAAAAAAAAAACTGAAAAAAGCATTTAGGTCTTAAAGGGTTAAAAATGACTATATGGCTGGCTTAAAATGAACCCAAAAAAGGTGAACATTTATTAATAAGCAATTTAATAAATGTTTATTGTTTAAATATTATTAAACTAAATGTTAATTTATTAAACATAATAATAAATGTTCATTTCCAACATATTTTGGGTTCATTTTAAACAAGCAATACAGTAATTTCTTAAGCAATAGTTGAGTTCAATAAAACTACCCAGCAGGTTGGGTAAACATTTAACCCAACTGCTGGGCTAAAACAACCCAATCACTGGGTTTGTACATTTTCCCAACTTGGGTTGTTTTTAACCCAGCATTTTTTAGAGTGTACATTGAACAGTAAACTTAAAGCATTATAACCGCTGCTACATTTTTCATTGCGTCATGTGGCATACATTTTATGATATTTGCACAAGGTATATGGCATTACTGTATGCCAAAAGAGAACATTGGGAAAATTTCAGTTGTTGTGGTCTGCCGCCTCATCACTCAGTGTGTTGATTATCTGCTCTCTGGATCATCTTATATGAGGGCCAGCAAAATTGGCGATTGATTACCCAATTCAATCTGACCACAAAACCAGCCCACTGTTTGAAAGCGGAGAGACCTGCATCCTGTTACCATCGATCGACCGCCCCATCTAGTCTAGCCAAACAAGGTACTCTGCAATGTTGTGTGGAGCCTCTCAGGAACTGACCAGAGCTGAAGACTTACTTAGGATTTACAACCTGTCTTCTAAGTTTACAGATATCCTCTTCCTTCTACCAGAGATACTGTTCCTGCATAAAAAGACTTGCGGTAATTAATTACTTTTAGGGTAGGTGAGCTAGCAGGTTCCTATGAAATGTACAGCATCTGTTCAACAAGACGGGTAGAGCTGACGGATGTTCGTTAATGCCAGAGTAATTTATCTGTCCTGTCAATATGACAGCATCATCTAACTAGGCTAAACAAAAATCAATACATTGACTGATTAGCAGGAACATTGACATTTACTGAAATGAATTCTCACAGACCTTCAAGTTTCCTTTTTTCTTCCAAATTATATAAGGGAATTTCTATCCCTAGTGCTGAGTCTGCATTGCCCCATAATAACCCTCTTCCATTAGCTCAATATTAGGAAGGAAGTTTTACTGGATTACATATAAATACATAAAACAGCATCATGTTAAACTAAGGTCTGCTTTCTGACCAAACCGACACACAGTTCACTTTGAGAGAAGCACATTTCTGTATGCGTTATAAATTCCCTGATAGACCTTGATCACGTTTTACATAATGTATCCCTTTCTTCACTGTGATATCTGGGACGTGGGTGCATTTGAAATGCTGTCAGCTTCTCAGCTGAATTTACAGCTCCAAATTTACAGCTCATATTTTCCTTAAATGGCTGGCAGTTGAGTAGGGGTTCTTTTTGTGAGAAGTGTTTCCCTTTCTTTCAGCTGTCAGGCCCCCGATTGAACAAAACCATTGAGAAATGACATGCAGTGGCTTTGAGGGAGCAAAAATGGGGTATCCAAGACAGTGCCTGATTGATGACTTGATTATGGATGCCAGGCCTTTAAGGGCAGAAAAAAAGTGAAAATATTAAATTTAGTTTTGAAATTAACCAGTCACCAACGTGTGCTATAGTGCGAATCCAGTACATAAAGCATTCATACTGCAATAGCCTGTGTTATATTCATTATGACATTATTCTGGTACTAATTTTACTAATTATTCTGCTAAAAATTACACAGTCTAATTGTAATCACTAAAATTCTGAGCAATCAATTGGATTACTGCTGATCTAACATTTTTTAATGATGAAAGAAGGAACTTTAAATTATCTTATACTATTTTCATTTTCAAAAATAAAAATATTGAACATAAGAGGAAAGAGGAACATATTATAATCATAGTAATTTAATTGATTTGTTTTGGCGATTACATCAGTAGATTTTTTTTACTCTAAAACTAACATTTATTTTTATTTTTTTAATTAAATGATTGTCAACAAAATCTGGTAAAGTCTAATGATGGATAATTGTTTTGATGCAGACAGATGAACAGATGTACATTTATGTTTTGTCAAGGCCTTTTTATGGGGCTTGATCAAAAAGACATGGCCAGTGTCACTTTGAATTTTTTTTTAAACTAAAATTATACCAATTTGCATTCAAAAGAGCATGACACAGTTCAAAAAAAATGTTTTTTGATTTTCTTGTAAGGTCCTATGTTATCCAAACATCAAAGACTTGACACATGAGAGAGAAGCATTTCTGATTCATCACAAAGCACCTGTTTAAAAAAGAAAAAAAGGCAGTCCCCCCCCCCCCCCATTTTCTTTTTACTTATACTCTTTTGCCAGTTCTACTCAATAGATTTTTTTTAAGCTTGTCAGCAGCAGGGTTGCCAGACACCTAGCCAGAAGCAGGCTTCTGCTGAAGAGGCTTGGATTCAACCGTTGTCTTGTGTTCCAGCAGGGACATGTGAGAGAAACCTCATAGCCAAAAGACCAGCATGTGCAGACTGTTGGGAACAACTGTAAAATGACAAACTTCATCCGCCTCAGTGTATTGCATGTTAGCCAGAGGTGAAAGAGGAAGGAAAAAAAGAATACAATAGAGAGCTACAATCAGTATGTCCATAAATCATAGGAAGGTTGTGATTTCCAAACACATGTGTCTTAAATTGAAATCAGTACATTTACATTGTTAGACTAACTAGTTACAGAGAAATCTTGAATGGGAGTTGGGAGTCTTTCTTTCTTTCTTTCTTTCTTTCTTTCTAAGACTCAGTTAGTATTAGGTATCAAAAACTAACAATAAACAATACTTTACTTTTACTAATCTTGATTAATTTCTATATTTGTGTGTATAAATGTATACATTAACATGAGTTTATGCATTTTAAACAAACCTAAATTAATAGTAGGGGAGCACCAAAATGAAAATTTTGGGCCGAAACCGAAAATTCTGGATGCACTTGGCTGAAAACAGAAACCGTAAATGACTTTTTTATATAACTACTCACTTCTTATTTTAAATTATTAATTTATTTATTTTGTATAATTGTATTATTAATAAACATTTTAATTAAATTCAATAATTTTAAAGAATCTGAATAAAAAGAAATAGATAAAAAAAACAAGCCAATAAAATAAAATAACCACACTTTTATTTAAAGTAAATTGGATAGATCAATATTTCAGTATATCAATATATTATTCTTCTTTCAGTTCTATGCAGTTCTATATTCAGATTTAACAGATTTTTTTTTTTTTTTTTCACCAATGATCAAAATAAAGTATAGTCCTATAAAGCTATTATTATCAGAGCATGTGAGCAGATAGCAGGGAGTGAATCAGTGAACTAGAGCATCATTTTGCGTTGCCCAGCAAGGCTATACCACACCGTGTTAGAGTACAGTAGGGCTATTGCAAACAGAAACAAACAAGTCCAGAGAAATTTCATGTCAGCACGTTATTTGAGCGGACTTTGCTTTTCCGGTAAGCATAAGTGGTACATGAGTGGAGTGTTTGGGCCGTAAGGGACTGAGCAGAGAGCAAACACACGGAGCAGAACACTGAGCAGAGCGCGCAGTGCACACATAGTGCAGAACATTGGGCAGAGCATGCAGTGCACACACGGAGCGGAACATAATGGCCCAGCCCCAGATGGCACCGTAAACCCTCACAGTCTTCCTCTGAGTCCGCACTTTCGTGACGTAATGCCGCTTTGACTGCCGGGTAGAAGTCCTCTGCGTAGCTCGCAGACTTGCGGGCTCAGCAGAAGTGCGCATAGCGGCCGCAAAGGGGGCGCCCGCGAGCACCCTTTCTTAAAGCTTAAATGATGAATGGGACACCCTACGGTCTCGTGGACTTAAGGGACTCGTGGCAGCCATTGTAAGTCCACAAGAACGAAAGTGCATAGAAGTGTGCCATTTGGGATTCAGCCTTAATGTGCACTTTCGGTCTTACGGACTTAAACAGCACATTTTCGTTTTGATAGGTTTCGTGATAATAGGTTACAGTATTCACACATGCATTTCAGAAGTGCTCCAAGCAGTACTTGCAAATTGGAATTCATGACAGTGAAGGTTGCAGTAGTTCTGAATGGTCCATTATTGATTACCGTTTTATAATTTATGTCCCTTGTCAAAGGAACTTGTGATAGATTTTATTTTATGTTTTTGAAAGAATTATCTCATGCTCATCAAGGTAAAACAGTAATACAGTAATAATTGTAAATTAAGAATTTAAATTAACTGTTTTACATTTACATTTTAAAATGTAAAGCTGATAATGCTGAATTTTCAGCATCATTACTTCAGTCTTCAGTGTCACAAGGTCCTTCAGAAATCATGCTTATTTAGTGATCAAGAGACATTTCTTATTATTATTAATGTTGAAAACAGTTATATTTTTCTGGGAACCATTATGCTTTATTCCAGTATTCTTTGATGAAAAGAAGATTCAAAAGAAGAGCATTTTAAGTATATTTTAAGTATAATAAATGTATTCATTTCTTAAAAAAAAAAAAAAAAAAAAAAAAAAAAAACTTTTGAATGGTATTGTGTATATTTATAAATAAATAAATGAAGCAAAATAGCAAATTAATTTGGTATGTAATGAGCAATGATTGTATTTTAACTCTCTCTCACTCTCTCTCTCTCTCGGAAGTTGCATTAAAAATACAGTAGGCTTGAATTGTTTTCTTCTTTTACAAGCTATGCTACAATATAAATATGCTCATGGGACTACAAATGCAGAAGCATGTCAGAGCAAAAAGCATAATTGTTTTAAGGTTGACAGCATACAAATATGTTCTTATTGAATACAATCATGTTGCTCTGTGGGACACATTTTGATAAATGTTTACAGTAGGTTAAATGAGATGCAATCAGTGTGTGTATGAGGTTTGATTTACACCGAGAGACTGGTGAGAGCAGACAGCAGCCATTGTGATGAGCAAAGTTTACCACTCTCTTCTACTCACCACTGCAGAAATAATAGTTCCAATAGTTCCATGCATAACTGTAGCATTTCACTTATAAGTAGAACTTCATAATGTATAGGCTATGAAGTTTTTTGCTGTTTAAAGACACTAGATAAGCTGTATGTAGGAAAAGGTCAATGTCTAAGCAGTAGTGTTTAGTCAGACTAGCTTGTAAATAGTAGGTGTAGAGGTAAAAATAAGTTTTGTCTGGTTTTGTTTTATTCATTAATGAATAAGTGATTCATTACTAGGATACTTTTACACGCTTGTTTTTGGATCATGTTTCAAATCTGCAACGGACTACACAAAGTCATTATATGCTTTGCTTCATTGCTTGAGTCAGATTATTTACTTGCACTGGAGATGTAGATAGTAATCAACACAGCCAGAAACTCTTTCAGGGAATGCCCTCTAATTTCATAAATGTGTTAGCGTCACCAGACACTGCACTGTTTTTAATGATGTGACAAAAAACTGTTAATGATGTGCACCAAAAACATTCTTGTAGTAATCATGGGCTAGGATATGTTTGCAAATACAATGTAATGTGATTTTGGTACTGTGGCTACCATCTTATAGATCCATAAAGCATTATATTGGAAGTTTCATATGATGAGTAATGGGTCTTAGCTGAATCAAATATTTGGGTTCATGAGTGCAGGTCACATTTAGAACGCAACAGAACCTTTCAATATATATTGAATCTCTCTCAGCATCTTCAATATTAGTAACTGATCTTTTGGGCCCATCCATTTTTCAATTGATATTGGATTCTGGAATTTTGAACTTACTGGAGAGAATATTATAGTGACCTGCTGCACACTGCTACATCTGCACCTCAGCAACTAGTGCTCAATTGATATATTTACTTGAATTTATATATAATCTTACTTGAATTTATGTATAATTTATATATCATTTATATGTTAAAATGGGTGGTGACTGAGGACTGGTGCAACTGGGACCGAATGATCCCCTATGTGTTCTTTGGGATCCGAGATGTGCCCCAAGTTCCACCGGCTTTACCCCGTTTGAGTTACTGTTTGGACGACTACCCCATGGGTTGATAGACATGGAGGCCTGGGAGCAACATCCCTCCCGCACAGTGGTTGACCATGTTCGAGAAATGAAAGAAAGAATTGAACGGATAATGCCTTTGGTCAAGGAACACCTGAATAAATCCCAGCGTGCCCAGCAGCGACTCTACGATCGGCCAACCCAGTCCCGGGAGTTCCTTCCGGGTGACCAAGTCCTGGTCTTAGTTCCCAATGTGGTCTGTAAATTCCTGGCCTCCTGGTAAAGCCTGTACACCGTTGTTGAGAGAGTCAGACCTGTAAATTATAGGCTGTGCCAGCCTGGAAGATGAAGAAGTGAGCAGATCTATCATGATAACCTGTTAAAGCGGTGGGTTCTCTGTTAAAGTGGCCAGTGGTGACCTTGACAGCAGACAAAGCTGATCCTGTGGTAGATCACCGTTCGGCAGCAGCCCTATAGAATCCCTGAACCTCATCGGCAAACCATTGAGGAGGAGGTGGAAAAAAATGCTCCGGCTAGGGGTCATCGAGCCTTCCTCCAACCTATGGTTCAGTCTGTTCGTATTAGTCCCCAAGCCAGACAGCACCTTCCGCTTTTGCAATGACTTTCATAAGCTAAATGAAGTGTTGAAGTTTGACAGCTACCCCATGCCTCGAGTGGATGAGCTCATTGAACGACTCGGTGGGGCCCAGTATATCTCCACGCTGGACTTAACAAAAGGTTACTATTGTTGGAAATCTCAGAAGCGAAGACCAGGAGATCTGGTTGTATCTTCAGCAGGAATCTTCAGCAGGAATCTCAATCTATTGAGAACACTGCAGTCATCAAGTCCACTAAGGCAGTGTACATTGTAGTTTATATATATATTTCAGGAGGCAGTGCTTAGAAATGGAGACAAAGTACCTGGCTGAAAACCTTAAACAAAGCATGCAAATGAAGTATCCAGGTATAGGAACCCACCCCAGACTCTAGAGTGTCACCAGTCCAAATCCAATCAGCATAACTATTCAAAGAATGGGACAGGGGCTCCAAGAGCCATTAAAGACGAAAAGTGAGAGTCTCAGTAATCTAGCTCATTAGACTTACAATAAAGAGAAAAGGAACTTGCAGAAAACTCTTGTTGGAAACTTACTTAACAGAATCATTCATCTGATGTCATCATCTTTCCTTAAAATGTTAAATACAATGTACTTCACCTTAGTATTTCATATGATGTTATGTCAGGATGTAGGATCAGCAGATCTTAAACAGATTCTTAAATTTGTAATCCCACACTGGCAAGTACCCCTCTCCACCTTGGCAAAAGAAAAGACCATCTTTAGTACTCCGTCAGGGCACTAGCATTACCGGGTCTTACCTTTTGGCCTGCATGGGGCAGCAGCAACCTTCCAAAGGCAGGTGGACCGAGTGCTCCAATCAGTCCTATGCAGCTGCCTCCTACCTAAATTACATGGTTGTCCACACTGAGAGCTGGGAGGAACATTTACTTCAACTAAGGGAGGTGCTGACTGTGCTACGTCAGGCTGGTCTAATGGCTAACCCGCAAAAATGTCATCTGGGGCTTGCGGAGGCATGATACCTGGGTTATCACATTGGAAGGGGATTTAACCGCACGAGGAAAAAGTAAAGGCCATCAGGGAGTATTCCCAGCCCTCTACTAAGAAACAGGTACGTGCCTTCCTAGGGTTAGCCGGATATTATTGATGTTTTATTCTGGGTTCTCTGGCTTGCCTCATTACAGACCTGACCAAGAATGGCCAGCCAGATAAAGTGCAGTGGAATGCTACAGCCAAGAGAGCCTTCCTCGAAGACTACAGACAGCGTTGATCTCTGCGCCAGTGCTACATGTCCCGGATTGTAGCATCTCCCTGCCATTCGTCCTCCAAATAGATGCCTCCAACACGGGCCCAGGAGCTGTACTGTCTCAAATCGTCCAAGGAGAAGAAGATCCTGTAATGTTCATCAGCCATAAACTTACCCCTGCCAAAACACGGTATGCAGCTGTCGAGAAAGAGGCCCTGGCCATAAAATGGGCTGTTGAGGAGCTCTGGTACTATCTTCTAGGTTGTTCCTTCACCCTGGTGATAGACCATGCCCCTCTGCAGTCGATGACAAGGGAAAAGGCATCGTGTTCAGACATCGAGCTGTTTCCATCAATGGCAATGCTGATGCACTCTCCAGGATGTTCTCTGCCTGGTCAGGTCTGGTAAGGGTCTTTACCTAGAGAGTGATTGACTTCCTCAAGGGAGTGTGGATAACCCAGCTAGTTGGCTAAACTCCCCTCTCTTCGCTGGGTAAGGAGCAAATACACTTCTCCCCAACAATTCACCTGCACGAAACACAGAGACTGAGTTTGATTGCATCTAAATTTACATTGTTTAAACTCTAACAAACACTGATTGGTTCTTCCAGTGCCACGGCACGAACCAATCAGAAGCAATTTCAGATCCACATATATCGTACTCTAGCCTGTGATTGGCACGCTGTGAGATATGGAAGCTTCCGTTATAGCTTTCCTTTTGCTGCTTTCAATCTACCTTCTCGGAATAACGTCTCATCTGGATATCGATGAGGTGTTATCTCCGGTAGATCAAGCCTCCGATCCTGCTGAAATGGTTTGGTAGCTCCCAACATCTCCATACGCTGGAGTGTTCATCTTGCAAAACGCCAGGCTTCCATCAATGACTGGCCAGTGCATAGGATTCTGGAAAACCTGTTCAATTGGAACAACACCTAAAACCGGCTTATCTCACCAAGAACTTTTTTCTCTCTTCCTCTCCATTTACGAAGTCACCCCAAGCCTTCAAATCCTGCACCAGCCAAAGCCAAGTGCAATCAATCCAGCAAAAAAGTCCCACAGTGACCCTTAGAATGGAACCGATCCTGTACTTTCAATTCTTCTCCAAATCAGGGATTCCATCAGTAAACTGGATAATAGAGTCTCAACATTGAAAAAAAAAAACAAAAAAAAAAACATAGTATACAGGGATACTATTATACTATAACTGGTCACAGAGCAATTTCTTCTTCAGTTTGTGGTTCATTCTCTCACTCTAAAAGTCTATGTCCCAGGACGGCATACCTTCAACCTTAAAGAAGCTCCAACTATCTCGCCAAAAATTCTACAGGGATTAAGACCTTTTCTAACTATAAACATTTGAATGATGCATTTAACTCTGTGGTCCTTTCTTTATTAACTTCAATGAATCAGTGTGGCTTCACACCAAATGTAAATTCCTTCACTGTTGTTCTCTGTGCGGTGACAGTCATCCTAGAAGTGTTTGTCC
Organism: Elopichthys bambusa; assembly: GCA_037101425.1. NCBI lineage: Eukaryota > Metazoa > Chordata > Actinopteri > Cypriniformes > Xenocyprididae > Elopichthys > Elopichthys bambusa. Next base: position 20,124,223 of record CM074432.1, read on the forward strand.
TCACAGGTCCAAAGACTCACAATGTCTCAAACGATGAATAAACACCCTTCCACCCCTGTCAACGTGAAAGAACTGTCTAAGAATTTATCTTCCCATCCTAATCGTTGTTGGGTCAAGGTTTTTTGGCTGGACTTTAATTCCCTCATCCATTCAAGTATGCAAAAACTCATGTCAGCCCTGAAAGAACCCGAGATAGTGGATAATCTAATTAAGGAAGAATTGGATAAAGGCTATCTAATCAGTCATTTCAATAAATATCTGTTTCCTATAATGCCCAATAGGCATTGATACAAGAAAATATTCAGGGAAGAAAATATTAATTATCAACCTTTCTTCACCTGATAATTCACTTACCCCAAATATTAATAGCCTAATTCCCAACAATTTGTTTTCACTATCTTATGCAACTATAGACCACTCTATTCAATTTATCAAAACAGCAGGTGGAGGCGCCTGGCTAGGCAATTACATTACATTACATTATGTTACAGATGCATTTAAAATCATGCCGTTACATACTTCTCAATGGCACCTTTTAGGCATAATCCTAGAAAGCAAAGCAATGCAAGCATGTCTTCCACAGGAGAAGCTCAATTGATATCCGCCAAATGATTTCAGAATTTGAGTCTGTTAGATCTCTTTCAAAATGTGATATGTTCTCCTTAGGTCATTTCAGTTTCACTATACGTATTATTCCCTATGGCTGCGCGTTCCTATCCAGACTTCTAGATCTGTCAAAAACCGTTCTACATCTACATTATTTAATCACGCTTGACAAAGGTTGCTTTTCCGAATTATGCTCCTGGACATGTTTACTCAACGAATGGAATGGGATCTCTTTCTTTTACAACGATACCTTTGAAACTTCTAGCTCCATTCAATTTTTCACAGATGCTGCTCCATCTATAGGTTTCGGAGGGCTATTCAGGAACAAGTGATTCCCGCACAAATGGCCGATCCAAATACTTAACCTTCCATCTGATCAAAAATCTACTGTGCTATTTGAAATCTACCCCATTGTAATCTCATGCTTGCTACAGGGAAACAAATGGTCGTGAAAAAATATCACTGTTTTGTGTGATAACCAAGCTGCCGTAGAAATAATTAATAAAGGTCGTTAAGCAATCCCTTGTATCAATTGTTTAATCAGATGCCTCATCTGGATTTGTGTTACAAAGAACTTCATTCTTAAAGCCACTTTTATTCCAAGTCTTTACAATGATAAAGCTGACACTCTTTCCCGTTTTAATTTTCAGAAATTTCGCTCCCTCTGCCCAGACACTCTTCCTTTCAGTGCCCCATGTCCTCCATTACACCTAACAATTTTAGACTAAATAGTCACACCTCGTATCTGGCAGAGGCCAAAGAACTTGTGAGATGGGGAATGGCTAAATCCACCCTCAAAACGTACGACTCAGCCTACTTGTATTTTTCTCTGTTTTGTGCAGCATTTCCCCCCTATCCAATAAATTTTTAAATGGTAGCTGCTTTCATGGTCTACTGTGTTAATTCCCATAAATTACAACCCCCTTCCATCAAAGCTACTTTGGTAGGAATTCAGTTTCATCTTCGCTGCTTGGACCCCAGTGCACCAAGCCTCTTTTAGCACCCTGCCATTCGTCTGCTTTGAACGGCATTGTGAAGACATCCTCAACAACGAAAGATAAATGATTACCATTTACTTTACCTCTTCTGCACAAAATGTTTCACCACCTCAGAAGGGGAGCTTTCGATGCTTATACCAACACTCTCTCTTAGAGGCAGTTTTGGTTACAGCCTTCTATGCTTTCTTAAGGTGCAGGGAATTCATGTGTAAATCTCTATCATTTAATCCGGTTATCAGTCTTATTATGAGCGATATCGCTATGTTCAAAAATCGTTTCTCCTTAAAGTTAAAGCACTCAAAAATTTACAAATTTAACAAACGGTCACACATTTTATTATTCAGCATTAAATCCATGTTTTGCCCTCTTTTTTTCCCATGTCACAATTCCTGCAAACTCAGAGAAATGCCGCTCCTCAAGATCCGTTGTTCCTTACAGCAGATGGCAATCCGATGACCAACGCCTGGTTCTCTTCCAAACTGAAACAGCTATGTCATCTGTGTGGCTTAAACCCAGAAGTCTACACTCTTCACTCTTTCAGAATCAGCGCAGCAATGACAGCCACTCCAAGAGTGTCATCCACTACTCTTAAGGAAATGGGGCGCTGCAATTCGGCAGCATATGAACGCTACATCAGACATAATGCCACAGACATTATGGAAGGACAAAAGAAAATGAGTTTATGATTCAAACCATCAGGTGGTGCTGGGTATCTGGATATATTAAATAATTCATTTCTCTTTTTATATTCTTCACTTTTCGAAAAAAAAAAAAAAAATTGCTCTTCAAAAAACAAACAAACAAAAAAACAGCATAGCACACACTGCATCAGCTAAAACCAGTCACAATGTATAGACATGTTATTTATGCATTTGAGCTCTAGCTCAGTAATCATTCTATTTTAGGCCACTAGGTCAGATGCACATTTATATATAAGCTCAGTAGTGTCAAGCCACTCAGCAAAGCAGGCCCAGGCACACATAGCTAGCCATACATACCCATCTAGATCTACGGAGCAGCAGCAGTACATATACAGTATTTTGGCGTTCATATCTGCTGGGTGGGGGGTATCAGGCCTTAGTAACTCAGCCACAAATGTCTGGCTAGCAAATGTCACTGCTTTGAGGGGGTCTACCATTTCTTGCAGCAGCCTTTCCTTTGTTTGCTATTTTGACTAAGCTGAACAAATTATTGTATTTGCTCAGCAGCAGCAGCAGCAGCATAGCAGATCTCGTCTGCCAAAATCAAGCCTATGTATAGTCCATGCTCCATGCCAATAAATGCTGTTGAAATTGATCCACTCTGAGAGTTGTCATTACTGAAATATATATAATATATAGAGTGATTGACTATATATATATATATATATATATATATATATATATAATCTGTCACAGACACGCCAGGCTCCACCATCAGCCAATCACAGCGCACTCCCTCACCAGAGTACTAAACACACACACCTGTTCCCCATCAGCACCTCATCACTACAGACTTAAAAGCACACCACTCACCTCAGTCAGTTGTCTGGTCTCATTCTAATGAAGGACTCGTCATGCTGATCTCCAAGACTTCTGTAATACTTACCTGTTGTACTCCAGTGTGTTTTTTAAGTCTCTGTGCTTCTTCGTCTGTGTGTGAGTGTACCCACCTTCCTCGTGTGTTCATCCTGTCACCGGCCATCACCCCAGCCACGATCTGCAAACCTGTAAGACAGGGACTGTATCAGTGTTCAGTTATCACTCCATTAAGTCTCCATCTTCCATCTACCACCTACTTGCCTGCATTACTGTGTTTACCATGCTGTTCTCCAATAAAACTACCATCTGCTTGCATATCTGTGTCTCCTGCCCTTCTGTCCGTAACAGAAGACTGGACCGACACTGAAGCATGAACAGCATGAGTTCCATGGACCCCTTTCAAGAAACTTGTGGGTGGTGAACTTGTGGGAGGGCTGCATCCACACCAGTCCTCACTTCCGTCACCGCCACAGTCACTCCTTCACCACTGGTGTACGTCAGTTCCATGGCCAGACCAGCGCCCTTCTCTGGCTCAGCGGAGGATTGCAACGTGTTTGCTGGTCCTGGAGATGCAGCCGCACCTGTACCCTGACGATCGCTCCAAGGTAGCTTTCATAATCTCTCAGTTGAACGGACGAGCACTCCAATGGGCGGAAACAATTTGGTCACAAGATGGACCCGTTATTCAGTCTCTGACCAGTTTCATTACCCACTTCAAGGAGGTTTTCGGCAGACCAGCGAGTAATTCATCTGCGGGTGAGCAGCTCTATCATTTGAAACAAGGTTCAAAGTCTGTTAGTGATTATGCCCTCAAGTTCAGGACTCTTGCGGCTGCCAGCGGATGAAATGAGCAATTGTTAATCACCACCTATCATCAGGGTTTGGATCACAGGGTACGGCTGCATCTCGCTGCATACGAGGATACCGTTGGCCTTGAATGATTCATCCAGCTCTCCATCAGAGTCGCCACTCGTATGCAGTCGTGTCTAGAAGAACACCGGGGCCAGCCGCCATACTCACCATCCCTCCGCCAGCCAGAATCCATCAGCCCTCCGGAACCAGGCCACGAAACTATGCAACTGGAGAATAATAGATTGACACTCGCTGAGCGGCAGAGGCGGCTGTTCTGGGGTTTGTGTTTGTACTATGGTGCTACTGGGCATGTCATCTCAACATGCCCCATTTGTCCTCCTCATCCTATGGTGAGTGTCATTCTTCCCTCCATTAAGAGAATGAAGTCACTCTCAACCATTGTAATGCTTACTGCTGTCGACGTGTCCATTCCAGTCAATGCTCTCCTCGACTCCTGGTCAGCCGGTAACTTCATTTCTGGTGCCCTCTGCCGCCAGCTCAAACACAAGACCACAACCATGCCGTCCATCTACCATATCCATTCCGTGAATGGCAAACCACTTAGCTGTAAGTGTGTCCAGTTATGTGCTGGTCCAGTCAAGCTCCAAGTTGGATTACTGCATGTGGAACATCAACATCTCCTGGTTCTGGAGGATTCCACCACTGATGTGATACTAGGGCGCCCTTGGTTGGAGCAGCACAATCCCATCATCTCTTGGACCACCGGCAAAATCCTGAAATGGGGCGACACCTGTTTCCCCTCACATCCCTCAGCCTCCTGCTCCTCATTCTGTGACGCTTCCCATCTGCTCTACCTCCAGCGAGAGCCCAGTGGATAAACAGTCTGTGGATATTCCATCTTGTTATGCCACTCTTCAGTGATGTTTTCTGCCCGAAGAGAGCTTCCAAGCTGTCTCCACACCGGCCATGGGACTGTGCCATCGATCTGCTTCCGGGTGAGTCAGAACTCCTGTTCAACCACATTCAGATACTATGGAATTCCAAAAGACATTGTGTCTGACCGTGGACCTCAGTTCATCTCAAGAGTATGGAAAGCCGCCTTCTCCCTCCTAGGTGTGACCGTAAGCCTCTCGTCTGGATACCACCCGCAGTCGAACGGGCAGAGAGAGAGGAAGATCCAGGAGATCAGCCAATTCCTATGTATCTTCTGCCATTGCCACCAGAACTCTTGGAACCAGTTCCTGGGTTGGGCCGAGTACGCCCAGAACTCCCTCCGCCAACCAACCACTGCACTCACTCCCTTCCAGTGCGCACTCTGTTACCAATCCCCTCTTTTCCCTTGGTCAGGAGAACTGTCGGATGTACCAGCTGTCGACTACTGGTTCTGAGAGAGCGAGAGGGTCTGGGACGCAGCTCACCATCAGCTACAACGAACTCTTTGCAGATGCAGAATGACAGCCGACCTGAGACGCTCCACTGCTTCAGTCTATCAACCAGGTCAGAAGGTCTGGCTGTCGACCCGGGACATCAGGATGCGTCTGCCTTGCAAGAAGCTCAGTCCCAGGTTCATTGGTCCCTCCACCATCAGCAAGCAGATAAACCCGGTCACTTATCAGCTCCAGCTACCACCACAGTACAGAATTCACCTGACTTTCTATGTTTCACTCCTCAAACCTCATCACCCTTCTGTTTCTGTTCCCACAGAGCCTGGCACGGCAGCTGAACCCCTCCTGGTGGACAGAGCGGCATATCAAGTCAACGAGATCTTGGACTCCCGGCGCTGTGGTGGTCTACTGGAATGCCTGGTGGACTAGGAGGGCTACGGTCCCGAGGAGCGCTCATGGGTACCTAGAAACGACATCCTTGACCCCTCTCTGCTCGACACTTTCCATGCTACTCATCCAGATCGACCTGCTCCCCATGGAAGAGGATGACCACCACGACATCTGGGTCCTGTCACAGACACGCCAGGCTCCACCATCAGCCAATCACAGCGCACTCCCTCACCAGAGTACTAAACACTAAACACACACATTGTATTTTTTTTGTACAGTATTAGAGAGAGAGAAAAGATGAACCCTTATTCTGGGTTGCAGGGCAGAACTGGGCAGATTCCCTCTCCTATCTGAAATCTAGAAGAGAGCAGCAAAGTTCTGGTTCCTTCTGTCAGACTCACAGGCAGACCATCACTGCACTCTTACATACAAGGCAGGACACCCAGAGAATGACCCCTTGCTCTATTTAGTGGAAACACACCAACTAAATTCAACAATTCAATTAAAACTATCAAAAATTAAAGAAATAGGTCAAAGAACCCAGGAAGAATACATCCATGATTGGCAGATCAAAGTAGCACAAATAAACAAATTGAAGTACTTTCACAAAATAAAGACAGATTACCAATTGGCACCTTACTTGATCAAAATGAAAGACTATCATCAGAGAAAGCTCCTGACGAAGTATCGTTTGAGTGACCACAGCCTGTGTATAGAGAGGGGCCGACACAAGCAGAGCTGGAGAGCCAGAGAGCTCGGACTCTGTTCACACTGCTCTGATGGAGTTGTAGAGGATGAACTGCACTTCCTCACACGGTGCGGCAAATATAACAACATTAGAGAAACTTATTTTACCAAAATTGCTTAAATTCTACCTGAATTCCAGCAAGCAAGCCATATAGACAAACTCTGTTATATTTTGGAAGAGAAAGAGAAGTGTATCCACCTGGCAGCGCAGTATGTGTCCTCCTGCCATATTATGAGGGACAAAGACTGAACCCTCTTCTTTCATTTTTTAAAAAAAATGTTTTCAATCTCATTACTGCTCTCTGTATTTATTTACCCTGTATTTTTACCACTTGTTAAGTTATGTGATAACATATATACAATATATATTTTTCTTTTATTTATTTATCTATACCTGTATAACTTGTTACATGTTTATTGCTTTGGCAATAAACCTTTTTACCAGTGTCCTTTTTACAGTTAAGGGAATTTCCAATAACAGTGCTAAAACAATGTCCTTTGTTTATAAAAGTCCCTTTCGTTTATAAAAGTCTCTTGCAACTCACTGACTCGTAAAATTTGCCACCATCTAATGGTGTATTAATGTAACTTTCACTCCATATTACGCACTAACAGACCCTTTCTCAATACATATTATTTATATAAAATAATTTATATAGGGCAACGATATTTAAATTAACAACAATAGCCATTATAAATGATAATAGGAAATTGTACACAATTGTACAATTCAGTCAAACATACAAAAGCAGTGCTCTACAGGATGTAAGTTAAATAGCCTTAATATTAAATTATTAAATTTAACATAGCCCAACTCAATTTGTTCAGGAACAAGTAATAGATTAATAAGATCAAAGATTTCCAATTTTATGTACCCAAAATGAATTATATCTCATGTTTAACCACTATAAGAGCCAGCGGCAAATTCTCGAAGCACTGGCCGTGATGAAGCTGTTTTCAGCACATGCACGAACCGGCCGCTGACGGCCTGGAGCTTTCATCTCCAAAAACGTTTAAACTAATTGTAAAATAGTCACTACAATTAAATATGAGTCACATATTTCAGGTCTACACAACTACATTCTCACCTAAAAAACTCTTAAAACTACAGTTACAATATACAAATGGTGATACAAATGGTGAAAATGTAGGAGTGCTGTTACACTGGAATATCGTACGGCTCTCAGCCAATCAGATTCGAGAACCAGAAAGAACTGTTGTATATATATAATTTTCAAATTATCTTTCTCAAATTGAGTTTTTTATTTCAAATAATGCATATATAAATGTATATGAATTGTTTTGCATTAACAAACCCATATTGGTCGACCACTATCTGCAACACAAGGATTCCACTGGAAAATTAACCCCAAATGTTCTGCCAGCTCCTGTTTCCAGTGACCTGTTTCCATTCATTCCCCATCACAAACAGTGATGGGGAAGACAGTAATAAAGAGCCACTGGGTCAAAGAAACACCTTCTCTGCTCACAATGTGATGGCTTTATTACACACAGAGTTAGATTAGATGGAGTGTTGCAGTGCATTTCTTCTGCTGAATCTTTAAGGCCTCATACAAATGTGTGGAGGCAGAGCTAATCGTATAATTAATTTTTAGCGTTCATCGGTCCCTGGGATGCTCACTGTAGGACTATGATCATGGACTGTCATGTTGTCAGGAATTTAAACAGACTACCACAACCCACAAGCACTCCCGGAGAGACAACATTGTTGATCTAGCTCCTCTCAGAGCTGCTGTGCACTTTTCAGTCCGCATGTTCTGTCAATCAAGAGATTAGTTTGTGCAGTTACTTGAATGCAGATTGACATGTTTCAACAGTTCAACATGTTTCTTCCCTACACTTAATTCATTTATGAAGGTGTGTTTTTATTTTCCTCAATATTCTCTATATTGTGCTTAATTTTAGACAACAAAAAAGATGAATGTCTGCCAATAGCTTTTTTTTTATTATGTGCAGTTAACATCTATTTCTGTTAGTCACTTTCTAGTGGGTGGATCTAGAAGGACAGAGAAGTCCTGCTGGCAAACAATGAGTACTGAATTTCGGAAACGCACTAGATTATATCTTTCTCAACTGTCTAGTCAACAGGAAATAATGCACAAAGAAAAATAGCTACAATCTACATGAGAAAATATAACACATACTTGTGATGAACATAATGAGGGCACACTCTAAGCGCCCTATTCCAGCTTATGTGTCTTTAATAATTTCAAGAGAATGTGCTAACCCAGAAATGTCACCACTTGCCGTGGCCCAGCTGAATTTATTTGCCGGGAGACATGTTAGCTGTCAATAAAGCCAGAGAACTGTGCTGAGTGACAGATCGGCATAGATTTCCCCATGCAGAGGTCTGGGTTATTGGGATTAGAATCACTTCCTTTCCAGAGACAGTTCTGCTTTCTTGATTATCTCTGCCTCAGAGCAGATAACCTGCCGGGACAGTACCACATGCCAGATACATGCTGGAAACTCACCATTCCCTCTCACTTTTGGCTTTGATGGTATTGTGCTGGCAGGATTTGGCTTTGTTTCAGAGCCTTAGCCTGTTTTCTTTGTGTAGTCTTTTTCCCAGAGCCTGAAGTGGTGCTGAACACTCATAAAACATTTGATTTACAACATTAAATCTCATCTGTTATGGCCTTCTGTCCACCAAAGGTTCAGTCAAGGCTTGATATTATGTGCTAACATAAATCTGTATACATTTGGATATTAGAAGGTGCTGTCTAGTGCCTCTATAACCTAAGTTTTGGATTATGACAAAATTCAAGTTTTTAAATATGTTTTTATAATATATTATATTAATTATTATATATAATTAATATATACGTGTTTAAGACATATATTATAGAGAAAGTAATCAAAACAGTGCACATTTTCTGTAGAGTGGGAGTGCTCAAAAGAGGCAGCCTCAGGTGGACTTAATGTAGGACTGTCTACTTGAGCAAATAGCAGCTCTCTCTGCTTGAGTGTGTGGTGAGGTGGGACTGCCTTCAACTTTTATATGAAGATAAAGGGGTCATGCCACAGGCTTCTCCTCCAAACTGTGTCAGAGGCTGATGAGAGGTAAAATCAGTCTAATCAACCCTGAGTGGAGCCTCTTCAATGTTATTGTTTATTCCAATGATTGCAGAGTCTTATTCCACAGCCTCATGTCAATGTGCTCTTCCTCAAATAGCAGCTCTTTTATGCCCTTTTTTTCTCTATTATTGCCTCACGCTGCTTTTCCAGCTTCCAAATTCAAACTCATTCTGTTGGGCCTGCTGTTCTTTTTATTGAAATGAGTGTCAGGTTTGACCCTGTCATCCACTCTTTACATCTTTGATGCACTTTATCTATAATCGGGATTCATAGAATGTATGTAAAACTTTTTTTCCCACATCCCCCCGTTGTAGATAAATCATTAGGGAGGAATGAAAATTGAGGACAGCTGTTATAATCATTCATTCTTTTTCCGGCATTTGCAGGAAACACTAGATGTACTAATGTATTTAAAACTAGACAGTGACCTTGATAATGATGTATCCATTTTAGAGCAGCTTGAATTTTTGGCTCAGACTAACTCTTCTGACATGTAGCCACCCGGATGGCAGTCACTCTCCTGTCTAACCAAGGCCATTCCACCCAGACATGATCTTGTGACAGGTGACATGAATTTAAAAAAATATTCAAAAAGTGGTCTTGTTTGTTAAGTAATTATTTTTATCTTTCAATAACACCTCAGAGCCACAGAATAAGTTGTATTCCTTCTTTGTGACACTTAACCAGTAATTAAACATATAATCAGAAATAAGTACCTGAAATAGATTAGCACTTACTTTGAACAGGTACATTGATCGAGGACTTTTCATTCTTTATACCATCAGAAAGTATCAGCTGTTTTTCTTCTACAAGTGCTTGACTAGATGTGGGTGTCTGCGGGTCCTTTGATTAGGACTAAATACTTAAATGTGCTTTTAGCGCATTAATACTTTTCATTTTACATTTCTATGATATTCTGCCATTATATGCAAACATTGCAGTACTATTTACAATCTGTAGGCAACATTGTATCATACACGGTTAAACTATTCAATCTCTCAGTCTATTCATTGTCTGCCAAAGTTCATTGTCTACACGTTTTGTATATCCTGCCCATAAGTGTCTATTTAGCGAGCTGAGAATTAAGACTCTGAGATGAGTTTGACATTGGACAGCTCAAGCCGTGTTTTGTCGTTCTCCCTTGCGACAGCACAGCAGTCAGCCAGGTCCAGACACAGAGGGATCTCAGATATGTCTCAGGGACATCTAATCTCCTCTATTATTGATGTGGTTCCTGGCTTGTTATGGATAGTAAAAAAGGGACCTTTCATCAAGAGAGCTGATTGATTTTCAATTAATTCATCATCTCGTTTCTTCAGTTCTTTATAGTCATTATGGTGACGGTATGTCTTATTTACTTCTTTAGGGTGACATCTAATTAATTCAGCCACTCCGGAGATGGAATTCATCCAATCCACCCCTCAATGGTGCCTAATGAGGAAACATTATTAATTCACCTCAGACAGGAAATTACCCAGGTCGTGCTTTTTTTAGATGCCACCTGTTAATATAAGTAACTCACAGGTATAATATTATTTATCAGTCTGGGGACGGATTTACAAAACTGCAATTGTCCTCTTATTTTCTAACTTAAGAATGAAGTTAAGAATATTTTGTATTCCCAAAAACATTTCTAAAGACAAAACGAGAATTCGTATTCCTGGAAAGAATGTTCTTCAACAAATCATCATAACCTCTTGAATTTAGAAAAACTTCCAACCTGCCTAAAATTCCCTAAAAGTAAGATGTTTAATGAATTTATTGGGTTGCTTGAAATATTATGCATTACAGCATAACAGCCGCATATAATACCTGTACATATGAGTAAACGAGTACTCTGAAGTGGCACCATTGAACTGTTCATGTAAACATTGCACGGTCATAATTCTGTGTGATATGACTTTTTGAGGAAAGTCAGTTACAACTCTTCAAAAATTAGTCAAATTATTTTTAATTGGGTAAATACAACATAATTTTCGGCAACATTCAGCACATAAAACGCTGATATGCATGATGTGTTCATTGTAGCAGCACTCACACACACACACACACACACACACACACACATACAGGATGCATTGACTGGCTCTTTAAAAATAACTATTTAAAATACACACCACAATAATAATGTGATTCTGAGTGCTGAATTCCCATCAAGCCAGTTGTGACAAAAATAGTATAGTAGTACTTTTTTTTTATTATTATACGGTAATCTGCAGGCAGTAAAAAAAAAAATGGCCTTTTTCATTGAATTGATCAGCGAGTCAAGAACTGTTTAAGAATTGCACATAGCAACATTCTTACAAACTTCTTAGAATTTAACTTACAAAATTTCCTAAGATTTTCATGAATCCATCATAGTCTGATATATCCCTGTATTTATCCTGTAGCGTAAGATGATCTATAGCACATTGTGTTATTGTCTGTGATCAGTGACTATTTTTACTCGTGCACTGGTGGTCTGTGGGGCAGTGAGTGGTTGTACAGTATGTGCCTTTTGCTCTGTCTCTGGCCTCCATAATGTCCAGAGGTCGAGATGACCCCTGAGATTGATCCCTTGGTAATGACCATACGGTGAAGGCTGATCTCAGGTCAACTTATTGTGGCAGAGGTAAGCAGCTCCTACAGGAACAACAGCAAGAAAAAACAACAGCAATAGCGACAGCTTCAGTCAGGCATGGCCAGTCAATGTCTCTATCCACTAATTCCCTACAGTGAAACATAAAGCAGAATACAAGAAAGGCAGTCTAAACTCTCTTTTCCCCCATATAATTGTCTATTACTTTTTTGTGCACAAGCTGTTTGGGTATATGCTGCCAAAAGGATTCAAGCATGTTTCTGTTTGATTGGATCCAAATCCTAGGAATCATGAATATGAAATAGTTGATTGTCCAGTATCTTTGGATTAGTAGCTTCATTAATCATGCTCTGAGCCTCATCAAACTAAGGCCATATTGTTTGTATGGCTTTAGCATTGAGTGCTACAGGCTATGTGTATTGTGATCTTATTCGTCCATATTGCAGATGGCTTGCTGGTCTGGTTTTTGTACTCTTTACTCCACAACAAAGCCATATTCAGAAGAATGTTTGGAAAGACGATGTGCCAGGCCATCAATTCAAGCTCCTCTCATCCTTAAAGGAATAGTTTTGGTCATCATTTACTCATGTTCATGCTGTTTTTGTTTGACTTTTGTTGTTTGGAATACAAAAGAAGATATTTTAATTTTTTTTTTTTTTTTTTTTTTTTTTTTTTTTGATTTTTTTTTGCATCTTTTGCCCATGCAGTGAAAGTCGGTGGGGTCTATTGCTTTTTTGGACCCCATTATTTTTCATTCTATCAGTTTAAACATCAGAATATCTTATTACATGTTCAACAGAAGAAAGAAAATCATGCAGGTTTGGATTAGGTTTCATTTTGAGTGAACAATCTCTTTAAGTACCTGAAGGACACAGGAAGCCCCACACACCATAAAGATGACACGGCAGGATAAAAAATGATTGTGGGGAGATTATGGTGTTAAAGAAAAAAATACCTTTCCTCTGTACAATATTCAGTTATCATTCTAATTACTCTGATACATCTAGAAAAAAGCATAGCAGTTAGAGGAGCCACTCTCAAGCAACTAATCTCTACTTAAGAATGTATAGGTGATCTACCTTTTGCTCCCCAGATAATCAGCATAAATTAATCTAGGCCTGACAGCTGTGTGTGTGTGTGTGTGTGTGTGTGTGTGTGTATGTGTGTGTGTGTGTGTGTGTGTGTGTGTGTGTGTGATTGTATATGAAAATCAGTGTTCCGTTGCAGAGGACACTTGAAGATAAGAGACTCAGGGCAGAGGCAGGGTCATACAGAGAGTGTCTTGTCTCATTTACATTTCCGGTTGTGCCACAGCCAGGAAAGGTGCATGCTGGAGACATTACATTCCTCACTCTTTGACAGCATCTACTTGAGCTTCCAATGTTTTTTTTAGTCTCCTAGAAACTTAAAATGTTGGGAATGTATATGTTTATATGTAATATGTAAATTACACATGCAAAGGAAATCATTTTATCATGTGTAATGTTGCTTAGTTTGGCATGGTATAGAGTGGGGCAGGTATGACGTCACTTTGTAAGCCAGTCGGCAGTTAACATGCTCGTTTCCTTGACAAAAACCCAATAGGATTTTCCCATAGGTTTTTGGATTATTGGAAAAAACAAGCTCTGTGATCAACAAAAGTTTATGATACTTACACGTTTTGTCTAACACAGTAGAATAAAACATGAAAGTGTCTTGAGCTTGTGTGCACCACAGACCTTATTTCAGCCATTTAACCAAAAAAAACCTCATTGACTTCGGTTCGATGGAACCAAAAGTGCTAAAATGCTAACTCGTTTCCGCGTTTTAGCCTACAAAGTGATGTAATACCTGCACCACTCTATTCTGTTTATTTATCATGCATCTGACTATTAACAGAAAGGTCAAGGCATCAAAATTAGGAATGGACTACCTTTGTGTGCGCCTGTCTCTGATAGAGATAAAGAATGAGAGAAAGACAGAAAAGGCCATTAATTGATCCTTTGCTAATCTCCGCCTCCTTGGTTATTGTTGCTAACCCAGACGAGCTTCACAGAACATCCTGTGGAAATGAACTGGATATTTCACTAAAATATGCCCATAAAGTGTTAAAAATGTATATTATTCTTATGTGGGCTTTGATCGCAAAGCATTTTTCCCTGTCATTTTAATTGTTAAATTACACATTACCATGATTAAAAGGGGGGAGTGTACATTTTTGTGTACATTTGTGTAACTTATATCACTATTGTGACCTGACAATAGTGTTTACTGTAATACTATTGTAAAATACTATTGCATCTAAACTCACAGACCCTCCAGAGACTTACAATAAAAAAGAGTTCACAAAGGAATATGAAGGGTCAGTTGTTTTTTAAATGGTGACAATGTAAAATGATGATGTCCTGAATTGCATTTAGGTTCATTTCAATGCATTTGAAATGTTATAGATTAATGTTATAGACTGACTGACAACAACGACAACAATATATTATCTAGTTTTAATTTAGCAAAATCCAGAAATAGCACACCTAAGGCTGAAATTATCTCAACAGTTTAAAATGAGTCTGCACAATAAGAAGTTTGGATTGAATTAATTGCAGAGGTCTAATACTTAAAGGTTTGAAAACAAACCCCTAACCAGAAGAATATCAATACAGTGCTACTTTGAAAACACATTGAATATCAAGTCTTTAAAATGCAACTCAGCAATTAAAAGTCATACTCCATGGGAGTCCATGAGAGAAGTTTATTTTTCCTCTCTCAGATATCACTGGGCTATTTTGGCCTTTTCCCCCTAAGCTAAAACATCACATGTTCTTCAATTTAGACAAATTGTATAGTTTAATTTTACCCCTGCTCTCACCCCATTTCATGGCCATTTATATCTGTAATCTGAAGCTGTGCTGTTGGTCTGAGATGCCAAAATATGTCACCCACATTCCAGAGTATTTAGTCTGCACAGCCGAGTTAAAAGTGTAGAATAACAGTCGAAAATATTTTCGAGTTAAAATAAATGTTCTGAACTGAAGCAGCTCTCCCTTCCCTTCATCCTCCTCCGCCTGCCTGAATTCTTCTCTTTCCATCTTTCCCAAACTGACAGGTCAGTCTGTTTTACTTGGAAGAGGTCCGGGTGGAACAACATTGAGATCATTTTCGACAGGAAACTGCAGCAGCTGACTTCCATTAGGTAAATTGTGAAGAGTTTCAAATGAACAATCTTGTATTGTCAGGTACAATTACCAATGAAATCCAGCTTTCTGGTGAGTGCAGTGAAATGATAAAATATAAAGCTCAACTTTATGTCTTATAGCAGTGCTGGTTTCAATTACTAATGGTCTAGGAAGTTAGACTGGAAAGAGCGTGTCTGAGGCTGTCAGTGTGAGCCTATAAAAAGCCATACTCATGTCAAAGGGGACAATGAAACTTTTGATGCCTTTTATGGGAGCATATGTGGGTCACTCATGAATAAACTCACTCTTTCTGTAACCTTTTGCTTTATACAGCTCAGTAGAAGTGTTTTATTAATGTTTCAGTCAAAATGAATAGTTTACCCCCACATTGCTCTAAATTTATTGGTCCTGTACCATGACCCTGTGCAAACAGTAGCGTCATGAGTAAATCTTGCCATTTTAAAAGGTCATAATTTTTTTTTACCCACACTTTTTAGGCTGAATAGCTTAGTTGAAAAGTATTTAAGGTGATTTTATATTTTTGCCTAAAATTTACACTATATGATATAGTTAAGCAATATCACACAAGTGCAGTTTTTCTGTCTAGAATGCGTGCAAATGTGATATTGATTTTATACAACAGTTCAATAAATAGACAGGTTTGGTGGTATGGGTAGGTTTAAGGGTGGTTTAAGGTGTAAGGAATGGGTCAACAGTGTAATTATAAATGTAATTACAGAAATCAATTACAGATGTAATTACATGCAGGTGTTTTAAAAATATAAGTACAAAGTAAAAACATGGGTGTACACAATAAGTGCACTGTATCAAATGATTAATTTAAATATAAGTACACAGTAGTTAAGGCCACTTAATATAAAGTTGTTTTGTGTTGTTTTGTTCAATTTTGCCAAAGAAAATAGAAAAACAAATCAGAACGTTTAATCTCTGAGCAACACACAGCGAAACTGAATTTTGGAATCTGCGTTTTTTAACGAATCGGGTAAACCATGCGCCACTGCACAGACCGATCGGTGTATGACATCAAAGTACCCTGAGAGCGATTCAAAAACATACGGAGCCATCTGCTCTCTAATTGCTCACACGGTACTTTGATGTCATACACCAAATCGGTCTGTGCAGCGCTGCTTCAAGTCCAAAAAGCCTAATGATTCAATGGACCATTTATAAAGAGAACCATTAGGCTCATTTGAGATGAGCGAAATCTGCACAGATCCGATCACCAGTGATCACCGCGAGATGCCTGCCAGTTGGAAAAAGTGTCCAAGTGTGGACCGCCTTGCTCTAATGTCATGCCACACTCATATCAAAAAAGTCTTGCGACAGCGAGGTGGCCGGGTCGGATTGTGCAGCCAGGCGCAATTGCTCTCCACCAACTGCACTGATCAAAAGCACGATGGGAAATGACTTGCTGACGACACAGCTTAATGTTTATTGGTTTAAACAACCATGATGTATTGTTCTCTTTTAAAATGTTTGGTTTTAAAACTCTGATATCATGTTTTTATGTGTATAAATTGTGTAAAAATTCCCAAAGTCTCTGGCAGTGTGATCTCTCTATGGGTTATGAGATTGTTGTCATATTTATAAAAAAATATATAAAAACATCTGTAATTAAATTAGAAATGATTGATATACAGTCTTTCGAATGGAATAAAATAACAAGTACTTTGGGTATATTGTTCATTACATTTATTTTCATATAAAAGCAGCAGAACTTAAATTACACCCAGTTTATTACTAACACAGTGCGTGAGTTTAAATTGCTCTCGTGGTACATCGATGTCATACGCCGATCGGTCTGCCGATGCATCTCGAACAACTCATTTACTTTACTCCTGAATAAATTAGCAATAAATTAATTCATTAATGAATCATTAAGACATTTACCACCACCTACTGGCAGTTTTAGTTTCTTATTTAGAGTATAATTCCATTAAAAAACTATTTTATATTTCCATAGTAATAAATAAAAAAAAATAAAAACATTAAAGGTATAGTTGAAAAAAATGAAAATGCAGTCATCATTTACTCTTTTTTTTTTTCACTCTAATGGCAATGAAAAGGACCTATTAATTGCCATTAGACTGAAATTACTGACCCTAAACATAAAAGCTTGATAAAAATGCTCATTTTAGAAGAAAATTTCAGATGGCACTTAGAGGCTTTTGCATCTGAAGTCTTCATATGTACTATATATATAATACCACTTTTTATATAATGTGTAATGCACTATATACACAAATTCAAAATTAAAAAAGCATTAGATTGCTCAAAAGTGACTTTCACACAAATCTTTTGCAATGTTAACTTACAACAGATTTCTATTTCAAATAAATGTTGCACTTTCTATTCATTAAAGAATCCTGAAAAAAGCCATAGTATCACAGTTTCCACAAAAATATTAAGCAGCACAACTGTTTTCAACATTGATAATAATAAGGAATGTTTCTTGAGCAGCAAATCTGCATATGCCAATGATTTCTGAAGGATCATGTGACATTGAAGACTGGAGTAATGATGCTGAAAATTCAGCTTTGCCATCACAAGAATAAATTACATTTTAAATGTAATATTTCACAATAATTGTTTTTACTGTATTTTTATTTTTTTATCAAATATGAATGGTACTACCTGAATGGTAGTGCATATAATTATGCACAGTATAACTGAATAATATACTTTCATAATAATATAATTTAATAATTTCTGTCCCTCATATTTTCAGAGGGATTTACACTCATTATTTATTCAGTCTATAAATACATTGGTATACAAATTGGTATTAGGAAGGTTATAGGAGCATTTCCATGATGACTAATATTTTGGCTCAACTAGAAATACTATATTTTTTAAAATACCATATATCTTTTCTTTATCTTGTGTGAAAGCTTGATTCAGACTGCCCCTTCAGCACCAGGAAGACACAGAACACAGAACAGCACTAGAAGGGGCCACTAGGCCCCTAATGGAGAGTGATTTATTGAATGGCTTTGGCTTGCTGTTGGCCCTGGGCCTGTCTCCTAATTGAGCACCTGGTGCTGCATGGGAAAAGTTAATATGATATAAATTGATACTGTGGCAGTGGCCGTGGCAGGGCTCAGGAGGCGGCATGGACTCATGCCTGCTTCCCTATGGAGATAGGACCAGATGCTCCAGGAGGCAGGCGGAACAGCATGGGAACACTGAGGTGACAGATAGGCCTCACGTGAGGCTGGAGAGGTGGGCCAGAGTCATCTGGCTGCAGATGCTGAGCTGGAGTTTCTAGTCATTGGTTCTGATACCATCCGTGCTGAAACAGAAGACTGGAAAATTATAAATAATGGTGAAATGCTGAAGCCATCTTGTGATTTATGGTGCTTTGGCAGAATGATTTTGTATTTGACTTAGATCACACATTACTGTTGTTCCCCACAACCAATGAATATAATGTGTAGTGTATGTTACATTTTTAACATCTCTAGGGTCAGCAATATACTTTCAAATATGAAAACTCATTGTTACACAGTTTAGGGAAAATGTGTGTTACCTTCAAATTGTTACATCAACTTATTTTTATTGCACTCATAGTAAAGACATTTATCATGTTACAAAAGATTTCTATTTCAAATAAATGCTGCTCTTTTTAAAACTTTTTATTCATCAAAAATGTATTACGGTTTCCACAAGGATATTAACACAGCTGTTTTCAACATTGATAATAATAAGAAATGTTTCTTAAGCACCAAATCAGCATATTAGAATGATTTCTGAAGGATCATGTGACACTGAAGACTAGAGAAATGACGCTGAAAATTCAGTTTTGCCATCACAGGAATAATTATTTTAATATATTTTAAAGTATAACTTGAGAACACTTCTATTTAATTGTAATAGGCTAATATTTCACAATGATATTGATTTGACATATTTTTTGATCAAATAAATGCAACCTTAATGAAAATAAGAGACTTCTTTCAAAAAAAGTCTTACCGACTCCACAAACTTTTGAATTGTATTGTACATTTGACCTTTGCTTGTTATTCAGCTTGGCAGTTCTCAGAAGTACTTCTCCTAAACGGAACAATAGAAAACAGCGATTGTTTTTTATAAGATGGCAGGTAGCCACACTCAACCTGTATAAAGTGACAGAAAATCCAGTTTTAGCATTTTCCTGTTGTCCCTTCATCTAGAGAGAGAGGGAGAGAGATGGAGGGAAAATGAAAGAAGAAAAAGTGCCTGTTCTTTGTGGGTCCCCCCTGAGGATGGTTGTGTCTTGACAGCTCACTCCCACAAACGAAACGGAGTGCCAGATCCATTCAGCAGCCCCGTTCGTTTCTCTGTCCCTATCCACTCCTCTTACCCCAGCAAATCAGGTGCTGAATATACAAAACCTATGCCCACTGGCAGCTTCAGACTGCAGATCAGTGAGAAGGGAAAAAAGACAATCTGGTAAAAAGTCTTTTTCAATATATTTCTTTCTCTGCCTAGCTACATTCTGCCAAACTCACAGTCCAAAGCACACAGGCTTATCCAGAATAATCTTCTAAGGGAATTCCGCTCTGTAGCTCTTCTTAGTACTTCTGTGTCAATACAAAGACTTGCATGGCTTTGGTTGGATTTACTACTTTCCTTCTCCATTTAGACTTACAAATATTCCTGCCTGAGTGCATTCCACTTTTCACACTTCACATGTGATGTTTGTTTCATAGAAAACAGGAGTGTTGAAATTCGACTGCAATCTAGACTGCGGACTGGAAGAAAAAAAAAATATGAAGAACTAAAGCCACTTATATTAGCTTGTTGTTGCTCAGTTTTAATTTAAGATGTTTCCCAGCAGTACTTCTGACGCCTGTCATTATGGTTACTCTTAACTGACCAAAAACCCCACATAGATCCTACAAAGGATTGTGTTGATTTATTTATTCACATATTTATCTTTAACCCAGACTCACATTCCTCTGCCTCTTCAGAGATTGTTCACCCACCACATTATGTTTTCATTGTGTTCTGGCAGAACACGCAGATCTCGACTTGTGCGGTAAATCCCGATGTTGAGAAATACTGAGACTGTGTCAGAATGGTATGAGCCTCTTCTCTTGGCTGTGTATTTATACTTCTTTTTTCTTTCATCCACCCCCTGATGCAGAATTTGAGAAAATAGTTAGCAGTGTTTGTAAATGTTAAGCATGTATTACATTTTAAAACTTAGAATACAACTTCTTTTTAACCTAGAATCTTCTTCTACATTAGACATTTAGCCCTAAATATATAATGAAATAACTGTGTACTTATTAAGAGAAATACTGTGTACTTTTAAGAAAATGTAAGTAATCGGTTTATTCATTTAGATGATTTGAGCTAGTCAGTGTCACCCTGCTTTGGACTTTGGCTAAAGGTGGGTGCACACTGTGCGATTTTGGCCACGATTTGGTCATCTGAGACAAATTTTAAGAATCATAAAAGATTCCTATAATCCTAGGCTAAAATCTGTAATCTTTGATCGCTAGTTTGACATGTTCACAGACAGCCGATTAATGACCGTTGCGATCAGATTTTACCTCCGACGAAATTCTGGCAGTGTCAGAAGACTTGGCACACAGTCCTGCGGTGTGACTTCTCCTACGACAAACGTCAAATTTTCTTTGTTTTTCAAGACAAGCAATGACCAAAATTAACGCTAGAGATTTCTTTGTTAGCCACCATTTCAGTGTCGCGTGTAATGCAGCTCACTGTCACGGAACGTGTGTGGGTTGATCATGTAAAACTCCGGACTAATTTTCATGCGCGCATCCGTTTTTAACGTGTCTTGACTGTCGTACAGTCTGACATAAATGACAGCTGAGATCCCACAGTGTGACATGAGGATCATGAATTTACAGTCTGACAAGTAACAATCGTAAAGGACTATTATAAATCGCACAGTGTGCACCGGGCTTTAGAAACACTTTTTTTACCCAAATACACGCTAATGACAGTGTTGAATGCTTTTGGTCTTTGAAAACTCTTTCAGTGGCTTTTTAGATCCCAAAGAACTACAGTAAAATGTGAGCTTTCTTTATTCCCAAGCACAAAAATCCTTCACATGCTCATACAATGAAGCAGATGGGATGATTTGCGAGTTTTCAACAGCCTGCCTGTGGTAGCTTTATTTTTTTTTTGTTTTTTTTTTTTATTTTTTTTTTATGGTCCTGGCTTTTACTGCTTTATGAACCAGAGTGAATCTGGACAATATTGAGTTTCTTTGGTCTATTCTTCCACCCGTGTAGGCTGATGAGTCTTGACATCATGTCCTCTATGAGGCACCACAGTCTCTGTCATGAGTGCAGTTCTCTGTACCCACTTGCACTCATGGAGAGAAAATGCTGGCTTCTGAAATCAAAGTGCCACGCAGCTATTAAAATAAAAAATTTACACGACGTATTTATGAAAGAAGAAAAAAAGATAGTTTGGAAGGTGAACGGTCACTCTTATGGAAGTAAATTAATGCCAAATATTTTTGAAATAAAAGCTTGTTGAATTGCACTAACTGAAAAAAAAATGCATTACATTAACTGTAATGCATTTTGATGCATTGTATTTTTAAGGCTTGCATTTTTATGGGCTGAAATTCAACATGGTTGTATATTTAAGCTGTGAATATTTCAGTTAAAAATATTTCACACACATTTTCATTATTAAAAATTCAATAATTTATGTTCACCTTTCAGATTTCACATCCAAAATATTCATACTGTTAAAAAATACAACCTACAATATTTGACTGGCAATTTTCGGTCCATTTTATTTCGCTTTACAAATTCACTTCCACAAATTCAGTGGTTCAAATTCGGCAGAAAATTCAACATTTCACATCCGGGAACTGCAGGAAAAGCAGTAGATTGCCGATGCATGAACTCGGTTAGTCTTCTTCACCAGCAGGCGCCGCTAGTGCGTGTTGACGAAGACCAAAGCAACAGTTAGAAACAGACCATTCATTCATTATAACGGATTTGGAGAAATGGAGCAAGTGGTAAGTGAATGTGTGATGATTATCAGGGCCAGTATAAAGGCAGAAAAGCTGATAAAGCTGCGTTTATGTTTAATTCAGTGTCTTCATGTTTACTTTCCTTGTGTGGGCTACATGTAAGCAGCTTTCTCTCCAGTGAACGAGATTATAACGTTATTTCCCAATGCTGATGTACAGATCAAACGTTAAATCTGAGGCAGACATATATTTCTCTCAGTTGTTTAGTTTCCTTAACTTTATATCGCGGCGCTGTGTTGTAATAGGGTTTCCCTCATACGCCATAGGATTCCCCTGCCATCAGGACATATAAAACTCTTAACACAGCTTAATTAGGATGACCATATGTGCCATTTTCCCAGGATGCGTCCTGTACAGGATTTCTAAATTGCCTAAAATGGCTTAAGCCCTTGCCTCTTTAATCGTGAAAGTGGTCATATCGATGTGCCCCCGGAACGCGATTTAGGAGCGCGATTTCTACACGGAGGTCTGTGCAAGCCACTGTTCTTATTGACAGTCTTCATGCAATGCATTAAAATGTTGTCGTATTTGCAATGCTTTGACCGTTCTCTGTAGATCCAGCCTTCTCGCAAGCCACGATTGGTCGATTATGTATAATGTACACTACTGGTCAAATTATTTTTCGGTCATTACCTTCCGCAAATATGAAAACTAAACCAAAACTGGGACATTTTATGCAACTTATAAATCCTGGACAGGACGCGTCCTGGGAAAATGGCACATATGGTCACCCTGGCTTAATGGACTAGTACAGTGATATAAAAGACCGAACTCGCACCTTATTGGTGATGTAGGTTGTACTATATAGGCTCCAAGAGAGTAGATACAGGCATAAAGTTGGTTTGACGTTGATCGTTTGATATTCGCAAATTTAGGGACCGTCTCTAAAGTTACGACATTGGTATTCACGTATCTACCTTCAATAGCATTTAAAGAGAATAACTTAGTCACAAAACTAACTGTAAATTGTTCATCTAGGTGTCAGGTATGATGCACGCCTTTTAGATTTTTGATGTTTATTAAAATAAACGGTAACACTTTACAATAAGGTTTATTATTTAACATTAGTTAACTACATTAGTTCATATGAATTAACAATGAACTGCACTTCTACAGTATTTATTAATTTTTGTTAATGTTAATTTCAACATTTACTAAGACATTATTAAAAAGTATTTTGGAAGTGAAATCTGAAAGGTGAATATAAATTATTGAATTTTTAATAATAAAAATGTGAAATATTTTTAATTTAAATATTCACAGCTTAAATATACGACCATGTTGAATTTCAGCCCATAAAAATGCAAACCTTAAAAATACAATGCATCAAAATGCAAGCACAGTTAATGTAATGCATTTTTTTTTTTTTTTTTTTTTTCAGTTAAGGCAATTCAACAAGCTTTTATTTCAAAAACATTTGCCATTAATTTACTTACATACACTCTGGTATGGAAGCTTGTTTCCGCCACTGAATAAAAAAAAAAAAAGATAATTGCGACCTTTTATTCTTGCAAGTCTGATTTTTTTTTCTTGCAACTGAAAATGACTTCTTTTCTCAGAAATGTGAGATATAAACTCACAATTGACCCTTCGCCAGGAGTTGATTGACAAGCGATCTAACCAATCATAACGCAGAATACGCCATTTTGTCCGACAAAGCAGTCAGGAGAAGATTAACCTCGGTGGACTTGAACTTGAAAAACTTGATCGGTTCATGAGCTGCTTGAGCACTACAGCGATCTGTCACGACATGTTAAAGAGCCACAAAACATTTTTTATTGTTTGAATTTCTTTAAACAATTTGAAAGCTGGGAATTTGTTTAATATCATAAACCTGCTCTGTCTTGTCTGTCAACGTGTCTGTCAGTGTCCTCTTTGCTCCGCGTTGTATTTTTCACTCTGTGTGGTGTGACAGCGCCATGGCTTGTCAGACAAAGCAACAGTAACTAAGGGGAGCGGGTCATTGTGAAGGGTCAATTGTGAGACTCTATTTCTTGCAATTGCGAGTATATATCACACAATTCTGAGTTTATAATGTGCAATTACAAGTTTATATCACATAATTCTGAATAAAAAAGTCAGAATTGCAAGATGTAAACTCGCAATTGCAAGAAGAAAAGTCAGAATTGTGAGATAAAAAGTCACAATTACCTTTTATTTTTTATTCATTGGCAGAAACAAGCTTCCACTCTGGAGATTTTGTAGTAAACTCTAAAAAAGTATCTACAATATTAGAAATGCTTGTATTGGTCAGGCTATTTTAGGTAATTTATCAGAAATTTCCATGTAATATAGAGATCCTTCTATTACTGACGGTGAGTTTTGCACAGGCAAGCAGCATTAACATCTTCTTGAGAAAATGTAAAATGTAATTTACTCTACTCTGAAAGTACTCAATAATTTTTGTTTCAGGTGAGTACCTGAAATAATGTCTGCATAGACAGCTCACTGGAAGACTTGTTTTTTTTTCTCAGTACACACCAGTATGGTCTCATAAGTGTGGTTTGCAGTGGAGATGGAGACAGAGATTCATGCTCCTCTATGGGAGGCACAGTTCACACAGCACCTGCTCCACAGTCCAACTGCTCCATAACCTGCTCAAGTCAGCCTTTTCTTCATGAAAGACAGATATAAAAAAAAAAGAAAAAAAGAAAATGACTGCTGCTGACCACTGAAAACAGCTGTATCTGGGGCTGATATATTTATGGATACTAAGAAATAAAGCATAATAAATACAACAGAACATTTTTGAAAACAAGTACAAAAGCTATAAATCCTGACAACTTATGTATGTTACATGAGAGTAAAATTTTAATGAGTAAATTCTGAAAGAGTGTCTCTCAAAAGATTTTCATGCAGGTGATAAACGTCTGTAACCATAGTTCCCTGAGAAGGGAACAAGAAGCTGCATCAATGACACTTTGGGAATGCCTCTGCATGATTGAGTCTGAAGCACAACTAGTCCAATGGCAAGATGGAACGTCACGGGTGGGTGACGTCATGGCCAGGAAAGCATAAAAGCACATCTGGAATAACCGGCGTTAGCTTCAATTTGCTGAAGCAAGTCGATCACATGGACAAAGGAAGTATGGCAAAGTGACGCAGCGTCTCATTACCTTCTCAGGAAACTAAGGTTACAGACATAACTTAAGATGTTCCCTTTTGGGGGAACTCACGCAGTATCAGTGACGCTTTGGGAACGATAATGCCCAAACGCCATGCTTACAAGACATGAGCACCTGTGAACCTGGAGCAGCGCCCAGGTTAAAGTCGTAAAATCTTACGAATGTAAGCGGAGAGGACCAGCCCACCACATCACAAATGTCTTGAAGGGAGACACCTGAAATCAAGGCCTTGAAGGCCGCCATACTCCTCGTTGAGTGAGCTCTGACAGCCAAGGGTGAAGGCTGACCAGAAACCTCACAAGCCAGATGAATAGCCTCAATTATCCATCTGCTGAATGTCTGTTTGGACGCAGGGAACCCCTTCTTAGGCAATCCAAAACAGACACATATCTGATTGGTTTTCCTCCACAAGGCAGCTCTGTGGACATAAGTATCCAGCACTCTCACTGTACACAAAAGGTTTAGCTTTTCCTGGTCCTTATCTTCGAAAGGAGGGGGGCAGATGGCCTGTAAAACGATGGGCCATGGTACATTGGTCGGCACCTTAGGGACATAGCCCGGATTTGGGTACAGGAATGCCTTGACCAACTCAAGACACGTGGGGGATATCTACAGGGCCTGAATATCTCCTACTCTTTTTAGAGATGAAAAAACACAGTTTCCCTCCCCAAAGATACCACCCAAACGGATGTGGTAAGCCACAATGGCCACCACATAGACCTTTAGCGTGGAAGGGGAAAGCCCTGCAGAAAAACTATCTTGAAGAAATTCTAGCACTGAGCCAACTGGGCAGTTAACTGGATCCCACTGTCACATTCTGCACCAAGAAGTGAAGACTCTCCACTTCATAAAGTTTCCTTGTGGAGGGAGCTTTGGAGTGAAGTATGGTCTCAACAACCTCAGTTGAGAGACCTGAGTCTATGAGTTGGGCCCCCTCAGAGGCCGAACCCACAGGTTCCATATCTCCGGACAGGGGTGAAGGACTGTGCCTCCCACCTGAGACAGAAGGTCCCTCCTGACTGGAATTTTCAGGGTAGAGCCATCAAGGAGGGACGCTAGGGCTGAGGACCATATTCGGCTAGGTCAGTATGGCGCTAGTAGGAGCAGACTTATTCCGTCCTGGGGGACCTTCTCCAGAACTCCTGGGAGAAGAGCAATCAGAGGAAATGCATACAAACGCAGCCTCGGCCATGTCTGTACCATAGCATCCAGCCCCAGGGGGGCTGGGTGTGTTAAGGAGAACCAAAGTGAGACATGAACAGATCCACTCCCACTTGGCTGTAAACCTCTCATATACGCTTCACCACCTCTGGGTGAAGTCTGCATTCCCCGGGCCTCAGCCCCTGTCTCAACAGGATGTCTGCTACTACATTCTGGTACTGCGGGATGAATACTGCTCTCAGAGGATCACAGGAGGATCTGGTATGCCAGTTTGCATAGTGGACACGAATGCAGACCCCCCCCCCCCCCCCCCCCCCCCAGATGTGTTTTCTGTCCACTGAAACATGGTGGATGTAAACCAAATTGGATTATGTAACCTTTCTCTATAATATGCATGACCCATCGAGATACATCTGGCCTCTGGTGTACTCAAAGCAGCCACTTGACCTTAAGCGAACTGGTAGGAAATAACCAATTTGACTGCTTTTCAACCCTCCTCAGAGGGTGCGAGCCTGATGCAATGTTTTGTGGTGGACCATAGGATCTGCAGGATTGGCAGAATGGCCCCCTGAGGGCACCGTATAATGAGGTGTACACCACTCCACCCTGGAGGGGCTGCCCTCAGAAGTCTGACACTGGTGGCATCAGGACTTCTTTTTAGCTGAAGCCTTCTTCGCGAGAAGAACGGTTCTCAGATCCGCCTTCTGCTTAGGAGGCTTTGGCGAGGGAGATACCGCTTAAACGCTTCTGCCTGGAACTTTCCTGGAACCTCTTGACAACATTATTCATGGCATCGCCAAAGAAAGCGGAGCATCCAAAATAAAGGCTTATGTCTCTCTGTGGCCACCAGGGCTGCCATAGACCGCCCAATAACTGTAGCTGTCTCATTGGTGGCCCTAAGAGACAAATCACCTCACCATCCTCCAATTCCCTCAGCAGATTAGCCTGGTATGAAATCCATCTGAACCCCACAATCTCAGCTTCCGAGCTGCCTCGGCAGCAGTGGGGCCGGAACAGTGAGGAACACGAACCTAAACACTCTCCTTCTCCTCGAAGAGTGACAGGTGCGAGCGAAGTGTGCTAAGCGGCAGCATCTCACAATGCTCGCAGTCAGCGCTCTCGAAGGCTGACAGAGCACGATCTGCCCCCAAACACAAAACACAGAAGTTGTGTGTATCCCCATCTGTAAGGAAACAAGGGCAAGGAGGAACACATGACTTGACTGCCTGTTATTTCGCCATTTGATTTCCAGATGTGCTTTTATACTTTCCTGGTCCTGACGTCACCCACCTGTATTGCTCCATCTCGCCATTGGACTAGTTGACAAAGCGTCATTGACGCAGTGCGAGTTCCCTGGAAAGGGAACAGCTAGTACAGAATGAGTTTGGCCAGTGGTTGCATATATTATTGTAGAATGTTATTTATCCATATTTATCCATGATGTTGACCAGGTGAAGTTCAAGTGAGTAAAGATGTGGTGAGCCGAAAGTTTAAAAGATGAAATATGAAATATAATGTGCAAGATGATGATTTCCATTAAGTCATTTTAGCCCAGCCACATTCACTGTGAAGACTGTTATAATGGAATACTGATAACGCTGGGTCATTAGGAGTCTAACCTCTCCCAGAGGTGAATATTTTTAATGTCTGAATAATAAATAATAATATGAGAAAATCAAAAGCTAGAGAGATAAAAAGATTTAGTAGAATGTTTTCAGTTCAGAGGTCATCTACACTCGGGCTATTTGTCAGCGCTCTTTAGCTTTGAATGACTTGTAAATGAACTGCTTTGTCTGTCCCACATATGGGATTTAGAAAGTTCAGCAACGTCACATAACTGCCAGATTAAAACTGTGCTTTCATGCATTGGCTGAGAGACGGATGCGCGCAGCTCTTGTCATATATCACAGCTATGCAGTGTTTTCAGCCCCATAATGTTTTTTTTTTTAAGGTTTCAGACATTTAAATACGCTTAAGCACCAGTAAAACAATACATTTAGAGTTTATAAAATACACACTGATGTTAGACATTGGTGGAAGCAGCAATAACAATCCATTCAAATATAATTTGCCAACATTTATTCATATCAGACACATAATGGGCCTAAGTAACTATAAAGTTTACTCTATTATTCTTCCAGTTCACCAGCCACTTACTTGCATATATTTCAGGAGAAACTGATGAATTCATGTGCTGTAAATCCAACTGACAGGACTCTGCGAACTGCGGGGCAAACTAAGATGGCGGCGCCCATCTCGCGTGATCAAGATAAGGATCATTTATTAAGGTTTTGAAGCGACTGAATGCCAGTGGGCGGGGTCTATGGTGCGATGATGTATTACTATTCGTCAATTTCTTGCTCTGGAGGCAGTCATATGCACATGTATTTGCCTGTGTGATGACACAGATCCCTCAATATCAAAATGAGCCAATTTTGGAGCTTGATTAAATAAATACTTTGTTTATAATGAGGATGTTTTAAGCTATAAAAAAAAATGCTAGATGTTTTATTGGTACAAAGACCTCTTATATGTCAAAAGATTAGGGCAAATTTGATTCCTCATGTCATCTTCATTTAACATGAACATGAACATTTAAAAAAATGTTTAACTTAAATTTTGGTGTAAAATGACTACATTGCTGAATTAAAATGAACCCAAATAGGTTTTAAATTAAACCCAGAAATATTGGACATTATAAAATCACTTTTACACACACAGTGACTATCAAAAGGTAAAAAATTATTTAAAACGAGAACAAGGGCAAACATAGTCAAAAGTAACAACATGCATGTGAGAAGAAAATCAGAAAAGAATTGCAAATCAATAGCCACAGAGTTTATACAGTTAAGTGAAATTGTTTTTAACAGTTCAATGAACATTAATGAATATAATTTGCATTTAAGACCAAATTAGACTTTATTATTATTATTATTATTATTATTATTACGAAAACACTACACTATAAAATTATTCACTGGTTTCAACTTGTATAAAAACTGTATAAAAACTTATTCAAGCAAACAAAGGTAACAAGTAAACTTAGAAATTTAAGTTGACTCAACTTTAAACTTATAACTATGAATCCATAACCTTAAGTTGTTTACAAAACTACCTATAGGTTATAACAATTATCTAAAAAATTGATATGGTTTCCTAAAATATGGAGCTATATTATATTATTATTTTTTATTATTATTATTTTTTACAAACTAACATGACAACACAAATAAACCACAATATTAACACTGACATTATAACATTTGCATAACGTATTTAATTTTCTAAGACACAAGTATACATGTGAAAGAATGAGAGAGTGTGGATTCCTCCACTAAACAGATTATGTGCTAAAAGTTCATTGAGTCCATGAATACATACAGAATATGCTTCACTGCCACAATTTTCATGACCTTCTTAGGATAACTGATGTTCAGTCATGAAGAAGTTCCATCAGCACAGCAAAGGCATGCAGCATCCTTTAAATTATCCAGGACAATCTTCTCTTTTAAAAGCATTGTCACATCAATGATCTCCATTGGGGAAGGCCATTCTCTTTTTTGACCATCATTTATCCCTGTCACCATCTGTTCATCAGTGGGTTAAAAAGAGGAAAAAGAAAATTACTAAGTAACATTACTAAGAAATTTTTGTTGGTTAAAATTGAATAATTTTCAGACAGTGCATGCATCCACATCAGTAAGGGTATGTCAATTGTCTATTTTATCATTTCAACCACTTTGTGTAGTTGTTTAATGTCTCTTTCTACCACAGCACACTAGAATGTTACAATGGCAGCACCAGTGTGAGTGCATTTAATTCTATCTATTGTTATTGACCAACACAAATGATTCATGATTCAAAAATAGAGCTGGGCGATATGGCCAAATATATCGTCACAATACTTTGTTCCATATCATACGATATCGATATTTATCACAATATTCAAGGAAATTGAACATATTTGTTAGAACTGGAGAACAAATGTAAACAATTTGTTTGTTCACAGTTAAACTCCACAGAGTAAGCTACCTTTTAATTTAGGGCCCCATGAAATCCACTTTATTTTTCCTAAATTCTGTGTTTTCCATTATATATTTTTCTGGAATATATGTTTTATGATTTAATATAAATTTATCATCAAAAATGTTGTCTTGCTAAATTAATTAATACAACTTTAACAATTTAATCAGTCTTTTAAAAAGTAATCAAACAGTTTCAGTTTGAGTTTCAGTGTGTATTTGATAGTTTGGTAGTTTTTTTTTTTTTTTTCAAATGAAATGGGGAAAAGCTTGTGAAGTGACTCTAGAGCGTCTAGAGTGTCATCATACAGTGAGACTGCTGCTGGATTAGATTAATCCATACAGTAAAAATGTCCAGAGCTTATTGTTATAAGTTTTTTAATCTTGATATGATATTGTTTATTGCCCAGTCCTATTCAAAAGCCATGTTTTTGCCACAGTGTCTATATTTAGGGGCCAGTGGCTCCCACAGCATGTAGTGTGGAGTCCTGTGAGATGTTTTTCTGTCATTGTGAAGCTTAACAGTTAACAGGCCAGAAAATTCTTTAAGTAAAAATATAAAAATAACTTTTGGAAAACTACTTCTTTGTTTAAGTTTTAAAACAGACATGACATGCACATACCTCACAAATTTTGATGAACTTGGAGGGCTGCTATTTAAAGTATTAGTTCACCTAAAAATGAAAATTGTCATAATTTACTCTCCCTCATGTTGTTTCAAAACCATAAGATTTTTGTTAATCTTTGAAACACAAATGAAGATATTTTTTAATATTATCTCATTTTTTTGTCCATCCATTGCAAGTCTGGGAGTCTAACATTTTCAAGTCTTCTGAACAGACATGAACAGAATATGTTATGAACAGATTTAATTTAGGATTTTATTCATATACAAATATTGGTATGGATTACTACAACAACTTTGTTTTTTTGAATACTTATTATCTAGACTGTAAACGGCTCAAAAAAAAAAAGAGAGAGAGAGAGAATATTAAAAATATCTTCATTTGTGTTCCGAAAAAAAAAAAAAAAAAAAAATATATATATATATATATATATATATATATATATATATATTTATCTAAAAATAAACTCAAAAGAATAAAGCATTCCTAGGTCTCTGGCTTGGTACATCTACAAAAAACAAACATGGTTTTATCAAAAACAATTGATAACAACGTGGAATTTAAAACTTTACTTACCATAAATCATCTTTTTGTAAATATGACACAAGAAACCCACTATATTAAAGAGTCTCTTTCATTTAATAAAATGAGACATGAGACAAATGAGGCGAAAATGGTCCACCTACCAAGAAATCTCAAAATACTTTTGGACAAAAACACTTGATAATGACTTTAATTTTTTATCTTTACTTACCATAAACCATCTTTCACTCGTTTCCGCCTGAAGACGCTGAGAAAATGACGACTTCACGCATTGGAGTCGTCCGTGTTGTTAACGTGACATGCATGCTCTCTTTCACGTCCGGGTTACTTACAGATAAGAATGATTTTCAACCCAAAATTGGATTAAATCAACCCAGCATCCTTACCCAGCATTTGGATTGAGAAAATAACCCAGAATTTAACATGAACTGATACTGAACAGTTGTATTTCTGAAGGATCATGTAACATTGAAGACTGAAAATTCAGCTTTGCCATCAAAAGAATAAATTACATTTTAAAATATATTAAAATAGAAACTTTTTTTTAATTAATAATGATAGTTTTATTGTAATAATAATTCACAATATTACTGTTTTTACTAGCTATGTATTTGTTCAAATATATGCATCTTTGGTAAGCATTGGAGAGTCACTGCAAATGTTAAGCACTCAAAAGCAACATATAATATACGGAGGGAATGCATTACTTATTAAATGTGCATATGGTAGCATCCACCACCTGGTTTGAGGCTGGCTCTTGTTATTGACCTAGATATACAGGATGCTTGTGCTATTTTTACATTTATTTAAAATAAAGCTTTCCATGTAATTAATGACAGAAAAAGATGATTATTGTCAACTTCCAATAGATCTTTTTAGATGTAATAGATGTAAATGATTTGCATGTGTTTGGCAGGAGGGAGAGAGTATTGCATATCCTGCATTCTTTCAAATGCTTGCAAAATATGTGGCATCTCCTAGTTCAGCTCTATGTGCAGGGTGGTCCAGTGATGCATGGATGTGCACTGCCTACCTCATGCATATCCTGCATGACAGTGATGGAGAGCGGGTACAGTACTAACCTGGGTTGAAAGCCGGCAGCAGATTAGACAGGACCACCTTGAAACCTCGGCTCTGTGTGAATCTAGACAGTGGGGGGAGCAGACCGTCTGTGCTGCCTGTCTCTCAATTCACACCCATGACTACATTCTGTACCATTCAGCTCATAGAGCGAGACAGGAACTGCAATTCTGCAGCTTTATAACTGTGTTAACTGCAAAGCATTTACGGTATAGCAGTGAAAAAAAAAAAATACTTTAATACAATGAGATCTGAATATATGACAATATAGAGATGGCATTGGCATGCAATTCTGTGAGAGCAGAAAAGTCTTTTAACTCCACATGCATGAGATCTCACCATGATAGATGTTTTTCAGCCTCACTTTATATATTCACATACACTTAAGAGATGGTTTGAAACCTTTAGCAGCATCTGACAAAATAAGATATGATAGTTTCTATGCAGCATTTATGTTTGGCCAGCAGGGGCAGCAGATGTGGCAGGATTGTAGCAGGATATTTATTATACTTACTGTATTACTGGAGGGAATCTGTGAGCACTCATTATACACATATTTCAAGATTTCATGATTTTTTTATTTATTTTTTTATTTTTTTCTGTTTTGATCAGAATGTCAGTGAAATAATACCCTATATCTACTCAAAAAAAAAAAAAAAAAAAAAAAAAAATTGTGGCAACAGATTACAAGCAATAATTAAAATTTAACAAATAAGAATTTAGTTAAAATTAATCAAAAAGTGAACCATTTAAAATGAGCGACTGCAAATAGCGGACAAATAAATTAGGTAAAATTTAAACAAAAATATTAGGTTCATTGGACAAAACTATATTAATGAATACTACTTAATGAAATTATTTTGACATAACACAAAATTAGGTTAATATTATTGATAATATTAAGTGGATTATTTAAATTAATGTATTTTAATTAATTAAATTGGATTTTAAATATAAATAACAAACAGACGTCAAAGAATAAGAACTCTTTATTTATCAGAAAATTGGGCAATACAAATGAAGACAAGGATTGCAGGATTGCAGATTAACGGTGTTGCATTCTGTAATGTAAAAGATCACCCCTTGTTGCAATCTGCAGATTTTACACCACCATCTTATTAAGTTGCACCTATTAAAAACACATGAGAGAAAACAACAACAACACAAGTAGCCTACATTTAGACGTTTTAAAGGTTAACTGCATTTTTTTGCACTTTAATTCATTTTTGTGACTCTAATACCTAATTATACTGTGCAACCAAATTAATCTATGTTCAAAGTTTGTTGTAAGAGTTAAATAAAATGTTGAAAATATAATAAGGGCTGGAAAGGGAGTGGTGCATGTGAGCACTGGAAACAGCACTGTTGAATGGCAGCGATAGGCTAATAGTTTTAGCTTATCTGCTTTAGCCATTAATCGTGGTGGTATTATTATATTAACACACAACCTGGACAATTAACAAGTTTTAATAAATAGATTAAATTATCTTCCTTACCTTTGTCAAAGAATTAGCTAAAAATAGCGACGTCAGATGTCATCGTCGTCAGCCTCTACATTGTAAGGGGGAATCCAGTAAAGCCAGGCCTCGTGAACATAAACCATTCAATAGTAGTGCTCAATAGGTTTACAGCTGCTTTATTTAGCCTTCTTTGTTAATATTAACACAAAACTAAGCAAAGCCCCCCCAAAAAGCGCCATCAGAAATGTCCTCACACTGTCTGCTGCGGAAAACTCCATGTCATTCCTTCATTCATTGAAAACAACTCATTTCCATCATGTTGGATTCACTCAATATTCTCTCTGTTTAGAATTACTCAATAAGAATAGATAAATCCTTAAAAACAAAATTGAGTAGATTTTTTTTACAGACAATTTTAATTAATTTAAAACAAAAACAAACAAACAAAAAAACTGTCCAAAAAACAAGAAATTATTTTTGTTAAATAAAGTTTACATATTAAATTCCATGAAATCTACAAACCCACAGAATGACTTTTTACAGTGTAATATTTATGAAACTGGTATTTGCTGCTATCAGATCATTACAGAAAAGTACATGAAGTCACAGTAATGCAAAAGCAAGATATTTAAAATTCACTTTTATTAAATTTAAATGCCAGGTACAACCTTGAAATATCTTTTATGAGTGGTGGGGACTATTTTTTGGCATTTTTCTGTCATCACTAATGGATCATTTCAGTTGACACTGACTTCAAGCTTTCTTGTTTAATGTGAACATACACTATTGTTCAAAAGTTTGGGGTCAGTAATTTTAGTTATATTTTTATTAAGTTATCAAAAGCAAAAGTTTATATTGTTAAAAAAAACATTTTAAATATTCTTTTGAACAGTATTGTACATATCACTTCAATTTGATGGAAATGGTAATTTGCATTAGGAAATAAACAATAGTTATCATCTTTACTGAGTTAAATAAATCAAATTGTTCTACTCACACCTAAGCAAAAAGGACAAATTGAAGAGTTTGTGAGAACTAGTGGTTCTTTGGCCTTAAATAGATTACTGTTAAGTGGAGAGCACGCATGACAGCTTTGCCACTTTTTTGCTCTAGCTCTGGAACACTTTGTATTTGCTTCCACAAGACAGAATCAGAACAATACAACTGGTCTCAATGGGCTGGACATTTGGGAGAGAGAGCCCAGTCGGAATGCAAATGAGGAACACTTATATAAACAGGCTCCAAAATATACAAAGGCTGAGGTTGCTTGAAAGGGCTTTGGAAGAGCTGCTTAGAGAGGAGGCTGTCATAATGTCTTGGATAAACTAACTGTCTATGCTATCCAAAATGCATCTCACTTCTCTTGCTACTTTTGAACACTCTACACTATAACATACTTTAACTCATTTCTTTCAAATTCTTTAGCTATCATTTTAAATCATTCAGATATAATACAAGCAAACTACATATTTTGTTTTAAAAAACTGCGAGGCCCCTTTTAGGGCATTATTAAATTACCATAATAGCTAGACAGGTGTTGATAACTATATTATCACTTTTAACAAGAGACAAGGGAATCTTTTATTTCAGCAAGGCAGATGTGGTTCTGGCCTCATTCTTGATCCAGTCAATTACAGGAGCCCATCTGCAAATTAAAATTGTGTTACTTCTTTTAGGTTCCTTAAATATGTTACTTTGAATTTTTTATTATTTTTTTAAAATTTATTTATTGTAATCCATTACTTATTTACTATAAAAGTCCAGTTATTTTTTATTGATCTATTTGTTTTTGATCCTGGAGGCACATTTTACTTATCCTTTTACAAATTGTGTATATATATGATCATATATATATATATATATATATATATATATATATATATATGATCATTTATTATAGTATTTTTTTTTTTTTTTTTTCTAGCAAAGCCGGGGTTTTAACATGTTTTGTCTTATTTTGTTCTAGGGCTGGAGATTCATCATATCACCACAAAATCCCAAATTTGCCTTTGAATATGCTCATTGTCCCAGACATTTGCTCTGTCCGTCTGTCCTTTTCTGGGCCTCTGGGTTTTTATTATTATTATTATTGATGTTGTTTTGTTTTGTTTTATTTATTTATTTATTGTTCTCTACCATGTTTTTCATTCTGCCTCTTAGTCTGACCATGAAGTTGTGGCAGATAAAGCAATCTTCCCCTCTCCTTTTAGAACTCCAATAATGTGCCAGGATGCTGTGAATATTAATGGCCTCATCCAACCTTGGCCTCCGCTGAATGACAGGGATGGGAAATGCAAGCGGGAATCTAATAAGACCTGATTGTCAACATGGAGTTGTTTGTTGCTTTGGCTGCAATTAAACTCCCAGGCCTCTGTCCCTGTGCTGATGGGGAAAAATGAGCAACACAGCAGCAGTTGGTAATCATTATGACATAGAATGAAGGTCAAGTGCGTCTGTCTGTCTGTTCATCACTCTGTCTGTCTGTCTAATCTCTTTTTTTTTTCTTCTTAACTGGAATTTTTTCTACTGTCCCATCCAATTTAAAATTTGTGAGACCAAAATTGTTCTTATGAAGTGTGTGATCTAAAAATGTGATCTTAAAATATCTAAAAAAAAACAAAGTACACTGTAAAACATGATTTTTCAAATTTGTAAATAAATCAAAGATTATTGGAGTATATTTCACACACACACACACACACACACACATCAGGGGCGTTTCCTCCGAGGAGGCAAGGAAGGCAGTGCCTCCTGAAAAAAAAAAGAACACAAATATTACAAATTATGACATTAAAAAGAGCGCAAGTTACTCGTATTTCTTAAGGAACACTGCATAACAACAGCAACACCCGCAGGTAAAGGTACAGCAGCAGGCATGCCTCATTTTGCTCTCATAGAAAACCATAGAAAACCATTAGACCCCATATAGCGTGCGGTGGGTTTTGTGGGGGGTAATTGAGAATGAATGGGGGAAAGTCACGTGAGAGGAGGCAATGTCTCCATCGCGCTATGATTGGATGTAATTGGTTATGATTGGATATGGTTGGTTTGTGCGATAAATCCCGCCTCTTGTTGACATGCGCGTTCCGCACGTCAGTTTAGATGGATAAATGATGGCGTCAATCACCTAGTTAGATATCACCACTTTATGTCATGTAAAAATCAAACTTACATTTTTTTTAGTGCAATCAGCTTGGTGAAATTAAAAATACATCTTTGTGTCTGTGACAGACGGTGTTTACGGAGCATGACTGATGATCCAAAATAGCCTAAGTTGACTATTAAAAAGAAAGACATCAATACATAAATAAAATATTTTGTTTTAATTGTTACAGCCTTTAGTTATTGTTTTGGAATGAATGTAGAACTGCTTAAAACACTAACTTGATGAGATTGGTTTTGAAAAATAGACATTACATTGTTAATGTAAAATTACAAAATAGAATTGTATTTGGTTTCTTTATTTCTTTTTTGATGTAATGTAAAGTAATGTTCATTTAACAAGGAAGATGTGTCAACGTTAAGAGTAATGCACATGAATTTACATTTGATTCATAAAAAAATGTGCCTCCTCATTTCAGAACACCACTGCACGCCACTGAGATAGCATAGCATAGAACAACGTCTTGCCCAAACTTTCCTCACACATCTATGCCCTCCCACACACACCCTCCTTACTTTCCCCCTGACTCAAGTCACTGAAAGTTCTCCAAGAATGCATATTCTATGAATGATGTATCTTGTGTATCTATTGTTTTTTCCCTTTCATGTTTGGTATCATTTTAAATGTCTCAGTGCGATTGATGAAATGGTCTCATAGCAGTCATTTGAATTATGAGAAAGATTGAAAACTCAGGAGAATTCTGTTCTCCTTTTGAGTGGTGTCTCTCTAAGATATCTGATAACCTTCTTCTCTCCCCCAAAACCAGGTGTCAGTGTAGTAAATATTTACAATCCTTTTGTTCTGGTCTGGGTATTTAAGGGAAAGAGCAAAGCAGTAATGGGGGATCTTCTGTAGACAGAAACCCACATGCAGTGATGGGTGAATGTCTGAAGACACTCACACACCACTGTATGCATTTCTTACTCTTAGAGTCATCTTTGAGCAATTGATGTTATGTATTTATGATTTTTGAATTGGCTTCTAATTGTTTAAATGTGTAATTGGCATGACACATTTTTAT
Organism: Elopichthys bambusa; assembly: GCA_037101425.1. NCBI lineage: Eukaryota > Metazoa > Chordata > Actinopteri > Cypriniformes > Xenocyprididae > Elopichthys > Elopichthys bambusa. The sequence goes on from CM074432.1 coordinate 20,162,739, forward strand.
CTGACAAATAAATGTTACATTCTGATTTATTCTGGGCTCTCCTGAATACGCGCCGGCCCTGTGCATGAATGAATGGAGTAGTAGGCACGTCATCTGAAGACCTTTTGTATGGAAGCGGCAAAATTGAATACACTTTTTGTACAAGTGAGCAGTAGGCAACCGACTAAATGGTATTAGCTAACTTATTACACCCTCTGACGAAAGATCAGACCGGCGAGTTTGCATGCATGAGTTTACCACAAACCTGGGGCACGTATCTCTGAGCGGCATTGGGTCCGTAATGAACGAATTATTGACAATATGAGATAACCAGAATAATCAAATATCTAAATTAATACATGACCAATGATTAATTCCTAATTGGAAACACAATTTAAGAGTACTACTCATTTGAAATTGGAGTCAGATTAAACGAGCAGCTAACGTAAAATTGAAACTAAATTCTAAAAATTAAGTGAACTTCACAGGGGCGCTGAAAAGACATACACGCATGATACCTTCACTGAGGCCATCGGAATTCGTTTTTGGGGAGACGGGGGGTTCCTTACAGTGTAGTATAATTTATTATTATAATTGACTGCACTGCGAACCAACATACATTGTGAGATACAAGTAAAGACTAAAGGCCAGAAGCTACCTGACTTATAAATGGAGTTTTGCAGGTTTGTGAGGCGAATTTAATACCGCAAATCATCATTCACTGCAAAAATTTGGTATTGTATGTGGGAACATGAATTTGATGAATCCAAAGCGAACCTTTTCACCTGCAGATTGTATGAACATGAACTTGTGAACTCATAGTTTTAAATGCAGGCTTTATTATGAAATATAGAGCTCTCTTGTGACATTTAAACACAAAGCAGTTTCACTCTTTTGTTCTAGGCATGGTTTGCTGTCTTTTAAGTCTACCTTTGGACCAGTGAGAACTCAGCCTTTGTACCTTAGCTTTGGCTTTTGCCAGAGGCTAGAGAGACAATAGCCATTTTGTAGCAGAGGAAATCCCAATAGGGGATCTGTTTTCTTGGACTTTTTACTCCTAAGAGCAGGTCCCAATCAAAAGAAGCTAAATTCTGCTAGCTCAATATGGTAACTGAAAGCCAGACATCTCTCAGGATTGGATATGCTGCTTGAAGGTGTAGTGGTTCAGCTGAAAAGAAGCTGAGGGCCTAATAAAATTGCTTTGTCCTGTTTTAGCACATTAGACAAATTAGAAAACCTGGAAAAGAATTCTTTTTGAATTATTGTTGTATTTAGTTTTAATGTGTTGCACAAATGCCATACTTAAATATAAGCATTTGCTGTTTATTGATGTTTGTGTGCACTATAAATGTAATTCCCTTTCAGTCGGTCACATTCGACGTACGTCAATAGTGACCGATGAATTGGGATATCGCCAGAGAGCCCTATCAGCTTCGAGTGAATTAAAACAAGCCAATGGAATTGGCGTGCAATATTTGCATAATGCGCACCACCCCCGCCAGGTGGATATAAATACAGAAGCGGATGCAATCGCACTCTGTCTTTCCAACGGCCGCCGGCTGGCACGGTGAACCGGTGTTCAGGGGTGTCCATTACACTCGCGTGTCCCTGGACAATGCACCTGTTCTCCGCGCAGAGATTGCTGTCCTCCTGGCGAAGGATGCAATCGAGCCGGTCCCTCCAGCCATTATGAAGTTCATTGTACCCAAGAAAGGCGGTGGGTTACGGCCAGTCTCGTCTAACCTGACAGAGAAAGCTTACAGAGCCTGTGGAGAGGCTGATTCTGCCCTGCATGCCATGGCCCTTTTACAGGTCTACCAGTCCAAAGCGCTTATGGACATGCCCCAGGGTGGTCTTGACCAACAGCTTCTGGGGGAGCTGTGCGCCGGACACTGCCCTCTGCCAGCTGTTCTATTCCCTGACCGAGGGCACGCTCAGCATGGATGCTCTGGCACACAGCTGGCCCCGGGGCCTACGCAAATATGCGTTTCCCCCAGTGAGCCTTCTCGCACAGCTCCTGTGCAACGTCAGGGAGGATGAGGAGCAGGTTTTGCTAGTGGCCCCGTATTGGCCCATTCGGACCTGGTTTTCGGATCTGACGCTCCTCGCGACAGCACCTCCTTGGCCAATTCCTCTGAGGAAGGACCTTCTGACTCAGAGACAGGGTACCCTCTGGCACCCGCGTCCCAACCTGTGGAAACGTGGAGGTTCTAAGTGATCTCCCCCAGTCGGTTGTAGACACTATCACTTCCGCTAGAGCTCCTTACACTAGGAAGTGTTGAAGTGGAACCTGTGCGTTGAATGGAGTTCCTTTCACCGAGAGGACCCCCGATCATGTTCGGTCAGGTCTGTGCTTTTCTGTCAGTTGAGTTAAAAGTACTGTCCCTTAAGACCGTCCTCCTGGTTGCATTGGCCTCGGTCAAGAGGGTAGGGGACCTGCGCGCATTTTCGGTAGATGAATCATGCCTAGAATTCGGGCCCGGTGACTCTCACGTCATCCTGAGACCCCGGCCTGGATATGTGCCCAAGGTTCCTACCACTCCCTTCAGAGATCAGGTAGTGAACCTGCAAGCGCTGCCTCCAGAGGCTTTGCTCTGTCCCGTCCACGCTCTGTGCCTGTACGTGGATAGAATGCGAAGCCTCTGTCTGTTACAGAAGCCAGCAGAAGGGAAAGGCTGTCTCCAAGCAGAGGATAGTGGACGCCATCGCCTTGGCTTACCAGTCCCAAGGCGTGCCTTGCCCGCTCGGGTTGAGAGCCCACTCCACCAGAGGAGTGGCCTCTTCCTGGGCGCTGGCGCACGGTGCCTCGCTGACAGATATCTGTAGAGCTGCGGGCTGTGCGACACCCAACACGTTCGCTAGATTCTATAGCCTTTTTTGTGGAACTCGCTCCGGTGTACTCGCTCCCAGTAGCTAGTAAATGCAATTTACAGCCATCTCAGGGACTCCATATGCGTACAGCCCACGGCCAGTCCATATGTCTATTCCCACGTAAATTCCTCCCCTCCGGGTAGGTTGTGGCCTCCACAGTGTCCCCTACGGGTTCACTTCCCCAGTGTTTTACTGTAGTGGGTCTTGCGGAATGGCAGTAGACTCTCTCGGTGTAAGCTCGCCCCCTTCTCCACCCCCCTCCACCTGGAAGGGGTCAGTAACTGTGGCGCTTTATTTGGGATCCCAATTTGTCGGTCACTACTGACGTACGTCGAACGTGACCGACTGAAAGGGAACGTCTCAGTTACGTATGTAACCCTCGATCCCTGAAGGAGGGAACAGAGACATACGTCCCATCACCACAGTTCCTGTGCCCTCACTGTAGTGCAGACTTAGGTTGTCTTCTCAGCGAAAAACAGAGTGTGATTGCATCCGCTTCAGTATTTATATCTGCCTGGCGAGGGCGGTGCGCATTATGCAAATATCGCACGCCAATTCCATTGGCTTGTTTTAATTTACTCTAAGCTGATAGGGCTCTCTGGCGATATCCCAATTCATCGGTCACCTCCTTCAGGGAACGAGGGTTACATAAGTAACCGAGATGTTTTCTTTGTTAAGGTGCACTAAAATGGTAACAGGGATTATTAGACTAATTTAATTTGATGGAGTAATTTGATTTTGCAATTGTTTACTGTACCATTTAAATGCTCACTTACGGATATTATTCTGTTCTACTGAGTCCGCTTGATTCAGGTTTGAATATCTGAAAAACTGAGAGTAACTTTGTGTTTCTCTAGAAACTATTAGTGTGCACAGTCATGAAATAAAATGTTCTTAATGTTGCATTAAGAATTTCCTGAAATGAAAGATGCCAGGAGAAGTGGTTTCTGCTGTTATTAGAACAGATTAAATACACCGTACTGCTGGGACTTGCTCCAGAGACCAGTCATTCAAGAAGAGAATCTATCGGATCTTATCTCCATATTTGCTATAAAGTTACTACAGAATTGTAATACAGCTGCAGATTTTATTTTGCCAAGAGTGCTTTGTTGCAGAAAGGTTGATTTCTAGTAGAAGACTGATAAGGAGCAGAGAAAAAGAGGATTAGGGTGAATGGATACACATGTACACTAATCAATTATTATTATTTTTTTTTATCAAATAAATGCATTTTATTTTACAGATCTTTAACTACTATGTACTAACATTTCAATTAATAATTTGATACAATGCACTTACTGTACATACATGTTTTACCATTGTACTTCTATTTACCTGCATGTAATTACAGCTGTAATTAATTTCTGTAATTACGTTTTACACTGTTTACTCTTCACTTATGCCTTAACCCACCCTTAATCCTACCCATACCATCAAACCTGTCCATAACCAAAAGTTAAAGACACCTACTTTAAATCCAAAAAAGGAGCTTACGATTGTACGTTTTTTAACAGAGTGCAAGAGAGAAACATATACACACATATATTCTTTACAGAATAACTTGGATATAGACCTCCATAGGTTTATATGTAACACAGGATCATGCCAAATAACTGCATCAATAAAGAGACCACAGAACACTGGAGAGCTGAATCTGTACAAGAACATTAATATACCACACTCTTGGCTCAGAGTCGGTTGCAACACAATCACTAGCCTAACCTTGTTATCTGTTGCTTTGGGGACATGATAAGCATTACAGATAAAATGTTTACAAAAGTAGCTAACTAAGTAATTTTGCCATTGGTTAATGAAAGGATCATTTTGAAGCACTGTGAAGGAAATAAACACCCAAGTGAAAATACAGCATTTTAGCCTAAATCAAGACTGACCTTATAATATCATCATCATAAATTATTGAGAAGTCTGTATGAAGTGTCGTCTGAAATTTTCTTCTAAGATGAACATTTTTATCAAGCTTGTATGTTTAGGTTCAGTAATTTCACTTTAATGGCAATTAATAGGTCCCTTTCATTGCCATTAAAGTTAAATAACTTAACATAAACATAGAAGCTTGATAAAAATGTTCATTTTAGAAGAAAATTTCAGATGGCACTTAGAGGCTTTTGCATCTGAACTCTTCATATATACCTATATATCCCGTAAACTGTAGTTTCCTGCATTTGCTTGATTCATACTATATATTTCCATAACTGTTGATTCTGATCAACTGTCAATATCTGGTCTTCTCTATTTGTCATATTCCCAAATTTGGAGCTCTAGTGTCTGTCCCTGCAAATGTTTCAGCTGCCACAGAGCAGTTTCATTCAAACAACGTGTTGTATGACACAGTCTGTAGCTTCATTCAGATTCAGAAATGCGTACTGCAAAGCATTTACTTCCCTCCCCCCTCCCTTCAAAAAGTGACAGCTTGTCATCTTTGGACTGTCCATGGTTAACGATTGTACTGAAAAGTGAGATTTCATTGAGAAGAGAAGTTTTGAGATTAATTTCTGTTGGCATGTTGAGTGAACTCAAGATCACTGAGGCCCTAAGAGAACATGCCTTTTTTTTTTTTTTGTGGCTGTGCATTAAATAATCCCCGGGATTATCTCATATATTCCTGATACTGCATCCTTTGTTATGTGGATATATACACTACAGCTAAAGTTTTTCAACAGCCATTAGGCTACTCCAGTCTTCAGTGTCACATGGTCAATGAATTTAATTTTTATTATTAATTGTAATCAATAAGATTAATATTTTTGTGGAAACTGTCATACATTTTATCAGGATTCTTTGGCAAATAGACAGGTCAAAAGGGCAGCAATTATTTGAAATTGAAAACATTTGTAACTTTGTGAAAATCTGTACTGTCACTTTTAATCAATTTAACGCTTTTTGCTGAATTATTTCTTTATCTTTACCTTGTCTTAAACCCCAGTGCTATTGTATTTTCATGTCTCATAGAATAATGCAGAAGTTGTCTCCTATTTCTTACACCATTCTAAAGCTGAAGCTGTGAACATGAGTTTCATATAATTTTGGCGCTTGGTTACTTCTGAGACAATGTTCATGACAATTATGTAGAATTAAATATTTTATTGATGTATTATTAATGAATACACATTTATCCATTAAGTTATGAAAATCATATTTCTTCTGTCTTTAATTCTTAATATGCAGAATGTGAATGCAAGAGAAAAAAATCATAAAAATTAAAGACTTTAAAGAATTTAATGTAATGAAATATTAAAGTTGTGTTTCATCATGTGGATCCCGGGTCATTTATTATGCTATATTACTGTAAAAATATCACTGCTGGATGTCATCCGAGTAAATGCACTTGAAAGAACTGAGAAAAATGATCATCACTGGAATGAGGTTGTTTTCTGCATCTGCTGTGAAGCCTGAAGGCAACACACACTAATATACAACTGACTGGTCATTATCACAAAATAAATCCCAACAGTGTGATCAGGAGTCTGTTGTAGAGCTATTACACAGCTGTTTACTAAATAAATAAATAAATCAACGTATTGATTTGAGTTGAACTTATATTATTATGTAAGATGAAAGAGTGTTTTGAGAGGCATGAGATGAGCACAGTAATGCTGCCTGTTACAGTTTAACGGTCATTTTGGAAAAAAATCTGCAGAATGTCCTAAATCACCAATGACAATCAAGTATTCCAGAGTGCTGTGTAATAAATACAGATGATCTCCCATTTGTATATATTATGTCCTGCATTGTATGTTTTAGTTGTTAGATATTCCAAGGTTTGGTATTGCTTGAATGTCATCCATTCTAATTTATTTTATTTTGTTAGAATACAATATGTAAAATAATTGTGTGAAATCACTGTGACCTGGCAGAACGCACTTGCAAAGACTCCAGATGATGGCAACTTTGGACTGACATACAAAAATGGTCAAATATTATCCTTTATTATCCTTTATCCATTACAAGCACAAATTGTAATCACTGCCTACATGTATTATCTTAGCTGTATATTACTGCCACATGGATTTTACTTTGACCCATCCATTTATGGTCGATAACAGAATACTTCCTCATTTTAACATTGAAACAAGCATTCCCTATATGTCAGTCACTTCAGTGTTGTGTCGAGACTGACACTAGGGGTTGCACTTGGGAGCCCCAAACACCTCTGATATTTCAGAAAAGGTCAATGAGAATTAGCAAGTGAAATTTGCATACCCAGCCACTCCCCCGGACATATGGGTAAAAAGGAGGCGTGGTGTGCTCCACTCATTTAGATTTGTTTTTCGGAGCCAAGAAGACGTGTCTCTGATTTTCTCTCCATTCACCTCTGCCTAGAAGCGTTGTTGGATTCCTAAATGGCATTTCAGCAGTTCTCTCTTCCGCACAGTTAAGTGCAAGAAAGGCGCTTTCTTGCCCATGGGCGCTTCAACAAGCAACTAGAAAGAGAAATTTCCAAAAGAGAATATTCTCTAGAGAGAAAATTTTTCGATAAAAGAGAAATTTCCTCTAAAAGAGCAAACATGGATGAAAATGTATTTTTAAAGACATAAAAAAAAAGAGTATTTTTTTCACCTGTGCATTTCTGGATGCCGTTGACACTTGTCTCATCAGACAGCCATGATCCCTCCTGCAATTTTGGCCATGCCCATTCTAGTGCAGCTTTTGTAGGTGGTTCATGTTCTCACTGTGAGAGCATCCTGGCAGCACTGAGGGCGATCAGAGGGTACCAATGGAAGCATTTCCACTGGGTGTGTCACCACAGACCTCACATTCCTCAGCACGATCATCTCTCCCAGTCGAACACATGGATCAGTTAAGCGGTTCGTCCTGTGGCGAGCCTAATTTCTTATACGGGGCCCCAGATGAGAATGAACTGTCGACTGCTGTATCTACCCTGAGTGTTCACCTAGCCCCTGTGCCTTTCTTCCTGGAGGTGCAGAAGTTGACAAAGTCATGGAAGGCACCTTTTACTCCCAGGTCCTGCTTTGCAATCTCTTCCACCCTCACTACCCTTGACAGTGCAGGCAGCCAGGGAGTACACGGAGGTTCCATAGGTGGAGAGTGCGGTTGTGGTCCAACTGGTGGACTCATCCCAGACTCCCATCTGGGGCATGTAAATTTACTTCATCTCTTACGGCGAAGGCTTACAGTGCTGATGGGCACGTCAACAAAGTTCACTTTCTCTATGCTTCCATGCCACGAGGTGGCCTCTTTGGCCACTGTCGAGGACTTTACCCAGCAGTTCTCGGCAGTAAAGAAGCACTTAACTGTGGGGGAGAGACGGTCTGTGAGGTAAAACAGACCTGTATAGGGCATCTGCCTGTGGCTGCCACCACAGTCCCACTGCCCAAGCCCACACCTGGACTGCAGCATTGAGCTGCCTGCAGGATCCAGCTCGCTCGTCAGGCAAGAGCTGAGAACCCCAAGAAAGTTTCAAAGGGTCCCTGAGACAGGTGATGGAAAAGCACCTCATGAAAAGCTTCTCTTTTTCATGAGGTGGTGAGTGCAGGAGAATCTTTGTTTCTTGTTTTTCTTTGTTTCACTGCTGTCCCAGGGGGCAGTTGTACATACATTTTCAAAAGAAAGAACAGCTTCCGCACTCCCTAGGTCACATAGCCTGCACCTGCCCCTCATCTCCTCATGTCCAGCTGCAGCGCACAAAAATCCCACACAGGTCAGCGTGGTGGGTTTTGAGGACACAAAGCTTCTTTACCCGCCACCAGCCCGTTCCAGTCGGGGCTTCTGGAGTGAGATAGGTGTTCAGTATACCCACAGCCATGGAGTCAGGACGTGACATGCAGCCCCCACTGCAGGTATGTCTAATACTATTGTTCTTCTGGTGCCACTCGTGCAGAGTTTGGGAGCCTGGCTAGCACTTCCCAACCCGCTGTGCTGCCTTATCAGGACAGTCAGACTCGGCTATGTGATTCAGTTTGCCAGGTGCCTGCCCTGGTTCAATGGCATCCTCTTTACCTCAGTGGCAGACAAAAACGTCTCCTGTGTGCAGAGATTGTGGTCCTATTGGTGAAGGACACAATGGGGCCTGTCCCTCCAGCTGAGATGAAGATGGGATTTACAGCCCTTAGTTCATCGTACTGAAGGTGTTGTGTTACAACTAACCTTAGACCTGCGAGTTTTGAATTGGGCCCTGCATAGGCTCGATTTCAATATGTTAAGGCAGAAGTGCATTTTTGACATGCATTTGCCAACAAGATTGGTTTGCGGCAATAGACCTGAAGGTACAGACATGCGTACTTTCATGTCTAGATTTTACCTCACAGACCGTTTCTTCGGTTTGCCTTTGAATGTCGGGCATATCAGTACAAGGTCCTTCCTTCTGAGTTGCCCCTGTCTCCTCTCGTCTTCACGAAAGTCGCAGAGGCTGCCCTTGCCCTATTAAAGGGTTAGTTCACCCAAAAATGAAAATGATCCCATAATTTACTCACCCTCAAGCCATCCTAGGTGTATATGACTTTCTTCTTTTAGTCAAATACAAGTTATATTAAAAAAAATATTCTGGCTCTTCCAAGTTTTATAATGGGAGATAATAGTAACTGCGATTTGCTTCATGCTCGAGTCCCGAGATTGACTCGTGTCCCAAATTCCACTTGCCAATTCTCATTAGCCTTCTCTGAAGTATCAGCAAAACAGAGAGGTAACTTCTGAGGAAAAGTGGGACTACATAGGTTTGCCATTAAAGGTGAACTCTTTCTGCAACCTCTTTGTCTCGCTGTATCAAAAGGCTGTGCAACATGCTGGTTGTGGCCAATAGTTAAGGATTTGGGCTTGTAATCCTGAGGTCAGAAGGTTCAATTCCAGAAAAGGGTGACCCAATAACTGGAGAATTACTAGCAGCCTACTTCTGCCCTGGAACGATTTCACCTTTGAGCAAGACACTTAACCTATGGCTTGCTCCACGAGGATGCAATTTCCGTACTATGAAGTCAATTTGGCTAGAAAAAAAAAAGAAAAAAGTGTCTGCCACGAGACAATAGTTTTAATTAAATATTTTGCAGTGTTGGTACATCTATTAAACATGTCAAATATTATTATTATTTTTTATTTTATTTTTTTGCATCCACTTTCCGCAGTTTTTTCATTTGTCACATTTAATGCATAATTAAAAAAATATATATAGTAGCAAATTTCTCATATACTGTACAAACAAAAGTAAAGAACTAAGCAAAGAAGGTCTTTTTCCACCAGAAGAACATTTTTTCTTCTATTAACTGAATACCTGAATTCTAGTCATGCTCAATTAGCATTGCATGAGACATTTAATGCAAGTCACATGCTAATGGACTTGGAAGTTTTGATGCTGATTACAGATCATTGCTGTACAGTTTCCCTATGGATGGCAGAGAGTAACACTGGGGAAACATAACAGAACATTGAAAAATCAAGTAACACTTTATTTTGATGGTCCACTTTAGATATTCTATTAACTATAAGTAACTTTGCAATTACATGACAACTTATTCTCATTAGAATATTAGTAGGCTGTCTGTTTATTATCTGTTAACTCTTTATTGTGATGTTCCCCCAACAGACATTCTGTCAGGACCACTGTCGTCAAAGATGATTGACAATTAGCATACAGTTTTGGATTGGCGGTTTGGTTTTGTTCTGGTCAAGAACTCCCAGCCCATCCATGCAGCCTATCATGGATTACAGCAGGGATAATACACCTTACGGGCCGTTCACACAGAACACGTTTTTCCATTCCAGTGCGCTACTTTTCTGTTGTTTTTCTATGTAAACGCACGCTAGACAGACACGTATGACCATTGTAGTCGCATCTTACGTCTTTTGCAGCGTCTCGCACATGACACAGCATTCTAAAAATGCGGTGCTCAAGTTAAAATCAGTTCAACTTTTAAAAAACATGTCTCAAGATATCCTTCATGCTAGAAAATACTTGATTCTGCCAGTTATAGATTACACTAAAAAGTTTTTAATACAGAACTGTATAATTTCCATAAAACAGGTTATACTGTAACATTCATCATACATTTTCACTCTGTGCATAATAGACAATAGCATTAAGGAAGCCCATATCATGTCTTAACATTTAGCTTAAAGCTTCCCTGAGGCCTCAGTTGTTACTACAGTAGAGCCTGGTCAAAAAGGCACTGACCTTTCTGAGCCTCATAAACCCCAGAGTCATTTCAGTTAAGTTCATATCTACAATGAGGACTTTGTCATTCTAAAACACTGCTAAGTTGATATAATTCAACTTCAGCCTCCTTCAGTGTGCATGTTGACACAGTTGGATTTACTATGTATACAGTTTTCCAGGGTTAATCTGATAAGCTCTATGAAGTCCTTCTAATGAAATCAAACCTTATACAAACAAAAGAAGTGTGCCTAGGAAGGGAGAGGAAAGAAAGAAAGAAAGAACGAAAGAAAGAAAGAAAGAACATAAACATCACACTTTTAAAAGTCTACCAGAAGCTTATATTGAGTGTTCATACTGGTGTATATCTCAGTACTGATATTGTCTATTATTATTATTAGTAGTAGTAGTAGTAGTAGAAATAGTAGAAGTAGTAGCAGCAGCAGTGTAGTTATTGCTAACTAAAACTAAAAATATAAAAAAAATAATATTTTTCTTTAATTAAAATAAAGCTGAATATATAACTACATGAGGAAAGCACACAAGAAAGTTACTAAAACTTAAACTATAATTAAAATATAAAACAAAAGCTAATTCAAAATACTAATAAATACTATGATAGTATATAAATAATTCTAAAATAACACTGAATAGCAGGCACAATAATTTTGCACATGGAAATATTTTGGCATTAATATGAATTTATAAATATTAATAAGCACATTAACCTAAAACTTAGCGTGAAGTGAAGTGAGTTGAGCGATGACATTAAGAATGGCGGAACAGTAGCCTTTCTTGTTTGTTTGCAGTTGAGCAACAGTACATTGGTGCTTTGAAGTCAAATAACAGCAAGTCTTCTAGAAAGATTTTTCTCCCCCTTTAATCTCATTAAGTAATTAAAACTATCAAGCACAGGGTGGTGTGGCTACAAACTACAATTTTAAACGCTGAAGCCTCTAATTAATTCATGACCGGTTATCCCAGTGGAGGTTCAAATTACAATAGCGACACATCATCAGACATGTGGTATCTATTGTAGACTACAGGAATTTCATCAGTTCCTGAAACGCATTGCAATCATATGTAGATGGGTATCATGCTCTGTTCTTCTCATTCATGGTATCACGCTGGCTGCACAACGATAATATTGATATGATCCTTGTGAATAGACATCTTTAGTGATTCTTTAGAGGCCTGGCTGGGTGATTCATTGGTTGTGGCTAGAGGCCTGCCGGTGCATTGTATATGTCGATATACAATGTATCAGTACACAGTGTATATACTGAAGTCAGGCAGTCTTCCAGTGTCTAGATGTGTCAGCTGGGCCTTGGGGACAGCTTTATTTATTTATTTAATTTTTAAACCTTACATGATTGTACTTTGCTGTGTGCCAGAAGAGTGAGTGGGATTGTGTAGATCGAAACATGTACTGTCTTTCAGGTATCATATTTAAAAGGCTTTGCATTTCAACTGTATTTAGAGGAATAAGCTCTTCTAGTATTCAGATATAATACAATTAAAAGAGTGCTAATGAGCTATGCCTAAAGTAACTGCACATTTGACTGGTCTTTAAAATTGAAAACAAATGCCTTTTAACTCCCTGCTGGAGAATTATAACAATCTTTCTTGAGAACACTATAATGTTCAGCTACTTTCTAAAAATTGGTTCATCCTTATTGTTGGTTTTCTTATTCAGGCAGTCTTTATAAAGTGTTGTGACATCAGCATGGCTATTTGTCCAGTAGTAATAGTCACATATCCTGAGGGACCGACCACAGGGGCCAATTTACTGGAGCAGTCAACTAATGCTCACATTAATGCTACTAAATCACGAATTCCCCATAGGCTGTTTCTGATGACCATAAAATGAAAGTGGGAACTGTGTGTTAGATATTAATGTGTGATTTCAGCTAAAGGATTACATGTGCAGAAATATTTTAACACACTCTTTATGTTTAATAGACCAATTTACATCAGTTTGTGGAGCATTACAGGTTAATCAGAAATACATGAACTACAGTTTCTTAACTGTGATTACACTATGGAGAAGTAAGGCTGTTTGATTCCTGTTCTGCATTAGGCACTAGTTAAGTACTGGCTTTTAATGTTTCCATTTACTTTTGTGCAAAGTATGGAAGAGCAGGGGCGGTTTCTTCATTAGGGCAATAGGGCGACACACCACCAAAGTGAGAAAGGGACGGATTTTTTTCAATCACATTCAACCACAGTTCAACAACTGTCACTGCTAGACTGTTTGTTCTGATATACTCTATTAGTCCAATCAGCGTCGAGTCACGTTCTGTGGAGTACCGCCTTTTTTGGGCGATTTCACTCTGGCCGAGAATTGCCCCGAGTGCTCCCATAGACTTCCATTCAAAGAACTTTTTTTTCGAACTGCAGGCACTGCAATGCAATCTCTATGGGTTCCGGGAGGGCTAGCACTAACGCGCCTTCGTCATCATACGTAACCTTAACTTGTGCAGCGATTGGTGGAAACAAACATTCCTCTATTAATAACTTTTTAAGGTAAAGTGACATCCAATCATTTTCCTCAGTGCATAATTTACATTTCACAGACATATTCTCCATGTTAGAAATGTTAGAAAGTCGAGGAAATATTTCCATTTTGCAGTCAGGAGTGGATGAGTTTTCAGCATGAACAAACTTCCGTGAACGAGCGCCGCCGCGCGCATGCGCGCCAAACAGACAGAGTTCAATTGAATAGGAGTGCAATAAAATATACATTTTGCTAAAAATATTTGTTGTTGAAAATTTGTTTTTGTTGGCGAACATGATTGTGCCATATGTAGAATTTCAATGTAGTGTATTTTTATGATAGCTGTAAAGTGATTATTGTAGGCTAATCAAAATAGCCTAATAATGTGATTTTGTTTTTATTTATTTTCATTTTTTGTTTAGTGTATTTAACTTATGCTTTAAAAAGCATAAGTTAAGTTTTAGATTGTAATGTTACAAAGTTAGAATGTAGGCCTAATGTGATTTGACCCCCTTTTTGCACATACTATATATACTACACAGTTACATTCATGTTTGTTTTCATAGCCTTCAATATGAACATTGTTTGTAGGACAATATTGGGTAGGATGTGAAATAACTTTTTTTAATTAAATACAGATTTATTTATTTTTTTAGATCCCAGCCATATGGCATGCTTTAAATACAAAATTGTCCCTGTTTTAGATAAGCAGTAATGATACATTATTATATCACTTGTTAAATGGTTATTTAACAATTAGCCTACATTAATTCCTGCATTTCTATTTTTTATTTTATTTTATTTTATTATTTATTTATTTATAAATCCACCACTGTGTAAGAGTCTACTTATATATATATATATATATATATATATATATATATATATATATATATATATACACAATGTATTAAATATATTAAAATATATTTTGAAGAATGGTGGTAACCAAAACAGTTGATAGGCACCATTGACTTCCACAGAAAATACTATGGAAGTCAATGGTTCCCCTCAACTTTATGGGTACCGACATTCTTAAAAATATCTTATCATGACAAATAAATAAAAATAAACTGTGACCGTAGAAATGTCAACTGATTGCTAAATGTGTTACAAGGAATTCCACAACATGAACTAAGTAGAGCACATGCAATTTAAGCATATTATGACCTGATTTTCTTTCTTTACACTCTTCAAAATAAGTCTCTGGAGATGAAAACCAATGTCATTTTATTAAAGTAGATGTGTGTCACCATAGTCATACAGTCAGTTTGTCCTATATTAGTGAACTTTAAACACATGATGTGTGAGTAACAGCATTCAGAGTGCATTAAAAACATTGTTTATATTGAAATATTGTTTAAAAGTAAAACCTAAAAACTTTTAGTATATATATATATATATATATATATATATATATATATATATATATATATATTTGTTAATGCATTTTTCTTATTCTTTTTTTTCTTAAGATTTCTTTATGATAACAGTTGTTGATAATGTTAGTAAAATTGTATTTTTTCATTTTTTCTTTTTCATTAGCATAGAAATTCAAATCTCTGCACTTTATCTTAGTAATATCTTTACTATTAACTATATAGTTTTATATATATATATATATATATAAAACTATAGTAACTATATTTTTATTATTTCATATTTAATTATATCTGAATAATGCCATCTAGGCATTAGATATCCTATATTAAATTTCCTGTACAGAGAAAAGATAGATAGACTGCTAAAATGCAGTCATGATCTGTCAAGGTAAATTGGGAAAACAAATGCATAATTAATGGGTCAGATATTGATGAGATGCTTCTTTACTAAAGCAAGTAAATTGTAGATATTGTGTGTCCTTCATTTAGAAGAAAAAAATGGTGCAGTTTAGGATTATTACTATGATTAAGTGAAAGAAAATAAAATATAACAGCCCAGCACAGCTGGTGTCTGATTGTTGTGGTGGGCACCAGCCAAAATTAGCCCCCAAAAGACTGCTCGAGTGAGACAGCATGCTAGATATTCAGATGCAGGCCTCCGGGTAAAATTGCATCGATGAAATACATTGTGTATTTAAGACATTGTTTTAAAAGTGGAACCGCCATTCCACCGACTTTGAAATACTAAACTCAGACAGTTGGCGGATTCTGGTTAAGGTGAGGCGTAATTTGGGTCTTACTTGAAAATCCTCTGTTATCCTAAAGAAGTAGCCAATTTCCAGTTGCCTTCAAAAAGACAACAATGCCGGAGTTTCAGTTACAGAGGCGAGGTATTAGCTGAAATGGAGAGTGGAACATGATCCTCAGCTGTGTGCCGGTGTTTATTTAGCAATGCAGGGTAAGTCTGGCTGGAGGAGACAGACCATAAATGTCAGCGAGGGGGGCTGTGTTTTATCCTCTTTCGTATAGTGGATCTGTACATGGGATGGCATTCATTAGTAGCTGTAATAGCTCAGTTTCAGTCTTCACGGGTCACCGTTCTGTGTCTTAGTCATGCTCTAAATGCAGGTTTTACTTAAATTACAGCATGATATAATTTCTTATTTCTTGGTTCTTGGTGGCTGCACTCCCAGGACATTAATCTGGTTCCACTTTCACATATAAAATTAGTCTCTGGGGTCGACCACGTGCCTTTAAATTCACATACCTATATGTATAATAGTCTTTGTGCTTCTTTGAAGTCTCACTTAAATGGGTGGGTCAGATCTACTATGTTACATTCATTACAGTCTAACTTGAACAGGAAATGGACAATTTTCTGCTGTTTTAACTATGATTTCTTCCCAGATTTGCAGCAGTTTTATTAGAGGGCCTCTAGTAAGGAGGAAACTGAAAATGGTGTTTGGCAGGGTATGATTACACGGGACTCTGGACGCGTTTTGTTGTTTGTTACACACCATTTACAGTTTGTTACTTCGCAAAAGCAATACAAGAACAACAAGTGACAAATTTGTAGACTGAAAGAAACCTGCAAAGACATACTACACGATATACAAGACTACACGATTAATATGACTAGAAGAATTCACAATAACGTATCTACGGAAATTAAATACTACTACTACTAATAATAATAATGTTATCATTCAGATTCATTCAGATTCATCTTCAATCTTTTTTACAGAAGAGTAATCAAAAAGTTTGAGATTCTAAAGTACGCATACAATCTGTGAAGTCTGCATACAATCTGAAATTCTGAAGTGCGCATACGATGGACACTTTGCTAACCCATAAGGCCACGGGAGAGGATTTGTGGAAGGCAGTAAAGCGACGCAACTGACTCTGGTAGGTCACATGGCAGTGACAACATGGCAAATGTAGTACTTCCGGATTGCATTCATTCACACATTTATACTATAGAGAACATACTCACAAAGTAAGTCTTTCTTCTTTTACCCATTTTATGCCAGATGGCAAGCAGTGTTAAGAAGCAGAACAGCCATCTACTAAGTTGCAGCGTCAACCAGATTTAGATTTTTTTTTTTACAATATTATTGTATGTGTAGTGATTAAGAAAAAATAATAATAATAAAACATTATTTTATTATTTTTTATTATTATTTTGTGACACCCCTAGTTTGAAGGCTTTCTACAAAATAGGTACTACATTTTCTCATCTATTAGTAAAATCAATCATCCGCAATCTAGTCTAAAATATAATTTAAAAGTTGACATTGTTATTAAGGACATGGAACTGGTGTGTGTCGCCTCAACGTGGGTTTGTTGCACCTCACATGGAGATAAGCCTCGCTTTGGTTTAATGCGGGAGCTGCTTCCTGTCTCCCCTCCTCAAGTAGGTCACAAATGGTCTCGCTGCAGACTCGAAGAATAATCCCATCTCTTCATAGTCTGGGGGATTGTGATGTGAGGGGGGAAAAAAAATTATTTTTTCCACTGATGAAGCTCTGAACCCTGAATATTATGTACCGACAGTTTGAGGACTTTGTGATAGGTAATTCGTGCTTGTACGCAACAATTTGCATAATATGGTACAGAGAGAACATTTTTAAATAATTGCCCTGTTGACAGTGAGTTGAGTAAATGTAAGAAGTGTGCAAAGTGTAAATTTTAGAGGGTCTGAAGTTGTAATAACATCATCCATGTATATATTCACGCGGAGATGGTGTAACAGTCAGTTTCCTCAGTTAACACAGAGCTGTAATTAACCTGCCTAGGTTTGGGAAAATTTCTTATATCACTGGACACATGTTTCTGTCATAGTCTCGGTCAGATTGTGTATAACCCTGGGGAGTCTTGTAATAGCCCTGCATCCAGGTGGGTGTATTGATTAAAGCTGTACTGCACTTAGAAATATGTAAATCTGTGCTAATTAGATTTCATTCACAGAGAAGGCCAGTGTCTGAGATGCCATTTCCCAGCCAGCTTAATAAAGGACAGACCTGCTGCTGGATCACAGAAAAATCATTTACAATCGGAGAGAGGGAGAGAGAGAGAGGGAAAGAGAGAGAAACGGGATTTTAAATCTGATCATCATTATCATAAGTCAGCAGTAGTCATTAGGGAGCATATAATACATCAAGACTGAGAGATTAATGGAGCTGGACCTGATAAATTCCTATTTTCCGTCAAATCATTGGGTAGGGTTTGTCTAATACTCACATAATTAGCTTACACTGTTGAGGAGTGATTGATATTTGCTGTGTTGCTGGAAAAAAGAGAAAGCAAGTGGTAAATGCAAGGGACGTGCAGCAAAACGATTATCTGAATGATTGAACAAACCTTTTGTTTGTTTTTTGTTTGCTATTTAAAATGATCACTTTGGTGATACCAGGAATTTGGTATTCATTTTGAAGTCATTATGTGGTCCTTTACAAATAAGAAAAGTAATAACAAAGAAATAACACTTTTATTGTGACTTTAGACAGAGGGCTGTTGAGTGTCATGGTCTGTCATGCGCTGAAGGACAACACTAGGAGGCCTATATATGGAGGGTTGCGTCAGGCTTATTCACAGTATAGATTTTCCATATGTCTACAGCTGATGATTGAAATTCCTCAGACCGAGTGACCCCAAAAGATTCCAGCTGGGACTGTTGTACATGTCATTTAATGGGAATTTATTGGTTGTGCACATATTTTTGGTAACTTACTGCTCTCCTTCCATCTCTCCTTGACAACACCAGCAAAAAGATCAACAACCTTTTTTTTTTTTAACAAAATATCTATCCTCCTGTGACTTTAGTATAACATGCAGTTTAACAGATGGCAGGCAGTGGTAGCCTGTTGCCCAACAGAGCACAAGGATAAAAACAGATTAAGTAGGTAACACAAATACATAAACTGTTTTGCTGTCAGGAGCAAGACATGTTACTTGCTATTCTGGACTGAAATAACATCTACATGTTTTACAGCACTTATTCAATGAAAATGCTGAGAGACTGAATGGGAGATGCTTATGATGAAATAATCATGTGAAAAATCTCAGAATCCATTGATAAACCATAAGGCTGCATCAATGCACTCTCCCAGCTAGCGTAATCTGTTTCACCTTTTAGAAAAATCCTTCCGCATGCCCCATGGTCCACACAAACAGAGACATTGTAGTTAAAAGCCTTGAAGATCAGGAAGAACGCCTCAGCTAGGCAGATAGAGTTTCTTTTTAAAGACCTGCTGGGATAGAAGTGTTACAATCAGCGGGAACAATCGCAAGAATATTCCGGGAACCTTCAATTCAAGAGGCAGGGTAACGGGCATGGCGGTCCATTTCATCCATCAGGGATGATGCGTGCTGGAAAAGGAGTTCTTTCTAAATTAGGTTAGGGCTCTCTCTAACCACAGCACATCTCCAGCCTCCTCTCTCAAACGCATCCATCTTGGGCTGGAGAGGTAATGTGTTCCTAAGTGAGTTAACCCACTACACAAATTTGATTTGGTCTTTAAACATTACATCACTCTTTATATCTCATTATTAATTAGCTGGGATTATGCTTCAGACATTGTGTTTAGAGTGCCTCAGGGTTATCGGAAGAGGTCAATTCAGCCAATGCTGTATTTAATTTCATGTGTTTAATTAATATATATCAGACTTTTAAAAAGCCTACCAACATTAGAACTTTCATGAACCACATATGACCCTTTGCTCCTCTGCTCTGGTTTATGTTCTTACGATGATCCATATCTCAGAGAAATCAAAAGTGCATTGGTGATCTGTCAGAGACCGCATTCATCTGTCAAAGTGTCACTGACGATGTTTCTGAGGTTCGGTTGTTATGTGAGAGATGAATGGGCACATTTTCTTGATAGTTTGATTTGAAATTAGATTCACAGATCATTAGGTTTTAAAATGTAACCTTTTTTTTTTTTGGTTTACATGCAAACCAATAACCCACCAACACGAGGAAACTGTGTTTAAAAGCCTTAAATGCTGGTTTATGCTGTATTCTATATATTATGAGAGTGTAATGTTAAAACCTTAAAATATATATATATATTTTTTTTTTTAAAAAGTCAGCGGGAAACTTGTACAGACCAATGCTCCTCTCATGTTTGCAGTTTCTATGACTGTACACGAGATGAGAACACATTTTTATAATTTCACATTTTTATAAAGTTGGAGTGTATGATATTTTCATTGACTGTGATTGAATGCACTTACATTTGCAGTAAGTACACTTTCATGTTATATATCACACCTGTGCACTTCGATAAGCTGAAAGAATGCAGGTTAAGGTGTTTTCATGCTGGGTGAAATCAGGGTAATGGGCAGAAATCTGTTGATTGGTTTATTCTTAAGCCGTTTATGACCTTGAGGTCCTGATATACTTCAAGCGAAATCGATGAATGTGACGTCATTTCGAACAATATCAGGCCAAAATGAAGTTTGTTTTGTGGCTCCACCTTCTTGGACGTGGAAATCTTCGGCAGTTCATTTCTTTTGTTCAGTCCCTCTAGGTCAGATGTCCATGAGTAAAAACATGAACACATTGGAGAGCCACTTTATAGTAGAAAATGTTGCTGTAATACAAATTGAAAGAGACACTGACACTGTTTACTGTAAAGCTGCTTGCTTTTCAACAATCTATTATATAAAGTGGCATATAAATAATGACATGACTTTACCGGAGTGCCAAAGTGTAGAGCTTGTGCAAACATTTACATCACTATGATCAGATGCTTTCTTAACTACTGATACTTTGTTTCTCAAAGCGAAGAATAAAAAAATAACTTTGACGTGATTATATTGAGTCCAGATTTTTATATGATCCTATGTGTTGCCAGCTTATGAAGCATAATTGGTTTTAGAACATGTACACTCATTGAGAGGCGACTAACACTCTTGATTTGAGCCACTGGCATCAGATGAAGCCACTGAGGGCACTTAAAAACTAAAAAACACAATCATTTTTCCATCACATACAGTATGAGATGTTGTTTAGTCACTGTACATGGAAACTTTTTTAACCCACGTGGTTGGAAACCGTTACTGTTGCCAAAAGTACACTGTTAGATATACCATTAAAGATGTTTGCAAACAGACCATCACGATCTATTGCAGCTAGTGGAGGTTTTCCTCACTAAAGCATAATGGTAATTACTGTCAACGCTGTAAGACAGGAAATGTGATACTGGTCTCTTCAG
Source organism: Elopichthys bambusa (assembly GCA_037101425.1). NCBI lineage: Eukaryota > Metazoa > Chordata > Actinopteri > Cypriniformes > Xenocyprididae > Elopichthys > Elopichthys bambusa. Next base: position 20,183,808 of record CM074432.1, read on the forward strand.
TTATTTTATGGAGTCAGCGTGAGCACTTTATGTCCCTTGAACTCAGATGTTTTACCCAACACCCTAAAGCCTGGCCTCAGTATCTTTGAAATGAGATCTGGAAGTCTTCCCTCAGCCCTCTTTGCTACTGTGTAGTGAACTACTGGGAGTTGCTCTGAGACACTGAACCCTCTCTCCCACCCCAAATCTTTAGTGCATTAATAGCCATTTTGTTTGCATGAGATCTTCTCCAGTCCACAGGGTACTAACTGAAAATGAAGCAATGTGTGAGAATTAATTTCCAAATTTTTCTTGTGTCAGTAACAGCTGTTTAAAGTGTCAATTAGCTGAAGTTGCTCATACCTATTCTGTGTGGATTGAGCCAAACAAGCTTGCATAAATCAAAATGTATTAATTAAATTAGCTGTGCATGAATAGGCTAGGATTTTAAAATAATGTGAAATCTGTATCAATTATATTACAACTAAAACCAAACAAATCCCTGGAAATATATGCAAATAAACAGGTACCATTATGTCCTATATTTGAACACAGTGATTTATAAATTACCAGCAAATTTAAAACTTGTTACTTTAATTTACTAATGTGTAATAGTGTGAATACATGAGGATTTTTAGCTTTTTTAAAACTGGCACTGAGAATATAATGCTCTCCAGAGGCCTTATATGCATAAATGTGGGTTTCATCTGAAAGAATATGAATATGCATGTGAATTTGTAAGCCATACAGGTTTAAAATGGTATCAGGGAAAATAATGAAAGATTTTTCATTTTGGGTGAACCATTCATTTAACATTGCCAGTCAACAGTGAAATCCTCTTCCTGCAGTACAAATTGCAGGGAAAATTTTCCCCTGAAACAACCTCAGGTTAACTGACCTGCTCAAGGCTACAATGTCCAGCACGTACAATGTACTGGAGTTCACTTTAACATGTGCACTGTTTTAACACCCCAAACTCTTAATGATTTGACAAGCACCATCAATCTACAGAAGAAAGAGAGAGAAATTTTCATTAAAAACAACTTTTCTCTGAATCAATAATTTTCCATATTGAAAAATCAGAAAATGACATAATGGTGGCTTAGGGGCTTTTAGCAGCTCTTCGCTGTGCTGACAGAAACTGTACAATGATGCAATTCTAGATAAAATAGGTGCTCATCAACTTCCCAGGAGACAGTGTGACAGTGAGACCATGACACATAAATTGCAGTAAATAAAATTTCTAACATAATTTCTGGCATGGCTCTCGTTCTAAACCTATGCTGACAATTTATTATGCAGATCCTCTTGTATTTACTCTGAAAAGGCCCTAAACTGGTCACATGTCAGGATTGTCATATCAATATGGTGGTTAAACCTGATTCTTTGCTGTAAACTTTCTGCCTCTTAAAGCATTCAGAGGGGTAATTATTAATATAAGAAATATCATAGCAAGTGAAACAAGAGAGCATAAACATGGCTATTAAAGTGTATTACTATTGCTGTTACAGTACCCATCGAGAGAGAGGGGTGGGGGGTTGGGGGTGTAAAGAAATACCTTTCCAGTACCTATTTAGTGGACCAGTTCCAGGAATGAACGTGAAACTGTGAGTTGTTTTTTTTTTTTTTTTCTTTCTTTTTTTCATAATGCTATTTACCCCTAAGACTCTGTAATCTGTTTACATGGCTTTTAACTCAGTGCCTTTGGAAAGTGCTGTTTTAGTACTCTCACTAAGAGTTTCTCTTACCACTATGAATATATTTATTTATAAAATTGTGCTTTCGAATCTCACAGCTCTCGCCCTGTTGCATTTTAATTTTTTCTTTCCTCATTTAGCAAGGGAATTAAAAGTAACCACAATACATTTATTTCTTTTATAGCTGTGCATTGGTACCAAATAATTCAGCCCCATGATAAAACATAATGCAAGTCCACGCAAGAGTTGATGTATATTTAAGCATGTACATACTCATATACAAAATGATGGCAAAGCAATTAGACCATAGATTAATTAAATGAAAATTATATAATTATTATTTAATCAACATTGGTGTTCATTCATTTTGCAAATTTTGATGTTTAAAGGCCTATCAAAGCTTCTATTCAGTCATTACTGCTGGGACAACTAAAATCAAGAGCATATAGGCTACTGGATGTTTATTTATTACATTATGTTGTTCTTCCCTCTATTGGTTTAGAAAAGAAAATCAATGTAGGGCTAAAAATTCAGAGAAATAATAAAATAAGCTAGAATAACAGTTTGTCAAGACAAACTTTGAATATTGCTTGAAAATGACGGTAAGGTTAAACATGGTTTGCAGGCTAGTCTGAAGGTTATATATAAGCCTTATGTAATTTCAATGTTTGGGCAGTTTAAATGTGTTTTGAAGTCTGAAGGTTATATACTTAAAGTCAAATACAGTATAAGTTATATACAGTGAGTGGTTTCTAGGTTACTAGGAGGTTTGCGAGGCAATGAGCGGTTGCTAATTTTTAGTTTTGTGTGGATACTAAGTTGCCAGACAATGAGTTGTTGCTAAGTTGTTGCTAAGGTGTTTTAGGAGGTTGCTAGGAAGTTACCAGGCAATGAGGTGTTGTATGTCAACAAAAGGTGAAGCTCTGTGTGTGGTTAATGTAGCTTGAACAAGTTATATTTACAACCCGAATTCCGGAAAAGTTTGAATAAAATGAAAACTAAAAGATTTTCAAATCACATGAGCCAATATTTTATTCACAATAGAACATAGATAACATAACAAATGTTTAAACAGAGAAATTTTACACTTTTATCCACTAAATGAGCTCATTTTAAATTTGATGCCTGCTACATGTCTCAAAAAACTTGGCACGGAAATGGCTGAAAAAAGTAAGAAATTTAAAAAAAATATTCGGCTGGGAGAACATCTTGCAACTACTTAAGTTAATTGATATCAGGTCTGTAACATGATTACAGGGTTTTTCCTACAGTGAACATTTTTTGGTGGCCGCCAAAACTAATTTTTGTCCCGCCAAAGCCTTATTTGATCAGTTATTGAGAGTTGTTTATTAGTGATGCAGTCTGCAGATGACTACTGCGCATGTGATAGGGCGCATGTTAACTGGTAGAGGGAACGAGCAGAGAACTCCTCCCTTGTGCACGCAAACTCTCTCTGTCTTCAAACTAAACGCTGTATTTGCTCTCTCTCCCTCCCACATAATAATCTAAATCAACGGGCACGATGCTAAAAGTTCGAAAGACCGAATCCATATTTCACGTGGCGCATTCGGAAAAATGTTTTCCTGTATAACCGCTGGGTGTGAATAGTGCTCAAAAGAATGTTACCTCTGACAGGCATCCCGCACATGCAGCTTTCAATAAACGAAAAAAAAAAAAAAATATCCAGTGATTGACAAATCTTTTTGCGATGTCCTAACAGCCGTGATTCGCACGCAAACGCGTCTAAGTCCACTAATGTCCAATTCGCGACCTAATGACTCATTTGAACAGATTAATTTTAATAAATCGTGAAAACAACTGATCTGTTCAACACTAAACTCACTGTCTGAATTGGTGTAACAGTTATAATAAATAATTTACTCTGAACAACTCTGAAATGAGAATGTAAGGGTTTAGTAAGATTTAGACTTAATTATCCACAGTATTTTCAGGTTATATATATGACAATGTGTAGTAATTAGGCCTACCTATAAAATCAGTTAGTTTAGACTGGAGTGAGGTGAAACCAGAACAAAGGAAGTTGTTGTTAGCTAGGTGCATTCGATTGTATATGGTAGAAAATTAGACTATTAGTTAAATTAACTTTTTAATGCTACTTTTTAATACTGATTATTAATTATTATTATTATTATTATAATTATATATATCAAAATAATTTTAAGGTCTAGCAAAGAAGCATCTCTTACAAAGCTATGAAATCAGATTTTTTTGCAAAGAAGGCAAGGAAGGATTACAGTGAGAGTGGCGGGTACTTTATTGTCAGTACTGGGCTTGCAGATCATGTGGGTAGGGTACTTTTTACTGTTTGTGTCGATGATCATGTCTGTCAGCCACCACCAAAGACCATTTTTGACCCAGGAAAAACCTGGATTAGCTATAAAAGGGATGTCTTAGAGAGGCAGAGTCTCTCAGAAGTAAAGATGAGCAGAGGCTCTCCAATCTGTGAAAGAGTGCGTAAAAAGATTGTGGAATACTTTAAAAACAATGTTCCTCGACATCAAATTGCAAATCTCATCATCTACAGTGTATACCATCATCAAAAGATTCAGAGAAACTGGAGAAATCTCTGTGCGTAAGGGACAAGGCAAAGACCTTTATTGGATCCCCGTGGTCTTCGGGCCCTCAGACGACACTACATCACTCATCAGCATGATTGTGTCAATGACATTACTAAATGGACCCAGGAATACTTCCAGAAACCACTGTCGGGAAAACACAATCCGCCGTGCCATCTGCAGATGCCAACTATAGCTCAAAAAGGAAGCCATATGTGGACATGGTCCAGAAGCACCATCATGTCCTGTGGGCCAAGGCTAATTTAAAATGAACTGTTTCAAAGTGGAAAATTGTTCTATGGTCAGACGAGTACAAATATGACATTCTTGTTGGAAATCACGGATGCCGTGTCCTCCTGGCTAAAGAGGAGGCAGACCTTCCAGCGTGTTATCAGCGTTCAGTTCAAAAGCCAGCATCTCTGATGGTATGGGGTTGCATAAGTGCATACGGTATGGGCAGCTTGCATGTTTTGGAAGGCACTATGAATGCTGAAAGGTATATAAAGGTTTCCAGACGAGGTCTAATTCAGGGAAGGCCTTGTGTATTTCAGCAGGACAAAGCAAAACCACATACTATTACACAGCATGGCTTTGTTGTAGAAGAGTCCGGGTGCTGAATTGGCCTGCCTGCAGTCTAGATCTTTCACTTATAGAGAACATTTGGCTCATTATTAAATGAAAAATACGTCAAAGATGACCACAAACTCTTCAGCAGCTGGAAACCTAAATCAGGTAAGAACGGGTCCAAATTCCAACACCAGAACTCCAGAAACTCATTACCTCGATGCCCAGATGTCTTCAAACTGTTGCTACAAGATGCTACAAATAAAATTTGAAATGAGCTCATTTTGTGCATGAAATTGTAATATTTCTCTGTTTAAATATTTGTTATGTTATCTATGTTCTATTGTGAATAAAATATTGGCTCATGTGATTTGAAGGTCTTTCAGTTTTCATTTTATTCAAATTTAAAAAACGCCCCAACTTTTTCGGAATTCGGGGTGTAGAAATATTGGTCATAACCCACATTTGTACAATAGCAGTGTGTTGTCTTTGTCAAGTGAAGATAATAAACAAACACAAACGTTCCCATGGCTCCTTCTCTCTGATTACACTCCCCACTGTGTCTTTGTACCCTTTCCCCTGCCCCCTCCATCCACTTTGTGATGTTTGTATGGGGGGTGAATCTGAAACTCTCTCAACCAGTTAACACAACAACATCTCAGCACACACAACCATAAGGAGTGGCTGAAGATGGCCTTCAAAAAAAAAAAAAAAAAAAAAAAAAACATCTCAGTGTAACAGTGTAACAGTGTAACAGTGTAACGGTGTGACGGTGTGACGGTGTGACCACGGGAGGAAGTAGGCAGGAAGTAAGAACTCAGAAGGTTTAATGATAACTCAAAACATAGGCTACACATTCACGAAATAATTACAGGCAAACACATCCAACAGTAACAGCAATAACAGTGACTGGACAACTGAGGGAGGTGAGTGTTGTGCTAATAAGTCCTGTGTGATGGGGTGATGACAAGGAACAGGTGTGTGTGTGATCAGCTGATGGTGGAGTGAGTGCAGGTGAGGGCCAGGGAGGATGATGGAATATGGAGTCTTTAGAGTCCAGGACAGACGAGACTGTGACATTCAGTCAACCCAAGTAATTCAAAGAACAAAGTAAACCAACTAACCTGTTTTTAGCAAATAAAATGTGTCTACATTCTGATTTTGCATTGTGTGCAGTGGCCCACGCATGGATTCAAGGACATGTGGCCTTAATTAGAAGCGCCAAATTAATGTAAGATGGAGGCAATAAAAAACACATTCTTCCAACATGTTTTTTTTTTTTTTTTTTTTCTGCTTTCAGTTTTAAAATGAGAATGGGAGATTAGGGGGTTCCTGTGACCCTCCCCAACCCACTTGATGAATGAGTGAAAGAAGCGATGGAGACAGTTCACCTTCTCTGTGCCTTGTTTCAAGGAGACTTTTGATGATTGTTGTCAACTACAGCTAACCAAATTAAATGACAGCCTGGATATCAAAGTTAGCTTTTACCCTTTCCAGGGCTCTTGTTACCCCTTTCTTACATGATTAAGGCTTGCTGATGATGAAGCTGTTGGGAGACGCTTCCTAGGGCCATGGCAGACATGCAGAGCCAGAGCTTCACTGTCACTCCATCATTGTTTGACAGAAGCGTGACTGGAGTGTGACGAGCACCGAAAACACACTCAAAAAAAAAAAAAAAACTCACCAGCCACCTTGAGCTCTCAAGCCTGCTGAGAAACTACCTTTTGATTTTTTTATTTTTTTTTTTTTAATGTCACTTTCCCAATGAAGACACAATACATAACCAAAGGTATATGGACATTTCCTTCAAATTAATAGGTTTGGCTAAGCCCCTCATTTAATTGAAGACAAAACATCAAAACATAATGTTATTCTATACAATGACATTCTATATATATATATATATATATATATATATATGAGCAGTGCTGATACTACTCATAGAAGGCCTCTCAGCCAATCAAAGGATCAGAAAAGAAATTAAAAAAAAATATATATATATATATATATATATATACACACACACACACTATATTGCCAAAAGTTTTGGGACGCCTGCCTTACGTGCACATGAACCTTAATGACATCCCATTCTTAATCCGTAGGGTTTAATATGGAGTTGGCCCACCCTTTGCAGCTATAACAGCTTCAACTCTTCTGGGAAGGCTTTCCACAAGGTTTAGGAGTGTGTTTATTGGAATTTTTGACCATTCTTCTAGAAGCACATTTGTGAGGTCAGGCAGCGATGTTGGTGAGAAGGCCTGGCTCACAGTCTCCGCTCTTATTCATCCCAAAGGTGTTCTGTCGGGTTGAGGTCAGGACTCTGTGCCATTCAGGTTCCTCCACACCAAACTCACTCATCCATGTCTTTATGGACCTTGCTTTGTGCACTGGTGCGCAGTCATGTTGGAACAGGAAGGGGCCATCCCCAAACTGTTCCCATAAAGTTGGGAGCATGAAATTGTCCAAAATGTCTTGGTATGCTGAAGCATTAAGAGTTCCTTTCACTGAAACTAAGAGGCCAAGCCCAACCCTTGAAAAACAACCCCACACCATAATCCCCCCTCTACCAAATTTTACACTTGGCACAATGCAGTCAGGCAGGTACCGTTTGCCAAACCCAGACTTGCCCATTGGATTGCCAGACAGAGAGTCCAGTGGCGGTGTGCATTACACCACTGCATCCAACGCTTTGCATTGCATTTGGTGATGTAAGGCTTGGATGCAGCTGCTTGGCCATGGAAACCCATTCCATGAAGCTCTCTATGCACTGTTCTTGAGCTAATCTGAAGGCCACACAAAGTTTGGAGGTCTGTAGCTATTGACTCTGCAGAAAGTTGGCGACTTCTGTGTACTGTGCGCCTCAGCATGCATTGACCCCGCTCTGTGATTTTACGTGGCCTACCACTTCGTGGCTGAGTTGCTGTTGTTCCCAATTGCTTCCACTTTGTTATGATACTACTAACAGTTGACCATGGAATATTTAGTAGTGAGGAAATTTCACAAATGGATTTATTGCACAGGTGGCAACCTATCACGGTATCACACTTGAATTCACTGAGCTCCTGAGAGCGACCCATTCTTTCACAAATGTCTGTAGAAGCAGTCTGCATGCCTAGGTGCTTGATTTTATACACCTGTGGCCATGGAAGTGATTGGAACACCTGAATTCAATGATTTGGAGGGGTGTCCCAATACTTTTGGCAATATAGTGTATATATATATATGCATTTTTCTATCAGTTTTTTTACAGGCTTACTGAAATCCCCACAGATCTCCACAGCCATGTACCATGTGAAAAGTACTAGTGAAAGGATTTTAGGGATGACCAACCCCCTATTAATACCAATTGATACATATGCAAAAATGTTGTTTGCATGTCCTCATGCTTTTGGCCATATAGCGAACACAAGGATCTCTAATCCTATTGCGAATGATTGGATTGATCAATTAAGTAAGAGGCAATGGTCCTCTAAGGGGCAGCTTATCCTTCAACAACAAACCCAAACCCTCACCCTCACTTTAAAGCCTCAGTTAGGAACAGCTATTCATTCATAATTTCAGTATTTGTGTTTTTTTTTGTTTTGTTTTTTCTCAGAACTGCTCAGGGAAATGCAAACATCCTTACGTCTCTGACCCTTCCAGACCTGATCTGAACTAAGGGAATTTTAGTGCTCTAATATTGCCCGTGGGAACTATGGCCTTGCTGAGGGCACTGGATGACATCACTCAGGGGACATCTGGTTAATGGGCATGTCCTTGTGCCGGCTGGCAGACTATTTATTTATTTATTTATTTTTTGCCATGCTCGCTGCCGTTTGTGTTCTCACACAGTTTATGGTAAATAGGCCACAGGGAAAACAGGCGGGGGAATTTATAAACCCCCAACATGCCATACTTCATTTTCCAAAGGCTGATCCTGACAGAGTGATAATCAAGCGTTGCAGTGATTGGAAATATTTCAGCCCGCAGTAGCATTTTAATGCAAACGGCTTTAATTTGCACCGATAGGGGCTGTAATTGGATTTTGATTGGACATTAATGAAGATGCACACCCTCTGCGATGGACACAGGCAGTCATCTGTTTTCAGGGATGCTCACAGACACTAACAGAACACCCATACTTTCCGGAACAAGTTTTAAATTGCCTATGCAGCAATACATAGCCAGCAATTAAACATTATAAAACCTTCATCCTTTTCCTGCCAAGCCATAGACACCAAAACGGCTGGACTAGAATCATAAGTCTCAAGGCCTTGTGGTGTGTTATGATTGCTCTCATTAAATAGAACGAGGCTTTTGCTCTTACAGTAATACCCAGCTATTCATTTGTGGGATTTTGCTTCTAGATATTTTGCTTGTGTGTAAACATCTGAATCTGACATATCTGAGGGATTAATTAAGAAATATGGACATCTTTTTAATGAATCAGTTCCAGGAATAAATTGGTGGAGCTTTCAGATTATGTTATGATTAGTTTCCCAACCCCCCGCTTCAAACTGGCTAAGCTGTTCATGGTTAAGTTCTATAAAACGAGGTCAGATGTGATGATGATAGGGGTGATTGTGTGTGTGTGTGTGTGTGTGTGTGTGTGTGTGTGTGTGTGTGTGTGTGTGTGAGGGTGGCTTTCTCTCTGCACTTCTAAATGTAGAGGAATGTTAATGAGAAGCAGGCCATGCTGAAATGCTCAACTCGTCTCATGCTGCTCTCCTTTGAGCTTTGCCCTTGTCGCTGTCCCCTATTCATTTATCTCTCTCTTATTCCCACATGAAGCCTTATGCCTGACCACAAGCAGACTACCGTCACAGCAGTCTGCTTTCACTCACTTTTTCTTTCTCGTGTTGCATCTACATGTGCATTTTTACCCATGTGTTGAGGTTAACTTATTATTTAGTATGTTAAGTAAATAAATAAATAAATAAAGGTATCATACTGAGGTGGTTTTAGATAATAATACCATACCATTGATCTTTGGCCCAGTTTATATATGATTTATTTGTTTGTTTGTTTTTGAAAGATTCTCTTATGATCACCAGGGCTCTCTTTATATACATACATATATATATATATATATATATATATATATATATATAGCAGCAATTATTCTAGCCTGACACTGAAGGCTGGCGTAATGGCTGCTAAAAATCAGCTTGATACACACACACACATATAATGTATTCCTGTGGTGGCAAAGCCGATTTTTGGCAGCCATTACGCCAGCCTTCAGTGTCACATGATCCTTAAGAAATCATTCTAATATGCTGCTTTTTTCCAGGTTTCTTTGATAAATATAAAGTTCACCAGAAAAGCATTGCTTTGAAATAATAATAATAAATATAGCTGCAAGCAGCAATTAATGGGGTTTAAGCATTTTAAGGCCTTTAAGCACATGCATAAAAAAAGATTTTTTACATTATTTAGCAAGCCTGTAACCATCTCGATCATACATTTACAGCCAATACAGGCAATTTACCATAGGAAATATACAGTATGTTTTTGAAATAATTTATTAATATTTAACAAACAATTCGATGGACAGAGGCAGTCCTAGAGGCAAAGTTGCTCAGATTGAGGAGTTCTACCATGTGGTATGAATTTTGTGGGCGTGTGTAAAACAAAAAAAGAAATCGCACGATACACAGTCGTTTTTGTACACATGAAAAATGCAAAGGCACCCCCCACTGGCCGATTTCTTTCGATTTCTTTCTTTCTTTCTAGGCATCTCTGTTAACCTTGTCTGATAGCTGCTCAAAATTCATTGGCTGATGGCGGACATGTTTTTTGAAATACGTCAATGTCCTCATAAACAGTCATGGCACCTCAGACAAAGACACTGCATGCCCATTTTCAAGTCGATCGGACTAATGGTGAAGTTGTTATTGCCATTTTCATTTTTTTTTTTTGCTGTTATAGCGCCACAAAGTGGCCAGTCGCCACAAGTTATAGCCATTTTTCAAAATCTCCAAAATACACGAAAATCGGAGGCATGCATTTTGTCTGTGTTTAGCCAGTGATTCCAGCAATATAAGACAACTGAGCCTACACCTAACGGTTCAGGAGTTATGAGCCATTTTGTACTTTTGACCCCTGTAGCGCCCCTGTCAGGCCGATTGGGGTAAGCCTTGGTGATGTTGTAGGCAGTGTGAGTATTACCAGCCCTCAAAGTTTCAGGTCTCTACGACTTATGGTTTGGTCTGCCCTTTTTAGGGGAAAATACTGATCATTGGAAAATTTAACAATTACAATAAGGTTTCAGCCCTATGCGCTTTTGATGTGTATGGCATGATCACTCACATACCTTATTTTTCCACTAACTAAGCGATTATTAGGTACTGTCGCTTTGGTAACGCTTTTGTAACTGAGGCTTGGTGTAAGTATATAGTTATAACACAAGAGAGTTATGGGTCAAAACCTAAAAAAAAAAAAAAGTAAACAATGTACATGTGGTAGAAATTGAATAATTGACTCTGCATGAACCATTAAATTATTAAAAATGATTGTACTTTACACACTTCAGTGAAGGCCATTATGACATTGCCATTGTACTGATTGTAACGTCATGGTGCTTTTATGTTATCGCTGGCTCACTGTTTGTATTTACAATTCACCTCATTCAGTGTGAGACATTCTTTAATCCTGTGACACCAAAACCTGAACTTTTAAGCTATTTATTTTAGTAATGTTAGCCAGATGACCTTCAGTCTAATCCCTGGATTACTGTGCAGTCGCCTGGTGTTGACATTGATCTGTTTTCTTCCGCGCCAGAAATGGTTAAATGATATGCCTTCGTGAGAGAGTGGTCTCCAGTCAGAGCAGACTCTAATAGAAGCAAATACTGCTTTTATCCCAAAGATTGCTGTGCAGCTGCAAACAATTAGGATCTCAAGGAGGACAGGCAGATTACATTTGCATTTGTATAGCTCGTGTCTGTGGCAAATGTCACTATATAGCCGGCTCCCAAACTTTCATTTTATTTGGAGAGGAGATGGGCACACACCTCCATTAAATGCTAATGCTGGAAATATGATCCACAAATTTGTTTTTTAAGTGTAAAGGATCAGCAGAAACTGAAATCGGGTCATTCAATTTGAAGTTTGTTGAGAAATGCACATAAATAATATGCACAGAGTGAAGACTTCTTGCCGGATAAAATCTCCCCACAATTTTACCTCAGAAAAACAGCAGTGGATCACAAAACATACAGAAACACACTGTTTTGTGTGAAGTTCTAGATCATCATGAACATTCATGATGTGGTTCTTTTCACTTCATTACACTAGTACCCACCAAAAATGTTTGAGCTGATCTATTTATGTAGTCTACTGAGAAGCACACGAGCAAAAGAGCTTGTCTTGTCATTTTTGTAGGGTTTTCATTAATGAATATGAAATTTGGACATGCCTCTTTACACGCATACAAGCAAAGTGATTTATTATGCCTGAAAGTAGTTCCGGAAATAGCAAATGTGTGTGCAAATTAATAGCTCTGAAAAACAGGTATTAATCTGATTTGTTTGTGTGCATTGGCTGCTCTGAAGACAAAATGAAGACAGAACAATATACACAGACAATCTCAATGCTACTGGGCTGCTGACATGCATTATTTGTGATACAGAAATTGGTTTGTTGCGTGGAACACAAAATTATAACTGAACTTAATATATTGTTGTATAAACAAACAGCATACTATACATTTTTGGGGCGAAAAAAAATACAGTTTATATCTTCCTATATCATGATTTTCATTATTGTTATTTAACTGGCAGCTGTCTTTCTTTGGTTGTACCTATTTGTAGAGATGCCTTGTTATAGTTAGTGGCCCCATTACAATCTCAGTGTTTGACATGTATTTACCTTACCAAAAGTTTGGGGTCTTTTTTTTGATTATATTGACCATAAGTGACAAAGAAGAATATATATATATATATATATAATTTCAGAATTCTTTGATAAGTAGAAAAAATAAATAAAGACTGTTCTATAAAGAAGTATTCTGAAAAAAATAAAAACAGTAAGCAGCACAACGGTTTTCTACGGAAAATGATTTAGTAAACAGAGGGAATGAATTAGTAAATTGTGTGCATGTAAATCATGTGCGGGGCTCTGTAGTTTTCAACACTGATATTGAGAAATGATAACGTGTACTCTAGGTGCCCTTTTGTACTCACTAGAGTGACGTCACAGGCTGTCACAGGCCAATGTCATTGTCGCATTTATAAACATACTTCAGACATCGTCATGCCAGAGGTATTGCCCAAAGTGTCTTCGGATGCAGTGTGAGTTCTCATTGGAAAGGGAACTTTTTTTCTTATTTATCTTTATCTTTTTTTTTTTTTTTTTTAATTGTAATAATATTTCACAATGTTACTGTTTTTACTGTATTTTTGATTAAATAAAGGCAGCTTTAGTCTATAGCCATATAGACTTCTTTTAAAAAAACATAAGGAAACCAACGTTCAAAGAAACCTTTGAACGGTAGTGAATGTACATCTGCAATAGATTATAAGACTAGACAAGCAAATCAGTAGCATATATTTTGGATGTTAGTTAAAAGCTGCACTGTAAAAAAAAAAAACATGTGAAATCTACAGTAACTTACTGTGTACACAGGAAATTACTGTATACAAGTTCACAGTAGATTACTGTAGATTCAGTCAAAAACTGCAAAAATTCTGTGAGTCACAGTAAACAGCAATGTGCTGTAGAAAATTACAGTAACCTATTATGTATATAGATAAGCAAAACACAGCACACTGGCAGCTGGGTTGCCAGCCAATTACTGCATTTAAATTGACCTCACTGTAATTTAATTACATTTTCACTCTGAATAGAGAATACAGGAAGCAAATGTATTCTTTAATACAACTTCAACAAATGTCAAAAATGCAATATGCATTACTTATTTTATTTGGGCTGAAACAATATAACTAAACAGCACTTTAACATTAAGAACCAGCTGGTGCCAATAACCTAGTGGTTAGCACACTGACATATAGTGCAATTGCGCCTCCGGTGACCCAAGTTCCAATCTTGCCTTGAGGTCCTTTGCTGATCCCATTCCCTCCTCTTCACCCCATGCATTCCTGCAGTACCCATGCAATATAAGCAGCACTTGCAAATTAGTAAGTTTTACTTTACAGTTACATGGTTGCTACTGTAAATGAAAACAGCAAAAATATAGTTATTTATTTTACAATAAGTTGGTTGTTACTTGCTGCCAGTTAATTACTGTGAATTTTACAGTCAGTTTCATACAGTGTGTATTTTCTCCTTTCCTGTGTGAAAAGCTTGTTTGAATGTGCTGCTACTTGTGCCTCTTCGTTTGGGCCTCCATTAGCATGTCACTTTACTCTTTCTGTCATCAGTTCCCTGGGGCTGAGCAGTAAGGGCCAGTTCAGGCCGTCAGTCTTCCAGTCCTGGAGGTCTCCTCTTAACCAAGCTCCAGACGTATAAGTCGTGAAATGAGGCGAATCATCCTGCTACTTAATTACAAAACAGGCCAAGGCAACGCAGCGAGGCAAAGCATGGCTCAACGCTCGACCGCGATAGATTTCATGAACGAAGAGCTCGCCCGGCACCCCAGAGGCTTGCAGTTCTCAAGCTGCAGTTCTACATCTGTTTTCATCCTAAAACTGAAGCTGCTCATCCTGCTTAGTCATCTTTCTCCATGGCCTTCAGCTCATCGTAGCGCTCAGTTCTGCCCCTTGGCCTACAGCTCAAATGTACATTGAGATTAGACCAGAAGCCCTGGAGGTTATCAGAGACTTTTATTGCTTTTTTTCTCCATTCACCTGATTCATCTTCTTCCTTTTTAAATTCCATAAAGAAAGTATCTTGTGGATGAAAGAAAGTAGGACTTAGTACAGTTGTACCATAGCACGTCTGAGGCAGTTTTGAGGTAGAGAATGTTAATTAGTTCCCCGCGTTTGCTGCCGATAGCATGATTTCCATTTGACTCCCGCAGATTTCAGGATTGGAGAAGGCTGGCGTTAAAGGCTATAAAGCTTAGGCTCAGAGCATTTCTTGAGGAATCATTGCCTTTCTTTCATTATCAGACTAATCAGTTGGCTGAGATGATAATGACTCTTGTGTCTTCCGCTCTTGTTCCTCCTGCCAGTTGTGTTTATTTAGCCCCTAAATGTAAATGTCTAATTAGCTGGTTAGGCTCAATCACTTTTAGAATGGTGCAAATTGCCTCCAAACATGTTCAAATTACTTTCTATTTCTTCTTTGCTTAGCATGAAACAAGCATTAGACTACACCAACCTCAACCAAGGGGATACATGAACAGATTTGGAAAGATTAATTGAGAGTGTTGGAGAATATTAGAGAAAGAACAATTAAGATGGTAAGCACCAAGCTGGGTATTTTCAGTGTTTTGCCTATGGACATGACAATTTAGGTACAGTGATTTTTTTTTTTTTTTTTTTTTTTTTTTTTCCTCTTTGATGTGTTGCAATTATGTATCTGTGATCAAATTAGTTTACTAAAACAAATATAGCATTTCAGAGGTTGTGTCTATATTTATTTTATTTTATATTTTATTTTTTTATTGTATTTTATTTTTTATTTTTACGGAGCCCCAGACATGACATGCATGACATGCAATCGTGCGCACGATTTACTAATTCGTTCCCTCAATTTACTAAATGATGTGCATGATTTATAAATCGAGGGAACAAAATAGTAAATCATGCACACGATTTAATTTTTTTTCTTGCATGTCATGTGCAGGGCTCCGTATATTATATTTTATTTTATTTATTTATTTATTTTGGACCACAAAACCAGTTATAAGGGTAAATTTTTTGAAATTGAGATTTATACATCATAAATAAGCTGAATAAATAAGCTTTCCATTAATGTATGGTTTGTTAGGATAGGACCGATATTTGGCCTATTTGAAATACAACTATTTGAAAATCTGGAATCTGAGGGTTCAAAAAATTCAAAATATTGAGAAAATCGCCTTTAAAGTTGTCCAAATTAAGTCCTTAGCAATGCATACATTGCAAAAAAAAAAAAAAAATTGATATATTTATGATAGGAAATGTACAAAATATCTTCATGGAACATTATCTTTACTTAATATCATAATGATTTTTTGCATAAAAGAAAAACGATAATTTTGACCCATACATGCAGTATATTGTTGACTATTGCTACAAATATACCTGTGCGACTTATGACTGGTTTTGTGGTCCAGGGTCACAAATATTAAATTGGAGGTCTTGTTTACAAGGTCATATCAGATCAGTTAAAAAGGTATTGTCATTTATGTATTAATTTATTCATTCATTCATTCATTCATTTAGGAATACGAAGAATGTCATGTCTTGGTGCAAAACACACACGCACACAGAGCGGGGTGAAAAAACAGTAAACGTCTTGACTCCCACAATTAGATCAAATTCAGAGTCTAATGTGATTTGCTTTTATTATTTTCTCAAGACTCTAAGCATCCAACTTATTAGATTCAGGCTTGTAACTGCTTGTCTTTCATGAAAGGTTAAAGAAGGTCTGAGTTAAATTAGAGACATGCAAGTTGAATAATAAAAATCAAATTCTTCACTTTGCTGGAAGAACAAATTGCCTTGTTTTTATTTGCAAAGGTGGTCAACTTTATGTGCGTTCACCATTCTTTCATTAACTTTCTGACTAACAGAAGAGAGTGTATAAATATAGCATACATAATATGTGTGAGAAAGAGAGAGAAATGGTGAAAAGAGTGAAGGTAGTAGGTTTCATTTGCTATTGATTTAAACTTTGGCCTCCTCCCAGGAGAATCTCCCCTCTGTACGAGTGCACAGTGACCAATTCAAGTTCAATCGGGAGCATGACGCTCACAATGCTGCTTTTAGATCACGCACAGGCTTTTATTGAGTAAAATTATCCTGGCTTTGTTGTCACTTCTGTAAAAGCAGACAGAAAGATGATGCAAGTGGCTAAAAAAATAAGCAAAGAGCAGTGATTTAATGGACGTGAGGGCCTATCAAGTTCACTGTGGTTTCCTTCCCAAACAAAAGCACTCCTCATTCGCCCCCATCCCAGCAGTCACATATGGAAGAAAAATGTGCCTGGGTGTCACCAGCAGAAGAGAGGACTGTGTTCAGATTTGTTTTTTTCCCCCTCTCTGTCTTTTTCTACCATCTTCCTTTCCTTGTAGAGGTATACCACAGCATTCTGGCTGCATGAGAGAGCGTGGCAAGGCTTCAATCAATGTCCACGGGCTGTTTCCTCTCAAACGACTATTCAGCACTATGCAGGAAAAGTACTCTGCAATCTACCAAACAATTCCACCACAGTATGCGCCACAGGTTTAACAGATGATCTGCCCAAAATCATCAGCTATTTTGAGGTCTTTACGAGTTTTAGCACTTATTCAACGTTTTACTTTTATTTATTTACTAAATTAAACACATAAAAACAGTTTAAATGGACACATCTGTTGTCTATTTATATTCACTGTATAGTGTATGTGCAGCAAATAATTAAATAAATAACAATAATCCAGTTAGATTTAATACTATTCTGCACAAACCCTAAAAATGCATGGTGCATTTAGTGAAGGAAAACATCTCCGAGAGCACTACTGTTAGCAAAATGTAGCAGTTTAACGTTCTTATACCCTGCACAATGGCACAATAGTAAAACTGGGCCATCTTATTAACTATTTAATATTTTTTTTTGTGCGTGTTTGCTTTCCACTTTTACAGCCTCATGTTATACTTTGCAGTCACACTCTTTCGATTTATTCTTTCCATTTCCTTATAAGAGTGAACTCGTGGAACGCTCTTCCACGTTTTAAAGTCCTCTCCATCACTGCGATGTCTTGTTGTTATTACTTTGTGTTTTTATTGCAGAAGAGAGAAACTTAAAATGTGTGTTGCGGTGTAAAATCAAATGACATCAGAGTTTCCTTACTTTCTGCACCATTTCTGGGGGTCAGATATGAGAAGGATTATTTTCTTAAAGGAACAGCACGGCTTTGAGTCAAATGTGTATATTTTTGCATGCATGTGTATAGGCCCTGTACACGTGAACTACTCGAAAAGGCAGCTATCCCTTTCATAACCTATCTACAGTGCTTTGCTTTGAATTGTTTGCCCCAATCATAAACCAATTAACTCTCTAATTGGTTCCATGTGCAGATTCTTTCAAGTCTGGTATCAATCTAGCAGTTTGAATAAATTTGGACGGCAACATTTTTTGTAAACCCTTCTCATTCTTTTTATGTGGTAATTGCATTTAACAGCCTGGATCTGGAGGAATTAGCCCCCTTTGAAACATAAATAGAACAGTAGTGATCGAGAAGAGGTGGCATTCTACTACTCGAAACACTGCAACTCTTCTCTCCTCATTTTTCATGTATCATTCGGCCCATGAGAATACCATTGCTGCTAATTCCTCCTTTTTGGATGCTTTTAAGAGGACTTGCTTGTACAAACTAGGACTGTGGTACACAGTTACTAAAACAGATTTACAGGCTTTAATAAAACACAATTTGTGGTTAAGCTTTGGGAGGGCAGTCCTTTGCTTATTAACAGGAGGCCAGGATCTTATTTCAGCTGCTCTACAAGATGGCCAGAAATCACATGGGACAAAGTTTGAAAAATGTGTTTGTACTTTTGTTCATATGTTCATTTGTTGGACAATGATGTGAGCACCAGAATGAATAATTACTGTATGAACTATATGAAGAAAGTTTTGTCTGAAGAATTTCACTACACTCTTAAAAATAAAGTTTTGGTGGATCCATGAAGAATCTTGGGCAGCCATGCCTTTCCATTGCACAAAAAGCTCTTTATAGTGGAAAAAAGGCTCTTTAAAGGTATTCAAATATTATACACATTAAGAAAAATGTTTCATTTTCACTTAAAGTTTCTTTGTGGAACCCAAAATGATTCTTTTATGGTATTATTTTTATCAGTGTGCAGTTGAAATTTTGGTCCTTTAAAGGTGCAATATGTGATTCTCTACAGAAACATTTTTTTGTTATACTGGTTAAAAGTCTCTATATATTCTGATAGCAATCACTATGTATTTTTATATATTGTCTGTGGAAGGCATAGGGCCATAAAATGTTCATCCAACTAATATATTCAGGTACAAGCTTGTTTACAAGTTGTTTACATTCATTATTATTGTAATGTTATGTGCTTTGAGACATAGTTTAAAACTGTCTCTTGTGACGCTTTGCCGAGAGCAGCTGTGTGTGCGTGCATTCATGTGTTTTGAAAGAGGCGTGGTTTTGGACAGTGATTTGCAGGGAGGATGGGATCGTATGCTTTCAATGCTAGCAGGCTAATGTTAGCATTTCCCAGATCAACTACTGCACCTTTAAAAAACACATAAAATAACACTGTGTGGTACGTGTGATTTTTTTCCCCACACCAGTTCAGCAGAAATTCCACCCTGGAGCCAATTCTAAACATTTCATTGGCCATGTCATTCACAATAATGATTACCTACACCCAACCCTGATCCCTAAACCTACCCATCACTGTAACCTCAGCCAATGAAATTGGTTGCAGGGAAGGGATTTCCGCTGAACCATTTGGGGGACAAAAATCACGCATTTGGTACTGTCTAGTCTTGCCACTTCAATCTTGATTCACCCAAATCCTTCAAGTTTCTTGTTCATATTTCAGGCATCTTTTGAATTAATTATTGGAAATCACTACTCACTGGTCTGCCTGCAACTCCCTTGATCAGATCCAAACTTTTGCTAACCTGGTATTTAGCCTCTAGAAATAAGTTTTACTCAGATCACCCAGCCTCTCATAACTGCCAGCATTAAATGTAATATGCTTTCTCCACATCGAGTTTGTTTTGTTGCTATGCTCTTATTACTAGGTTTTTGTCTGGAAAGCTTATTTAATTTGTGTCCATGGTTACCAGCATCAACATAAAGGATATGCATGTTTTTGGGTGGAAGTAACTTCTGCAAAAATAAATGTAAATGTATGTCAGTTGTATTGTGTTTCTCTGGACACACTGTAAAAATCTGCACAACTTGCAAGCTTCAGCGCAACAATAAACGAAAGTTGTAAAGGTGTAACTTCTGAAGATTTCTACAGTAAAAAAAAAAAAAAAACACTATATGGTCACTTAACACATTTAACTAACTATAAGTAACTTTGCAAATACATGCAACTACAGCTAGCTCTCATTAGAGCATTAGAAGACTGTAATAAACTCTTAGTTGACTGTTAGGTGTTAGGGTTTGGGTTAGTAGAATAAGTTGACATGTAGTTGCCAAGTTACTTATAGTCAGAATGTCTGTTGGGGGAGCATCAAAATAAAGTGTTAGCAGATATTAAGCAGACAGTCTACTAATACTTGCAGTTTGAAAAGTTGCTTAAAGTTATAGTACAATGTCTAAAGTGAACACTGAACAGTTGAAAAGAGTTGTGTTGAGTCAGAACACAGGCCTATTTACCTTAATAAACAAACAGGTTGGGAACAGATCTCAGTACTGGGATCCAGATGTGCATGATTAGAGCCAAACACCTGTAATGAGAATCAGGCTGGAGAGAAAGTTGCGGTTAAAATTTACTGCATCCTGCTTAGCTGTTTATTGAGCTCATGGCTACTTCCCTTCAGCTAACACAACCCATGCATCACTAAAAGGGGCTATTAGTCATTTAGATAATTTGAATCCAATAAGAAAATAAGAGTGGGGGGAGGGGGTATATGTAAAAAAAAAAAGGGAAAGGGAAAGCAAAAAGGTTTTGACTGTCCTCTGAGACGTGGTGATAGGAGCAGAGAGACACTGAGCTCCTATTACCTAATCAGTGTAAAGAGAGGTATGCAGTGAGGAAGCGGGAGGTGAGAACATGCAGTACTGTAATTCTGAGAGAATAAATGTTAGCTTACCAAATGAGTGCAGAATGGCTGGCAACTGCATCTCTGGCATCCATTCAGCACCACCTACAACTCATCTCATATACCACCTGTGCTGAAACAGTATGTTTGGGTTCTTAAACCCCCTTTTTACAGTAAATAAAGAATGTTTATTTATTTGTTATATAATGAGTGAGCAAGCCTAAGATGACTGTGACAGGAAGGGGAAAAAAAAAAAAAAAAACCTTCATTAGATGTTTAGGTAAAGAGGGGGAATAAATAATATTAATCATAATGAATCCCGAGTCGGTCCGTGTATAATCAATCAGGGTATCTTCCGTTCATTAATATTGAGTATTAATTGATGTCAAACAAAATGGTGTGTTAAAGACCCCCTGTGGTGAAAATCAAGTGTTTAATGTTCTTTATATGTCTAATATTGTTTAAGACAAACCATGTGCAAATTCATATGTCAACACCATTGCTAAGTATTTTCTCCTTAAAACTGCAGTGAAAACCCACGGTTTGACATCGTTGGTGTCTGTGACGACACAAACTACCTTGTAACCAATCACGTCAACATGCCGGCGGCCTTTAGCATATCATTAACAGTGAACTAGCAGGAGAGTCTCGAGAGAAGCCATGTTATATTTTTCTGTTGATGTGAAAAATCAAGTAGATTTAGCAATATGGAGGGTGTATGATGTATATTACGATGATATGATGAACTATATGCCAAGGTTAACGAACATTATAAACAGTGTTTTAAAATGAAAACGATCCTCATCTACACTGGCGTTTCCACAGTGTTTCAGAAACGATCTCCATCTACATGTCACATAACCATTCATGCACACTGGTGCGCGTGTAAACAGTTGTGTAAACAGTTGACTCTTGCGCATGTACGTAGCTGCAGTATTTAAAAAATGCAGAGTTTAATTGCACAATGGTTGCTAAAAATGAGAACAAAGCCAGCAAAGATTGCAGTTCAGTCTCAATGTTATTGTTTACATGGTCGTCAAGGATATGCAGACAGTGCTAATTAAAGTGTTCGGCTATGCTGTAGCTATGCTGTAGCTGGCTGTAGCCATTACTTAGCAGTGTCTCCATTCAATTGATATTCATAGTCCAAATGTGAATTAACCTTTTATAGCATGTAGTCATATGCAGTTATAGTATGCTTGATTTTGTGTCATATGGTGTGATATACAAAGAAATGCATGTCATTGATGCATGAAGGCATCACAGCTGTATGTCGGTGGGTATGATATGAAGATGCTTATTTTACTTCATGCAAGTCAAAAGACTGAGCAAATATGATATGATAAAATATGACAGTCATGCATTAGTATGTAGGTTGTATTTGTGATCTGTAACTACACATAAAGCAATATGCGCTCCATTTTAATTACAGTACTCTTTATGAAGTTATCCGCACAATTAGAATTTTAATTGAGACTTTAATACCAGCACTGATTATTTTTTAAATCACTCTAAAAACATAAAGTACCTACAGATATCTCTTAGCCAGATTTAGCATGAGGCAGCTATAAATATATGAAAAATATATAAATATAAGCGCAGAGGAAAAAAGAAAAGTGTTTACGGTGTTGAAAAAAATGCTGTTTACGTTGTATAGACAGTGCAGGCTTCTGTGTTCTATGTCATAACGCTGACTCAGTATTGGCTGACGCTGTCCACGTGAGCAGCACGACGCATATGTGTGATGCTGACGCATTCTAAAGTAGAACCTGGAAGCCTGCACTGTCTATACAACGTAAACAGCATAAGAGACTAACAGGTGAGAGATGAAATTGTTGTATAAACTTATTATTTTTGTTTTGATTTTGCACACAAAAAGTATTCTTGTCACTTCATAACATAAAGGTTGAACCACTGCAGTCACGTTGACTATTTTAACGATATCTTTACTACTTTTTTGGACCTTGAAGGTCTTATGGATGTGGAACGACACAGGGAGTGTAATTAATGACAGAAATTGAATTGTTGGGTGAACTAACCCTTTAAGTTTCCATCCTTAAAATGTCAACCAAACACAGTATAGGAAAACGGTACATATGAACGTTGTTTGTTTGTTTTGTATTCCAGTGACTTCTTGTGCTTCCGATGTTAAATAAAAGAAAGAAAACCACAGTCCATAAATCATAGTAGACAATAGATTTAGGAATTATGTTGATTTCTTTAGTCTTAGATGCAAAAAAAAAAAAAAGTTTATATCTTCTTCTCTATGGACTACTTGCACAACTACTTCCGCGTTCTACGGCTCGAGCATTTCCGGTCAGCATTCAGCACACTTATATACAGAGAGCTTCTCGTGAAAACGCAGATTATTACTATGTTTTAGGGCTGCCAAATGTTTTTTAAACAATTAATCATATTCTCTGCATTAACATTAATTATCTTATATTAATATATTTCGCTTCCAAATGCGCATTCTGAATAATAAATAAATGTATTTCTCCACTAACCTACCGCCGTCAAGTGCTTGTCTTTTCATTAGCAGTGTTTTTCTCTTAGTCATCATATTTCACCTGTTAAATTTACATTGAAATAAATTTAAACGAGAAGAGCATACAAGACATGCACAAACAAACCAAGCTGACGATTAAACAGCAGTATAACCTTTCATATAATAGTTATAATTAATCAAATACTTATGAAGGCGAACCATGGTTTTACTATAGTAAGAGTGTAGTAACTATGGTTAATTTTTGTACGAGCAGTAGGCTATTGCTTGCGTTGGTGCTTGTTTATTCCAGTGTTCGAAATAGTTGAATGAATGTGAAAACTGTCTTAACGATGTTAAATATTTAATATTTAAAGAATAAGGCAATGACAGCGCAACTACTTTGTATATTAGGATTTTTGGCATAAATGTGTGAATTACATACAAATGATTGTCAGTGAAAAAATGGCACAGAATAATGACTAAAATTTATTTATAATATTATGTTAATTCTGATCTTATTCATCGCGTCCCACACTGCAGCGTCGCGATCACTAGAATCATGGCTTATGTTGGATTAAAACTTAAAGTTCTGTTGAGTTTGGAAAGGTCTGTACACGGTAATCATCAGAATATCTCTTCTCCTCTCTCTGTATATGTCTGGAATTTAAAATCACCCCAAGGACTCTTATTTTAAGAGGCGTTTAGTTAGCTATGTGATAACAGCCCATTGAAAATAGATATAACAGGAAACAACTGAGCCGTACTATATCAAACCGGATGTGCGTCACGAGGCCTGGTGCAAGTAGTCCATTGCAACTCAACCATGGAGCACTTGGGATTTGAGAGACTAAAATCACATTGCCGACAGGACAAACACTGTGATGGAGTTTAACATTCCCGATTACATTATGAAACACTTTGAATATTCACATGATTCACTTGTATAAGATATAATATCTAAACAAAAATAATAATAATTCTCTCCATCTCTGTGTCTGCCAGAGTACAGTGTGGGAGTTGAGGATGCAAAACTAAGAATAAAGATGATATACAGCAGTGATTTACAAATCAGCTTGACTAGCACCCAACACACAAGCAGTAGGGCATGAAATTGCATACTTTATCATATCCTACTGGATAATTGTTTTTTGTGATTGCTTTTCTATATTTGCAAAAGGCAAATGATTAATATGAATGTGTGTTAAGGGGCATTATTAGTACTGTTGGCATGAAGCTACAGCTGATGTTTTGGGATCAATCTTGTTCATTGCTTTAGTGTCGTAATCTGAATTGTACATGTGGATGTTTGTGTCTATGTATTCGAGAATGAGACAAAAGCCTTCCACGAAAGAGAACCAGTGCTGGGTAGATTACTTACAAATTGTAGTCCATTATTGATTACAAAATACATAATGAAAATTATAACCAGTTACATAATCTATTACATTACACATTTTAGGTAATATAATCAGACTACTTTTTGATTACTTTTAGATTACTTTTGACTTAACCCATTGATCTCGTTTATCACATTGATTTAATTATGATAATCTTGCACCATATTGATATAAAAGTACAAAGAGAAAGAAAATGTATTCCATTCTTTCTCAGCAAAAACATGAAGTGCATTAAACATTACATTACATCAGGGTTACTGTGACTGGGGTTTGTAAATTAATGAAAAGCTATTAATTCATTAAATCTAAAAAAAAATTACATTTAAAGAAATAAATAATTTTAAAATAAAAAGAAAACAGAAAAAAAAGTAATTTATTTGATTATGATGTGTTGCCTCTAAATTATCTGTATAATTATTGTCGCCTTACTAGCGGCTGGTCTGTGTGTCACAAAACTGGAAAACTTTTTGAACATTTTTGAAAGGAAATGTAAGAGATAAAAAAGAAGAATTTTGTGAATATTAAGTAATCAAGTAATCAACAAAAATCATGTAATCTGAGTATTATAAAATACAATCTAATTCCATATATATATATATATATATAATCTGAAACTATAACTTGAAACTAAAGAGAACATATGAAATTTTGGGGGTTTGTTGGCAGTTTTCCCTATGATGGAGGCAGAATATCCATACTACAATGTGAACATTAACAGGGCTATTTCTTGAGCAACAGATGGTAAAGGTCAGTCTGGGTGCGAGGTACTTGCCACACAATCAGCGGCCATCATAACGAATCGCAACCTCGATGAACCGCAATAGTTATTTTCCCATTCAAGTCAAAGCAAGTCAAACTCCATTACACAGGAAAAAAAGCTCTCTTTTTATTTGAATAGTTCAAATGTTCAAACGAGTGCTTAGAATTTGAAGCTTAAAATTATACACGTTCCCATGATTATAGTCCTTCACACATTTCCTCTACTCTTCATTTGAACACCAAATGGTGCCTGAAAATAAATGCAAACATCCGAGTGCAAGACTCCTCTGTTTGCGTAGATGTCCTCTAATCTTTTAATAAATAGTACTCTGCACACCGTGTTTCATCCTGAATTTTCCATTCTGATCCATGGCTACACAGAAATGCTTGATTGCAGTGCTGAAGCCTTTTTGGGCACAATGTGGAGCTTTTCTTTTGGCTTTATTTCTGTGGGTTTTTCACTTCTTGGGAGGGAGAGGGAGGGCCGGGTATCCCTTGCCACAATTTCTGCTCAAACAGTTATATGCCTCATGTCACTCTGCTCTCCATCCAATCCTGTATCTCTCAAAGACTCACTGGTGCAGGTAAATGGAAAATAGCATTTATTTATTCCTCCTGGTCCTCTACGTTGTGTTTACCAATAGCACCGCTCTACTGTGTTGGGCCGACGGACAAAATCGCAGCCCCTCTTCATCCTGTCACCCCAGAAGCTGCTTTTTCTTTCCCTTTGACCTTCATCATCTTATTCTTTTGAAGACGAAAGGTTTGTGCGGAAAAGTTTGCTGCAAATTGATTTGAAACTCTCACAGTATTTATTTGCGGAAAATACACAGATTTGCTCCTGCCAGTCTGAACCTCCTGTGAAGCGGCAGAACTCTCACTGTGATGTAGAGGATTGACAGGCTCAGTATTTCTAAGCAGAAAAGAGATTTAAGTCTCTGTGTACACCTGATGACTCACAGAAGGTTCATTCTTTTCCTGTCTTTCCACACAAAGTGTGTGTGTGTACATGTGACTGCGTCTGTTCTTGGTATTCTGAGACCTAATTGGACTACACCACATTTACACAGTCAGACAAGAAGGTCTGCCAAGCTTCTGTATTTCCCTGTCTTGCACGCCTATTCTGTCTTGTCTGGGAAGAAAATTAGAAATGACAATTACGCTTTGCACCGCACACCCCTCTGCTGTTTGTGTATTCTGTACGATATTGTTATTTGAAATATTAATGGAGCAGTCATCTCGTTATTTCAGATTATTAATTCTAATCATAAAACTCGCTGCAAGTTCATTCCCGTTGTGATTAGAAATATTAGACACACTTCACGTGAGGTCATTTTTCTGAGGTGAGGTTGAATAAAGAGTCTTGTTAACACGCCTGTTGCTAAAGGCAATATGTAAATTTGGCTTAGACTACTGTTGTAACAAAGATCCTTATCAAATAAAGAGATTGGCTAAGGTTTCCATCTGAATTAAGCCCAAAACAAACCCCAAACTTTATATTTCCATTTGCTAATCAACAAATGCTATCTTGCAGTCCTCAGACATAGATTACCAACACTCGCAGCTGTGCATTTAGCAGTGTGTGTTCATGGATGGGGCTCTCTGTCCCAGTGTGGTTCCTCTTCTCTTTGTAGGAGCTTGACCGCATGACTGCTGGCAGGCTGAAATGTATTTTTGCAATTTTTTTTTTTTTCTGGAATATGAGAATTGGTTAGCGTGGCGACACAGCCTGTATTTTGGTGAGGTGGAGGAGGAGGTGGAAAGTAATAGACTCCATATGTGCGCCTGCCACGTCACTGCTCATTGATGTTGGCTTTCTCTCTTGTGCTTTGAGAATAAGGCTCAGTAAGAAAGCCTGATGTGCTGACATTTTGAGCTACTTTTGTTGTGGTTCAGACAATTCTTCCAACTAATTAGAGGTAATCCTGCCAGTCTCTGCCATGAATTTAGCTGAACCTTTCGAGCAAAATGTGCTTAAATTATATTTTTATGCTTCTTTGCCCTCCATCTACTTTGTTTACAGTTGGTTTTCAAATATGGCACATCAAACAAATCTGAGGATTGAAGTTACTGTTGTGACACATTTCATAAATATACACTTTGTCACATGTTGTTTATATCCAGGATTATCTGTCATGTTAGATGTCACAGTCATTCTTTCAGGTACAAAGTGATACCTGCTTATTTAGACAAATGTGGCTTAATTTTATGCCTGTCAGATTATTTCTTGTTTATTGTCTCATGTTTTACATGGACACAATGCCTATTGTAAGTTGCATTTACAATTTTGTTGTGATTTCCAGAAAATAAGATGGGTCTAGGTAACTAGGTAACTGTTCTAAAATGGGTAATCAAAACTAATTAAACAAATTAAATATCTGTATCTGTTTGCTTCTTGTTATAGAACAGTTGGGATCTATAAAGGTGATGATACATGGGGCAACTTTTTGAGCAATGTTGCCGGGCAATTTTACCAAGCGATGTTGTTGTTGAGCGATGATGTTGAGCGACGATGTTGCTCGATATCCAGATAGGAATTAGGAATCCTCACAGGATTCAAGGTCTTTTTTTTTAAATATCGGCCTGAGTGATGTAAACAGGAGCGGAATTCCTTTTACGGGCACTTCCCCGGGAAGGGCGCACGCACACGTGGACCTGAGCAAGAGCGCAAGACCACGCCCATCAACGCGCGTTCGGGTTTACGGAAGTCGTCGGCAGGTATCAGGACTTCACAAAATCAACAATGTCACTAAAGAAGTGTGTTTTTGGTTGTGAGGGAAAGATAACCTTGCTTCCCAAAGGACCCAGTGTTAAGTAGAGCTGAGAGTTTTGTGCTCACGCATTACATTGATGCGCTCTTGACATTTGTTATTAAAATAACCATAGAAACTGATAGTTGCAATCAATTTTTTATTGGTTATAATGAACGGAGAATATATATGTTTTTCCGTGGCTGCTCGAGCCCTCAGGATCGGTGCTTATGGTTTCATAAACAAGGCCCAGTTCTACGCTGGATTTACAGATAATTTGAAACTGAAAGATGGAGCGGTTACAGCGATAATGATCCCGGTCATGAGTCGGAAGCGCAGGTGGTGAGTAAAACTGCTTCAAATGTCTGTTTTGTTGGCAATCGGCGCCTAAGTGCATATAATGTAAACAACACGAACATAGTGAATTCATAAATTTGTTATTCATCATTCACTATACGCTATATTCATTATAGTGATTCAAAAGTTATCCATGGATAATGCGATGGTTTATTGTGTGTTTAAATACAGTTGTTTAGCTGACCATTGATAGCTTGAAGACGATCTCTACACAAAAGCTGCGCGTGTTCGTGACTCTAGTTCCGCTCACACGTCACGCCTCCAGGTGCTCGGCTGTTTTCGGAAATACTCAGTACAGCATATGTATCTTTTATAAATATGATAAAACTAAAGACTTTTTGGAGATATGAAGGATGTACTACTACTCTATAGTTACTCAAGATTAACATGAGATTGGCAGAAACTGTGTGTGATACCCCCCCTTTAATTTTCAGCAGCCATTACTCCAGTATTCAGTCACATGATCATTCAGAAATCATTTTAATATGCAGATCTGGTGCTAAAGAAACATTTATTATTATTGTCAAAGCTAAAAACAGTTGTGCTGCTTAATATTTTGTAGAAACTGTGCTACTTTTTGTGGAAACTCTACTATATATATATATATATATAATGTATAAAGAGTATCACAGTTTCCACAAAATATTAAGCAGTTACACTCCTAATTACATGTGTATTGGTTCACATTGCTCACAGATTCTAAACATTTGAATGGTGTATTCTTTCCTGAATTAATGAATGCATTTATTTATTTATTTTTGGACTACCAGCATCTTAGCATCTCTGAAATTTGCATCATTGGAAAACAGTTTCCACACACACTGCAACCCGGTAATCTGTTGAATATGTTATGAATAAATGCAGACTTTTTGTATGTTGATGCTGAAAGTATGTATTAATATTCAACAATATTATTGATCCAACTGTACTGTTGTATGAGAACTGAACAGAGCTGGACGATGAAAGCACTGTTTTTTTTTTTGTTTTTTTTTTTGAGGAACTGCTTATAGATTAAATGCACTAATTTAATAATTGATTATCTTTACAACAGAACTGAATCTACACTGAACAACAGCTGAAATGCATAATTTTCCAGTCATTCCTACACAGTGATTTGATCACTGTACAGCAGCTTTGAAACACTATAAATAAAGGTGGCTTGACTTCAAAGTATGAAAGCTTCTAGTTTTGTCTCAGATAGAGCTTACCAAAAAATACTGAAACTTTTCTTATTCCTATGGCAACTTTACTGCCTTAAAGCTACATCAGACACCTCAGAAGATTCATATGTTTAGATGGAGATGTTGGAAAACATAGAAACCATGCATGTTTTTATTGGTATTGTAATTAATTACATTTAATATGTGTACCATGAAATATAATTTAATTAATGATGTCAGTTATTAAAGTAAATATGGTTCCAGTTTCTAAAATCTGTTGCAGTGGATATTATCCTCTCTGTCTGCTGACTTTTCAAAAGACTTTCCAAAACACTGGATTATTGATTCTTTGTATAAGAGCCACTTCAAACTGCCCATTTTAACAGTTACAGTTTTTCTTGCCAGACTTACATCAGACAGATACACAGTTGTTTGGAAGAACAAAATACTTTAAAATGTAATGTGTTATGATTAATTTATTATGTATATGTGCGTGCGTGCGTGCATGTGTATGTGTGTGCATGTGTGTGCGTGCATGTGAGTCAGCTAATGTTTGGACACTTGCCTCAACATTTTCATTAATTGTAACAAAGTTACAAAGTGTGACAAAATGTGTTATATATTCAAGCTACACAGTTTTAAATAAATTCCACACCATGAAAACAGATATAAAACAGCAGAAAGACAGTAATATTGGTCTGTGATATTTGACAGCATGTTACTGCTCAATTAAGACAGCTGCAGCTCAGTTTATCTGATTTCAGTTGTGATTCCAAGATTATTTTCAAGCAGTGTGGCTCCTGATATGGAGCTTATGGAGAAAAAAAAAAGAAAGAAAAAAAAGTTACATGCTATTTGAATGCCAAACTCACTATTTCTCCAATTACTATATATCCAATTAGAAGTGCCTGCTGTGTTTTAGTGTGCACGGTTACTCATCATCCAAAATGATTCCTATCAGTATAGTGGCTCTCTTCTTGTGCAGTCCCAGCCTCCTCAGGGTCACCGCTTCAGTGCTTTAAATATGTGATAGTAATCAGTCATTTTCTGCTTCCCATCATGCAGAAGTCGAGCTTGATATAAACAGCAGAAAGTGGCTATGAAACCCTCACATCCAAAGCGTTTGCTCTCAAAATGCAGAGATATTTCACTGCTGGTTTATGTTGATTATGTTGTGTGTGATAATTACCCATTTCTGTTTTAGCTGACTGTAGACCTGTCAGACATATTTATTGGAAATGGCCAAACTTAAGTTAAAGGATCTTCTCAGTCGCAGCCTTACAGGATCATGCAGTTCACAGACATTGTTTTGCAGGGGGACAGTTGAGAAATAATCCCAGAGAACTCACAACAAGTTTACTATAATTGCTATAATAAAAGAACAATAAAGAAATCACTTATAAGTACATCTCTGTCAGAGAGGCCGGTGCAGTGGATGAGATTTAGGCTGAGGTCTCACAGAAGAATAACTCTTTAACTCTCTTAGCGAGGCTAGGACCTCAGGGCATAATGACTGACCTGACTTCCTATCAACAGCGGGCTAACACAAGAGGTTAGCAGATTGAATCAGTCTCAGTTTCCCCTCCCAGCTGTATACCTGAACAGCTCTATCTAATAAAGGAGGATGCTGGTGCAGAGGAGAACTTGCTAGAAGATTCATACTCTTCTGTGTACACAAAAAAAAATGTTTAACCGCTATTTGTCACCTGACTATTCTTAGAGATACCTTTCTCTCCTAGGGCCCGATTTACTAACAGCTTCCGCCAGCGCAAACCCTCTTTTGGCGTTAAAAAAACTACTGTTGGGACTTAAGACGCGCAATGCAAAATTAGCGCTGAAAAGGCATGGACTGAATTGTTTTTGTGGCTGACCTTATTGCATATGCACTTGTAGCAGTTTCCCTTTCAGACAAAATTTATAGGAGGAGAGTATTTAAATGAATCACGCAACGCGATTTACTAATGTTTGCTCTCGTCAATTTTATGGTATTTGCGTCATCATTTAACACCCCCCAAAAAGCATGTCTTAACCCAATTTGTGGCATGGCTGCAATTTTTGCTGCTAGGAGGGAACACCGCAGAGAAAAGAGAGTAGAAGGGAGAAAATATTTTCTACTCGTATTAATTTATTTGGAATGCCAGAGGAACACGCTATCCGTATATTACATGTAACAAGTCGCGCCTGTGTCGACCCACACCTGATGAGCAGTAGCACTGCTTATTTGCGACCCAACTCTAATTTGTGCTGCTCTGGGTAGATTGCATCGGTCATTATGTAAATGATTTGACTGCGTCTATGTTCTTTCTTTTTTCCTAATATGCTGATTTGTCACTTAAGAAAGTGATATTATTATTAATTGGTGAAAATAATTATCTCTTATCAGTATCAGCCAGAATTCTAATACTGGTGTGTCCCCACATACCATAAGACTTGAATGTTATGAGATTACTGAATGAAAAGTAAAGATGAACAGACACACCAGTAACCTATACCTTTGCAATAGTTGTCGACTTTAAACTGTGTTTTTCTGTGGCTCTGTTTTTATTTATTTATTATTATTATTATTATTATTATTATATATATTATATATTATTATTATATAAATTGAACACAAGCCTTTCCGTGAGTTTTTATGTAAATTACATTATGGATGGTTCTTTTCAAGCATATAGATCAAGTTGTCCTCTAGCCAACGGCAATATAATTTCAGTGTGGAGACAGGTTGCTACAGTATAGCAATTAAATTCACGCTGACATGAAATCATAAAAGTCTAATTGTGATTCAGTAAGCAGCTTGTCATACAATTTGCAGGCAGTAGGAAGGTGAGCATTACCTCGAACAGATTTGAATTTATCACCCTCCACGGCCAGGACACCTTCCACCTGCTGAAGAATGTGTAAATCACTGGTAAAACATTTTGGATTCCAGATGTGCCAAGTGCAACATAAAATACAATAAAATACTTTTTAAAATATATTTCATAGCAACAGAAATTGGCTTCAGTCAGAAGGAGCTTTTTATTGCTTTCCCAAAAGAAGAACTTTCAACCCGAGGTTTGCATCTGAATTTTAATGCCATGGCAAATGTATTGTTACATACAGAGAGGCAGTTTGTTGTTGCTCTCTCTCTCTCTCTCTCTCTCTCTCTCTCTTTTTTTTGTTTTTTTGTCTAGAGAACTATGTAAAGGGTGTTTTAAAATATAAAAGGTCACCTTATCAGACAGGTGATAACATCAGTTTTGCAGGACACCAACTTGCCACCTCCATAGACTTTGAAGTGAACTAATGACCGTTACTCTTTGTTGTCATCACATCACAGGTAGCCAAAATGGTTCGGCCCGATAATGGCCCAGATCTGGCAGGCAGGAAGAAAGAACTCGGCCAGGTTGCGGTTGCCAGACTCGGAATGGACGTGGGATGAATGACGCCCCAGAATCGGCCCAAATACACTGGCCCGTGTCCAGCTGCCAAAACTGCCGACATTGGGCCACAATCATGGCGACAAGAATTGAACACTTACTTGGTACTGTCTGGTTACTGAAACTGAGCCGACACTATTGGCACTGGGCCACAAAAATGGTACACTTAGCTGGTACTGGTCTGAGACTGGGTACTGAAACTGAGCTGGCATCAGGCTACAATAATTTCAACACTCCAATTAACTAAATTAAAAAAATATACTTGCACTTACTCTTATACAGAATTAAAAAAAATGTTTGTCTGTTCAGTACAACTTCTAAAATAAGTGTATTAAATACTCCTTCCAGTTTTTATATAAATACAGAACTTTGAATAATTTGTTATTCCACAAAATGACATTGCTGTTATCATCCGTAAGATGGCATCTACTTCCAACTAAAATAAAAATATATTAATAATTATAAATATTATAAATATTAAAATAAATATTCATAAATATTTTACAGTGTCCTTGTTAAGCCTATGTAGTAATGCATGTCAACTAAATATGTCAACTTTACAAAGATTAAGGGTCTACACCATTTTTTTTTCCATGGTCTCCCCACCTACTACCCCATTAATTACCCCATAACATTCATATTTGTTTCTTTTTCCCAAGTATAAAAATAACACAACGAAAATATAAGTGATATGAGAATTTATTTGAAACCAAACATTAACCTACAGCTTTATAAGAACTACCAAAAAATGTAATGGAAGAAAAAACAAAAAAACTCTAGGAGCCTCCTCATGTAAGCGTACCCTCAGTCTCTCCATCTGATGCACTGGCAGTAATTGCATTTCTTTACATTGATTTTAAAAAAAAAAAGAAAAAGATCAATCACAATACTATAGACTGTTACCAATCCAGTTTCTTTCAACATCAACAAAAGACATATTTAGCTACATTGCAAAGGTGGAACAGAAGTTGCATATGGCATTAATGCTTATTTACACAGACTATTTAGTGCTGCTCATGTACATGTAGTTACACAAAAAAGTGGATAATGCAAAAAAAAAAAAAAAAAAAAATGGTGAAGCTGCAGTATCATCACAAAATCATTATTGTTTATTATTGCTCCTGAAATTGTAATAGTGATCATTACTGTCAATTAATAGAATGCTTCTGTGGTGGAAAAAAGCATGTCATATTTTGGCTATAGGCAAAGCAATAAGAACCGTTCATGAATTTAATAGAAAATTAAGACTTCACATTGGTTAGCTTAGTAGTTAGTGTCCTACAGACTGTAGCTCCAACCAGTTTCAAAACACCTGCCTGGAAGTTTTTTAGTAATCCTGAAAACTTTGATTAACTATTTCAGGTGTGTTTAATCAAGGTTGGAGCTAAACTCTAGCACTATGTCAGCCAACTCACAATTATAGCTTCATTATAAATAAACATTACTTTGATATTATATGTGTAGAATGGTTTATTAAAATTATATTATATGTTAGATTATCAAAGGTTTACTCACCAAGATAGCTAGTTCTTCTGGTCTTCTGGCAATTAGCAGCACAAAAAGCACAAAGGGTGTTGTCATTAGATGTGGAACTCATATAGTAGAATGTTAAAGTTCCCTTTAACCACTTTAAGCTTGTTTTATTATATGAATTAAATCACTGATTTCCAAATTTAGTTAGTTAAGAAAAAAAAAATTGGAAAAAAAGAAAAAACATATTATTAGGAACTAAAATGAAGAAAGAAAAAAAAAGTAACAATAAATAACAATGTTGACAGGGAAAGGATATTACATTTAAGGGTCCCTGCTACATACAATTACCACATTGTAAAAGGAGACCCACTCCCAGCATTCAACCTAAACTGGTCCGAGTCTGTATGGCCATATCTCACCCAAAATCAGACCAGCCCTTATGATCCGTAATTGGGCCGAATGTAGCTAAATGTGCCATGTCTCAGTGCAAATCGGGCCAAATCCACACACCCAAAGCCTAGTCAAATCTGGCAACCATTACTAGGCCAGAGCTGGCTCACTTTTGGTGAGCTGCTGCCAGAACACGGCCGAGTGAGCCGACACTAAGCTGCAATTGGCCTGATTGCGCTGGCTACCTGGGTAATGTAAGAAAACAATGTGCAATTCATCATGCAAATAAATTTAAAAAGAGTGTTCTGCCATAAACTGACTCCTGTGATTGAGAGATTCAAATGATGATTTTTATGTATTTATTTTTGGTAGCTATATGTGACATTGATATGTCAAATGCATTGACTGTAAATGCATATTTCTTCTAAAATTATATAAATCTATGAATTGCTGATGTATTTTTTTTTATTTATTACAAAGATTAGCTATGAATTATTAAAGGATGCATTTTGGAAAAAGTTGGTGCTGATTTCTGTAAACGATTTGTGTGAAAATGCTTATGGATTTTATTTTATTTTTTTGTAGTGCTTGTAATAGTAAATGTGATATTACAAGTAGGTATGCAAAGGTGCACTCTAACTTTAGTACTGTAACATTAGTCCACTAGGCATGTTGAGATGAACCCATGTTTATTTGCATAATCCAAAGTGAACAAAACGAGACGATAACTTGAACTAAAATAGACTTAGAACATAACATAAACATGAACATAAACTTGACTTGGCTTGACTCACCTACAGCAGAATACACAAACAACAATATTCGATAAGGAAACGTGGCAAACATTAGGGCTTAAAGAGAGTTCACCCAAAAATGAAAATTCTGTCATCATTTACTCACCCTCAAGTTGTTCCAAACCTGTATGAATTTCTTTCTTCTGCTGCACACAAAAGAAGATATTTTAAAGAATGTCTGTTACCAAACAGTTGATGGGACCCCACTGACTTCCATAGGATTTTTTTTTCTCTGTGCTATGGAAACGTTTACATTTAACAACACAATAAACCAATGAGAACATGACAAATGTACCACGTTCACGCCATGCCGTAATTACCATAAATAAATCTCTGTATGCTTTCGAATCGCTCTCACGTTACTTTGCTGATTTTAGTCGAACATGCCTTAAATCTGTAGTGCTCCGGTGGTACTGGCCACATTGTACAAATCATAGCTTTTAGAAAATTAGGAGTTTACATGTTGTAATTAAAAATTCTACAAGCATGTGATGGTTTTTTTACAGTTCAGAATTTATACGGTAATTATGACATGGTGTGAAAGCACCTCAATGAACCGGATGACAAGATCACATGAAGAGCACAGGGAATCACATGACATGAACACATTTCAAAATAAAAGACATGAAAACCTAAACGTGATACAAACCCTAAAACCAAACGTGACATGTACACACCCTCAATAAAATTTACAAATGGTTCAAATGGAAGACAAGTGCCACAGTGTGTTTTGATGTGTTTTGTGAGTCCTTTAAAAAAGTAACTTCCCACAGTGCCCATGCAAGCCATTTAGTTTAGTTTTTTTTTCCCCCCCCAACAAAAAGAGCTGTGGCACAGAGTAATTAGTCAGTATCTTCAAAGAAAGTATCCTAGTTATCATAGGCATTACCTGTGAAATGATATGGATGCGGAAGAGTAGCGCTGTCTAATTTTCATTTCACTTCGTCTCCCTCACTGTGATGCCAAGGCTGACTGTCAAAAACCTCTCCATTAATCTGTCAGTCATACCATTTCACTGGCAGAATTAAATAAATAGCATCTCATCTTTCGATGAGAGAGAGCATTTCCAGAACTGCCATTACAAAGACTGTACAATGTCTCATATGTCCTATTTAACTGCATGCAAAAAGGCGAACAAAATGTACAAAAGAGGATGTGGACAGTTGAAAAAGCATCTTCTGATTATAGATACAAACCCTATTTCTTTTGGAATTTTCTTTTCTGTTCAGGTGTCTTCATGTTAAGTTTAGAAATGTATTCTTGAACATTGCTCAAAGAACACTAACAAGCTTTAATTGAAGGCTAATTGTGCTGAACCCATCATGGGTCTTAATATTCCACCAAAAAGGGCACAGCCAGATTATGAGATGTGAATGTACTCTCTGTTCTTGCACATTTCTCTCATTTAACCGGTTGCTAATGGTAATAACTGCCATTAAATGCTTTCTCAAGAATTGCCACAGTATTAGCTCCTCGTCTTAGTCACCATAGCAGAAAGGCATTACTCTTATCATTTCATCCACACTAGTTTACAGCTCATCTCTCTCTCTCTCTCTTTTTTTTTTTTTTAAACTGTACATCTGACATGTCTGTGAGACTTGAATACCTGTTTATGTCAGTTGCTGCAGTGTAGGCCAGAGACAGACTTTTTGGCAAGACGGTGTTTATGATTTACTCTAGAAAACTGATCCAGAGCTTACGATGGCAATGTGAAATAACCTTGAATTGATATTTCATCTCTCCTTCCACGTGACAGGATATTATGCCTCAGAGTTGTTAAAATTAAAGATCAAAATAAAATTAGATAGCTACCTTCTTAGCATTGATCTGACTTTTTTGTTTAAAGTTGTTTCTGTTTGTTGGACATTTAGACTTAGTGGTAACGCTTTAGATTACAGCCCGGAAAGTACTGCGTAATTACAACAAATTTACATCGTGACTTTCGATAATTATAGTGTACCTATAAAGTAAGTATGTGTAAGTATAGGAGAACAATATGTAAAGTCTTGGGAATAAAGGGGTAACAACCAGGAAAATAACAAATGATTTATACTGTAAGTATTTTAGAACTAAAGGGTACTTTTACTATTATGATAGACAACAATCTTATGTTTGGGAGCAATTTAGCGAGAAAGTGTACTGATTAAGTTGTTTCAAGGCAAGTAGAAAAAACTATTGCAATCTTTTTTAATACATGGGGAAATATACTTTTGTTTCATGTAGTTACAGGATAAGTATGACATTGCGGGCTGTAAATTAAAGTGGTGCTTGTTACACTCTTGTTTCATGTAGTTACAGGGTAAGTAATAAAAAATAAAAAAAACGCAACAAAAGCATATTTCCCCATGTATTAAAAAAGATTGCAATAGTAGTCTCGGGTTCGGTTCCCCAGTGAGCACCCGGTGAGCATGACAGCTTTCACATTAGCGATTTTTCATGCGAACCAATGTGAAATGTGAAAGCCCCCTTAGTTGTGATTCTCACATATCTTTTACTGTAGTATCAACAGTGTCTCAGATGTTTCTTCTAAAATGCCTTAGGAGAATTAAAAGGAGACACCTGGGACATGAGAAAGTTCAGAGATAAAGGAGTCCAAAATGAGAGAGATCTCTTTATTGTCTTGCTGTAATCTTTTTTAAGACTCCATTATAAAAAAAAAAAAATGTTATGACATGTTGTTGTTGTTGTTTTTGTTTGTTTTTTTTTTTTTTTCACCTTTAATGGACATGACTGTAGGATGAGAGACAGGAAACTATGGGAGAAGTGAGAAGGGAACAGGAGCAGGAAAGTACCTAAAGCTGGGATTCAAACTCATGCTGTCTGAGGTGCTGCTGTGCCTCAATGTTGATGTGCTGCCCACAAGGCTATGGTTCTGACAGAGCTTCTTCTAAGCTGATTATTCTCTTATATGTCTCATTTAGGTATCAGCTTTGTCTGCTGGTGCCAGTTGCATAAACTTAACTAATTTGACTAAGTATCTTTTAAAGTTTTAGAAAAAATCTCAGTAACATAACACTGTGCAGACTTCTCTCGTCAGTTAGAGATTCTGGAGCTCTCACTCTTGTCTTTGAAGTTTCAGAAGAGACCTCAGTAACATCACACACTGTTCTCATAATTTTTCCATAGCTGAAGACTCTGAAGCTCTCACTTTTGTCTCCTCTTAAAGTTTAGATGAGTTCTCAACAAAATCAAAAATTTAGAGGAGACAAATGTGAGAGCAGCAGAGTTTCCAGCTAAGGAGATTAATCTAAGCACAGTATATTAAGTTGATGAGATCTCTTCTAAACTTTATAGGAGACATGTGGGAACTTCAGAGTGTTTATTTTAGGAGAAAAGTCTGAGCACAGTGTGTGGTGTTATTGAGATCTCTTCTAAACTTTTAAGGGGACAAATGGGAATGATATGTTGATTTAGTTGATTTATTTTTTTTTATATAAGAGGAAAGAGACTGTGCTGTGATATGAAACTTGCACAGCTATGTTCTATAGGAAACTGGTTGCCTGGGAAATGCAGCAACTGACCAATAAAAATCAATTATTCCAGAGAGCTATGTATATGGTGTGTTACTTATGAAAACTGCACATGCACAATTCAGCCGGTGACACCAGTTAGAACGAGTGATTACATTTAAGAGACCCCTACAGGCATAATAAATAGACACAGAAATAATGTCTGGATGAAAAGGTCAAAAGTGCAAGAGTGGAAACTGGAATGCTAAAGACAGTGCAGCTGCAGTGGAGGGGAATATTTTACCCTTGAAGTGTACATAGTGTTTCAATGACACATTCTCATGCAGACCTCAGAGATAAACGCTGTACATGCCGGCGGGAGCAGTTGTTATTATGCATGACATGCTAATATTCTGTTTAGCAATGACAATGCCAGAGCATTAGAAGTGTTTAAATCCGGCCTCCATCTGGTCTGCCACATAGACAACACAAATCATCATGGCCTATTGTAACGTTTATCTCTCACTCTTTCCAAATTTGCAGCATCAAGTACTTCATTTGTTTAATGGTGTTCATGTTTACTTAATCTGAGCTGTAACAGCTTGTGACAGGCTTAGAGACGTCTGTTGTGGATCATTCCATGGACAGAGCTCTGCCTTGTGTACACACTGCTGCTAAAGCACTATTTCTCCCATGTTTCCAAGTGTAACTGACCAATCCGAGATGCACAACGTAATACCTAAATCTGTCATACACATCAGGCCACTTCTCTATCCATATGGAACGGGAAACAAAGCTAGTTGAGATTGTTTGAAGCAATGCTTGCATGAATGGTTGGTGAGTATCTAGCACAGTCTTTGTGTTCCTTGTTGTTGGTCATTTCCGAGTATGAATTCCTGTTCATCTCAAGGTCATTTTCCATAACACTGCATCCTTATTATTACCATGGAAGTTCTTTTGTAAGTGTTTCGCACAAAGGAGCACCTGGTCCTTTCAGGTAGAAAAGAGAGAAAGAGACGGAGATGGAGAACAACCACTGTGC
Source organism: Elopichthys bambusa (assembly GCA_037101425.1). NCBI lineage: Eukaryota > Metazoa > Chordata > Actinopteri > Cypriniformes > Xenocyprididae > Elopichthys > Elopichthys bambusa. Next base: position 20,223,929 of record CM074432.1, read on the forward strand.
CTTGACCTAAAAAACACTTTATTTCCTCAAAGTAGCCCAAAAGCCAGAGGTCCTTAGCATTGAAGAGTGTGGAAAGATAAATGTTCCCATATCTAAAATTAAATAAAAATTAGCATACTTGTTCATCCTACATAAAAAAGTCTGTCAAGCAAAGAAGATATAGTGATGATAGTGGTAATCTGGTATGAGCCAAAAGTTTAATAATGTTTTCTATCAGTGCAATCGTCTTCAAGAAAAGTCTAAAATTAATGAAAAGATAAATGTTAAAAGTTTGAGGTAGGGTACAGGACTTTGGCAAACTCTAGATAACTCCGCCAATATGAATGCAATAAATTGTTACTGTTTCTATGAATACCAAATCAGTGTTAATTGACATTATCTAGTCACATTCCACACTCATTCAAAGATAAAGGGCAATTAGAGGTGCTTTTCACATGAATGGTCAAATGTAGCCATTTAAACCCATTGAGCAAATTCAAAGAAGCTGTGCAGGTTATGGAGAATGGGGTCAAGTATTTTGTTGAATCGTTTTTTCTTTTAATTTTATTCTTGTGTCTTTGTTGGCCCTGAAGTGCTAACCGAGCCCTGGAGAACTAATAAACTAGTCTGAGTACAAGAAGTGCCAAGCTTTTAATAAAAGAGGATGACAGCGTGTTCTCTGGGAGGAAGGAGTTCTGGAAGCATACTTTACCATGTAAAGTTTTACTAGCAGTTTTGAAGGCTCTTAATACATTTCATCCATATATGCAAGTGAATAATTTAACAATCATTTATATCGAATTTTAGAGTAAAGCTCTTTGATGCAGACGCAATAGAAGCTGTCCTTTAATAGTATGGCTTTCGTCTGTCTTTGATTGCTGTTGTTTTAGGAGTAAAATAGACCACTGTGTGCCTTGCCCAGATAGTTTGGCAGGTTCATTTTCCGCATGATTTAATGAGGTGCTGAGCTAAACCGGACAATCCGAGGTTTCACTGTAATCATTGGGTTTTATTTTCTTACCACTAAATGAAGAGCTCCGCAATGGCTGAGATGGATATGCATTATTCATATTGTGTGTTAAATGATTCTTTGCAATGTGTATAGTGTGTGTGTGTTTTTTTTTGTTTGTTTTTTTTTAAACTACAATTACTGTGAATTTAATCATTCTCTATATAGTTTGATTATATGTTCTATAGTTTACATGAGGGGGTTTCAAACTGGGACACCCCTGATGCAGCCTTCTTGGGAGTCCATGTAAAATATGAGAGAAAAAACAAACTTTTGATTTTACTAGGGCTTTTAAAGTCATTTTAAGATCTACTTAAAGGGTTAGTTCACCCAAAAATGAAAATAATTTCATTTATTACTCACCCTCATGTCATTCCACACCCGTAAGACCTTCGTTCATCTTCGGAGCACAAATTAAGATATTTTTGATGAAATCTGATGGCTCAGTGAGGCCTGCATACACAGCAATGACACCGAAGTTCTCAAAATCCATAAAGGTACTCAAAACAACAGTTCATGTGAGTACAGTGGTTCTACCTTAATATTATAAAGCAACGAGAATACTTTTTGTGTGCAAAAAAAAGAAAAACGACTTTTGAACAATATCTAGTGACGGCTGATTTCAAAACACTGCTTCGAATCTTTTGTTTCGATTCAGTGATTCGGATCGCATGTCAAACTGCCAAACTGCTGAAATCATGTGACTTGGCACTCCGAATCACTGATTTGAAACAAAAGATTCAAAGCAGTGTTTTGAAATCAGCCATCACTAGATATTGTTGAAAAGTTGTTATTTTGTTTTTTTGGCACAAAAAAGTATTCTTGTCGCTTTAAAAATATAAAGGTTGAACCACTGTTCTCACATGAATTGTTTTGAATATGTTTTAAGTGCCTTTCTGGATCTTGAGAAGTTCGGTGGCATTGCTGTCTATGCAGGCCTCACTGAGCCATCAGATTTCATTAAAAATATCTTAATTTGTGTTCTGAAGATGAACGAAGGTCTGACGGGTGTAGAACGACATGAGGGTGAGTAATAAATTACATTATTTTCATTTTTGGGTGAACTTACCCTTTAAATTTGTTTGACTTATTTGATGATATTGCTGTTTTATGTTGCTTTCTAATTAGATTATCTTCAGATTACACCTAGCTATTTTTACTCTATTCACAGCTACTGGCACAAGGTCTCTTAAATATGACGGATAAATAAAATAATGTTACATAAAATTAAATAGCCAAAGCCTACTTGCACTGGATGTGATGGTTTCTGCCTCATCACTGGCTGTAGCCATGTCCTCGTCTTAAATATAAACACCTGCGATTCACAACTACCTGCTAATGCACTTGCATTCAGGTAAAGTACTGTAGCCTTGTTGACGAGATTGGGTGAGTAAGGGAAAAAGGAACAAGATATAGTACATCTCACTTTTGTAGCAGAAATAAACAGCTGCACAAAAAGTTAGATGCCATGCAAAATGTAACAATTGCATTACTCATCACAAATGTATTGGAGTAAAAAGTACATATACTTAAGTAACCCAAAAGATACTTAAGTACAGTAACTAATTACATTTACTCAAATACTTTAAACCATTGGTGAACTTGACTGCAAATTCATATCACGTGAAGACATGTGACCAATAGAAGATCGAAATGTCATTGCATGACCTCTTAGTTGAATTAAAAGAAAGCATTTTGTGGTAAAATGGAGTAGATTGTATTTTTACATTTTGGAGTACTACTTGTAATATGTTAAATTTATGTTTTTAAAAAGATGCCGCAGAGTGTGATGTCATCACGTTGGTTGCAGTATCCATAGAAAGTTTGCTTGCTCAAAGTCTAATGTGACTGCGGCTTCTTAAAAATGTTTCTTAAAAATTGGTCTTTTTATGGAAATATACCACTACCGTTATATTTTATAGAGGGATCATCATATTTGGGAGTCCTTGGCATGAAAAAGCCCCATGTTAACAAAACATTTTCACATTAACTGTAACATATACAGATTAAACAGGACACAGAAGACGTTTGAAAAAGTTGCAGTTCATTATATAAGTGCTAAGAGGCAAAAGAATTAACTGAAGATGAGAGTCTTATCACAGCTAAAGAATCATCCAGACACAGTTCTCTTTGAACATGGCCATATTTAGCACTCCAAAACAGGACTGACATCATATTCTGCTGCTGTGAGTCTGGCCTTTGATTTCACAAATTGTCAGGTTGTCAGATCTGCTCTGTGTCATTTTAAAAGTGAAGAGTTTGTTGTGGGCTGCTGTCCTAAGACCACATGACAGTTATGCGTTTGGAGTGTGCTGCTGCCATACTGCCTTTGTTTTAGCCATGTAATCTTGTCTTTTGACACTGACTGCTGTTGGAGCCATTCTGAACTGTGTCAGACAGCTGTTTGCTGTCTGCTGTTGTTCCTTTTTGCAATCTGTCCCTGCTATCACAGACATAGTCATATTGTCATCATCGGCCACCAGGGTTGTTTGACCGAAAATTACCATGTTTAGCTTCACTCCTGTGTGTCTGTCTGTCCTGGGATGCTTACATGTTTTAATCTGATTTGCAGTAACATTATTACTATAATTAACATAGCCTTATATTTTACACAATCATGATTGATATAGGGATAAATTATTATTAGTAGTAGTAGTAATAGTAGTAGTAGTAGTACTTGTAGCATTTAAAATGACAGATTTTAATTTTATAATGTTTTAATTTATGTTTCATTTATTCCATAATGTGAACATAATCTGCATCCATTTAACATAAAAAGCCGAGGCAAAGTGCCATGATCGAAGAACAGAAATATGCTCTCTGTGAAATTGTAAAACTTTGCCACATGATATGAAATCCATAGCAACAGGACGCACCCCCTGTCCCTTGAGATGAGCAGTCATTTTCGCTCGGTGGAACAATTTGACATAAATTCCCTCTGCACTGGCATGGTGAAGATGAGGTGCAAGTGGATCTTTTAATAGCTGACAGGGTGGGGATGTTTGATTTTCGAGCACACTCCTCCCCGCAACAACAATATCACAACAGGAAAAGATAAGTTAACAACATAGTCAGGTATAGGGAGAAGTAAAAGATTAGCCCTGACACATCTGAATGGATGAAATTGATCCTCTTTGTCATTATTATTATAAAAAAAGAACTACATTTCTGGAGGAAAATGGGATTTACTGTTTGTGTACAGATGTAATGAATCAGACAGAGGAGATGACAGGCAGACAGAAATTGGAGCCTGGGAATAGAGCCTATCTGACATGCTTAGCACAGCAGTTAACCACAGTCCTGCTCCTCAGCCTCTCCTCTGTCAAGGGACCACACAAGCTACACACGCTTACTCATTCAATCAGGTTTCTCAGTCTCATCCCATTCTCGACTGGACTGCTTAAAGTCGTTTGTAATTGTCATTCAGGAACATGTACATTGGGACAACGTTTTATTACATTGGCTGTTTTATGTATCGCGGCAGTTCAGGTATTCAGTTCAGGTTAATATAGCCCTGTCCCAAATGGCACACTTCATATGCACTTTCGGTCTTGTAGACTTATAATGGCCGCTGCATGCGTGTGTCCGTTAAGTCCATGAGACCGTAGGGTGTCTCATTCGGCATTTTGGCATTTTAGCGCTATGTGTTCTCGATGCACACTTCTGTAAGCTACGCAGAGGACTTCTACCCGGCAGTCAAAACAAGTCACAAAAGTGCGGACTCAAAAAAAAGACTGTGAGGGTTTAGGGTGCCATCTGGGACAGGGCCTATATTGAGTTTGAAAATAATGTACTATAAACCCATACCATAAACCGAACTGATGTTAACAAAAGAAAAATGTGAGATAAAAACGCATCTGCATTTTACATTGCAAGTCTTTGAGCTCTTTTATCGTGACTCACAGGACTCATACCCAAGCGCACCAGTGCAGAGCTCTACCAGCTGAGCTACAGAGTAAGTTTACTGTGTTAGAAAACCCTGTAGGCCTACATATGGAGCTGGAGCTGGTTATGAGATGCAAGTGCCACATGTATTAGTTTACAAATCATATGGTAAAATGTTTTTTTTGAGGTCATAACATATTGTGCAAGTAACTGAGCGAGAATGAGTCTTTATTAATCGATAACCTGCCCCTGTGATTATAATTTGTGTGAAAAGAAATAAAAGTTATTTGTATTTTACTGCCATTAGTGTTCATTTCAGCTGGAAGCTGCGGTGAATTGCATGTATAGGTATGTTTTTGGTGTTTTGACACATTTTTCCAAGGAGCCAACTGTATGTTGGTATTTTAGGAGATAAAATATTTGTCATATATGTGTAACAAGTTGTTGAATTCACACCACTTTTAAAATCATGTACACTGTGACTGAGTGTGATTTGTGACTGAATTTGTATTTGCCTTATTGAAATATAAAATCTACAGACTTCAGTTTTGGATCAATTGACTCTTATTAGAGCAGACGCTGTCATGATGACCAAGGTCTGTAAATTATCATATTGCATTTAAAATCCCTATCCAGAAAATAGTGATTGGAATCTACAGAAACCCCAAAATCTCTTGAAAATAGAATATGTTATGCTTAATCTGAATAGCTTTGAAAACTATTACCACTGAGTGTTTGTTTGTAAACTGTAATTTCATTTATACTCGTGAGAAATTGCACTGATGTTCAGTGTCTGCTCATTATCACAAGGGTAATGAGTCATGCATCCTTATTTTATTTTTATACCAGATTTTTAAAATGACAAGTTTGTCTCTTTTCCATTCCTCCCTCTGCCTCACCTTCTTTGTCTGTCTCTCTCTCTCTCTCTCTCTGTCTCTTTCTCTGTCTCTTTCCCCCACTCTACCCCAGGGCCCAGTCATAGGGGAGAATGTGTGGTTGGGAGATAAAGAGGCTTGTCGCACCGCTTGATAGCCATTCACTGATAAGATCTAGTTGCTGTCCATCAGGCTAGCTCATAGCAATAGCTGTCAGTGTCGTCCTAGGAAATTTGTCAGATGCACAAGCCTGTCATATCACTGACATCCCATAAAGAGCACATACACAAACAGGTCTTTGGTAGGATTCATTACCCTCTGATGGCTGCTGGATGAAAGGGAGAGACATCACAGTAATGACCGTCAATAGACATTGTTTTTTAGCAACAAAGAGAGCAGAAAACAGTATTTTGGAGTGTTTGATTTTGACAAACCAAGCATCCTCTGACATGTCTATTTCTACAGGTTTTAAAATGTGTTGAGCAGACACTTATTTATAAGTAAGATACATCTTTTTGTTTTTTAATGTGTCAAAACAGATCACAGTCTGGTGGTAATCTCGCCAAAATTATTGGTGAAAATGTTTGTTATTGAAGGTTTTTTATTTTTTTATTTATTTATTACTATTTTTAACTCATCTGAACCTGAAAAGTGTTAATTAAACAGTATTCTTAACAATAAACAGAATCACTTTGCCAGCGGGTTAATTAACCCAAATGCATTCATACATTCCTGGTCAAAAGTTTGGAGTATGTTTTTTTTTTTTTTATGTAAAGAAATTCACTTTTATTCAAAAATGAAACATTAAACACAGCTGCATTTTAATTTAAAATTTTGTGGAATAATATTAATAATATAAAATGTTTTAAATAACAAATGAGCATATTTCTGAATGTTCATGTGATACTGAAGACTGGAGAATTGACTGCTGAAAATTCAATTTTGTTATCACAAATAAATTTCATTTAAAAATACATTAAACCAGTTTTATTTCACAATATTACTGTATTTTTGATAAAATAAAACTGCCTTGGTGAGCATAAGAGACCTTTTCAAAAACATTAAACTGTACATCGTACCGACTCTACACTTTTGAATGGTAGTGTATATGTGGATTCACATGCCATTTTAGTCAGAGTAAAACTGACTCATTAAATATTTACTGCATGACTAAATGTTCTTTTTTTCATCCAAAGGACAAAAAAAATGTAAAAAAAAATTAACACTGCATTAGACATTTCCCTAACTAGTTTTAATTGAGGGACAGATACACATTTAGAGAATATGTTCAGTAAATTCCTTTACCATATCAACATGTTCCCTCTGTTTTACAGGAGACACATCTATCCTGTATCAGGACCAAATTAAACAGCATCATTGCGTGTCTCCTCCCCCAGATGAGACATTATCCCTGTCTAGTACTGCAAGGCCAGTCTCAACAATGAACCCCCATCTTTGTATTATCACCAACATATTGCATCTAAAACCTCATTCTCACATAGTCGTCTGATTTGAGTCTGTTGTGTAAGAGACAGAGCAAGAAACAATGAGCATCCTCAACCCGCATCTCAGATATACTGTACCTCCATTGCTTTAATATTCCTAAGGGTGTAATCTCTCCACACTGTAATCTTTAATGCATGTGCTAATAGTGTCTGTTTTTTTTTTTTTTTTTTTATCTAAACCCAGAAATAGTGAGGATAATGGCACTGGAAGTGAACACATTTAGAGGCAACTGCTAACACAGCAGGTGCACCCTCATCTGAATCGGCATCAAATCAATGTACAGTCCTGCCTGCCTGCCGCAGAGCAGCACTCTTGTTAGCTAGGGCAAAATGATTGGGGGGATTTCTGCAGTTTCTCTCTAAATCTGTTTGTCCAGCGGTCTCGAGAGAGAGCCGTGTATGGGCTCAGATAAGCTCTCTCTGTGTTTTACTCTGAGGCGCCTCTTTATGTTAATTACCTGCTCTCATGGGGGATGGAGGGTTTACCTGTTCCCTTTTTAAAAGTGCAGAGGAAAAAATATTTATTTATGTTTATGTTAATTAAGCAATATCACAAGGGGGCAACAATACAACAGTGTGATAGTGAGTGAGATATTACTTTTAAACAAAAGCTCAACAAAGTAGTAATTAATATTGACTAACAAAACTTGGCCAGGTTGTTTTCTATTAAGTGAAAGTGAAATGTGAAGGCCAAGTGTATAACTCATACTTGTCCTCTGCATTTAAAACATTAGGAATAGTGAACTCACACACACACACACAAACCGTGGACACACAGGGCTTCATTTATAAAATGTTGTGCAGAAACCATCCTAAATTTGATCTTACAATCATTTCTCCAATGTGCGCTTTATGAATGAGGCCCACGGTATTGAGAATCAAACCCAAACCTTTGGGTTACCAGTCTGACTCTCTAACCATTAGGTCACGGCTGTTCCTAAATAGTTCATCATTAAAACAACACAGAGACTGACTGTAAGCTATTCTGAAACACTCTTTTTTATTAAAACATATACATATACATATACATATACATACACACACACACACACACACTACTGTTCAAAAGTCTGGGATTGGTAAGATTTTTAATGTTTTTAAAAAAAGTTTAGTCTGCCCACCAAGGCTGCATTTATCTAATTAAAAATACAGTAAAAACAGTAATATTGTGAAATATTATTACAATTTAAAATATCTGTTTTCTATTTGAAAATATTTTAAAATGTAATTTATTCTTGTGATGGCAAAACTGAATTGTCAGCATCATTACTCCAGTCTTCAGTGTCACATGATCCTTCAGAAATCATTCTGATATGCTGATCTTCTGCTCAAGAAACATTTATTGTTTACAATTGTACAAAATATTTGTATGCAATATTTTTGATGAATAGAAAGTTCAAAAGAACAGCGTTTATTTGAAATATAATATTTTGTAACATTATAAATGTCTTTACTGTCACTTTTGATCGATTTCTTGCTGAATAAAAGTATTAATTTCTTTAATTTCTTTTCAAAAAATAAAAATAAAAATTCTTACTGAACCCATACTTTTTAACGGTAGTGTATAATGTTACAAAAGCTTTGTATTTCAAATAAATGTTGTTCTTTTGAACTTTCTATTCATCAAGGAATCCTGAAAAAAAAAAAAAAAAGTACACAACTGTTTTCAACATTGATATTAATCATAAATGTTTCTTGAGCATAAGATCAGCATATTAGAATGATTTCTGAAGGATCATGTGACACTGAAGACTGGATTAATGATGCTGAAAATCATCTTTGATCACAGGCATAAATTACTTTGTAAAATATATTCAAATAGAAAACAGTTATTTTAAATTGTAATAATATTTCACAATATTACTGTTTTTACTGTATTTTTTATTAAATAAATGCAGCCTTGGTGAGCAGACGAAACTATTTTTAAAACTAATATATAAAATTACACGTTTTCTGTGATAGGTAGGTTTAGGGATATGAGTATAGGGGGATATAATATACAGTTTGTACAGTATAAAAACCATTATGGCTATGGGGAGTCCGTACGTGTGTGTGAGAGAGAGAGAGAGAGAAAGAGAGAGAGAGAAAAAGAGAGAGAGAGAGAGAGAGAGAGAGAGAAAAGAGAGAGAGAGAGAAAAAAGAGAGAGAGAGAGAGAGAGAGAGACCACCGCAATAAGAAAGAACATTTTTTTAGATCTTTGAATGTGTGTTAGAATAGCACTGGCGTCCCGGATCGAACACATTTTCTTCCATACTGAGCATGTTAATTGCCTCTGAGTCAATATGTTCATCTTCTCCTCTGTGCATGTTTTCCCGCCCCAGGTAGCCTACAACATCATATTCATATACGTCATGGATCTCTGTGAGATATATCTATATCTATCTATCTATCTATCTATCTATCTATCTATCTATCTATCTATATATATATATATATATATATATATAGTTCTTTCGTTTCGTTGTTCTTGCCTCCCATTATAATTTTTTGGTCTTTGCTTTTATCATCAGCCTTCGACCTTCAGTATGCTGTTTCAATAATGAAAAAAAAAAAAAAAAAAAAAAAAAAAACGATGGAAAAAAAAGAAAAGAATTAAAGGGTCTAAAAATTTTTTTTAGAATGCTGACTTTTTTTCACTGAGTGTTTGGACTAGGCCAGGAACTCCTTCTGTCTAGACATTTTATGATGCCAAGTAAAACAAAATCAAAGAAAGACACCATACTTGTGTAGTCACCTAAAACAACAATTCAAATACTCATGGATCATTCGCTGCAGACTTTTATTTGATTTTAACTAACATTTTATTTGGTTATATTGTTATTTGAAGGCATTACTGTGTGATTTTCTGTAAAGCTGCTTTGAAATGACATGAATTGTGAAAGGCACTATACAAATAGCATGAACTAACTTGAAAGATTAAAAAGGAAAAAAGTTCAAACATATTGACAAAATGATTTATTTAATTGTGGTGTGCTTCTGTATTTAGTCTGTAAACTGATGCTCAGTGGTTTCAGAATTGTGCCATTCTTGACACAACAAGGAAACAATAGATTGGTTAAAATTTGTCTAAATAAATTTTGATGAACTTATATACTGAAAGATTACAATTATTTTGGATTTCTGACGTTTGTAGGCTGCACAGTCGATGGATGGATGGATGGATGGATGGATGGATGGATGGATGGATGGATGGATGGATGGATGGATGGATGGATGGATGGATGGATGGATGGATGGATGGATGGATGGATGGATGGATGGATGGATGGATGGATGGATGGATGGATGGATGGATGGATGGATGGATGGATGGATGGATGGATGGACGGACATCACTACAGATGGATGTGAATTATAATTTGGACCATTAAGAAAGACTATCCAGTCTCCTGCCTAAACATCCTGAAAGGATTTCTGTAAGGAAGTGAAATAAATTGCAGAATGAATGCCTTCTATGCTCTCTTTTTGTTTTCATAACCAGGGATTTAGACTTGTGATGTATGTCAAGGCAGAAACTTGAAAACTTCATTGCCAGGGTAATATATTTCTAATTCCCTGCCTGGGTAAATCACTGACAGAGAATTGGATATTAATTTTCAGACTCTAAAAAAGCCAAAGAGTGAATTATGCTTCATAAGATGGATTACTGAACTGCATGAAGGTTGGGTTTTATTGCTGTAAGGGAAAGGAGACTTTTTCAGCCTCTGTATAATTGATTAATCCAAAGTGCAAGCAAATGTGTCAACTGTGAAGGTATGATTTCTTTCTTTCTTTCTTTCTTTCTTTCTTTCTTTCTTTCTTTCTTTTATAGACATTACCAATGTGAGTAGCTACTAGCCTGGATACCAATATGAAATGTTTATTTATTGATGCATACAAAATAACACTAAAGTTTGGAGGGTTGGCGTCAGTTGTGGCCAGGCAGTCGAAGTGGGGGACAAAAACAGCAGGACAGAAAGTGTAATTCCAAATCCAATCTCGCTCAGAGGCCAGTACAAATGCACCATTCAAATGGAACAACTGAACCAAAACCCAAACCAAGAGTTTAGATAACTGAGCAAGGGCTATACTCAGATGAATGTGCAGAGGAAGACTGCAAAACATTGCCTCATGTTCCACCTCCTCTCTCTGGTCAATAGTTAGACTATTCCTCCCACCAGTCATTTGTCTCTACCAAATGTAGCTGCATTAGCTATGGGAATTTTCTCCTCTGAATGTAGCTAGATAGTCTTAAAGCTCCTTAAAATTAACCTAATTTGCATCTGACTGCAATTTGCATTGAAAGGGAATTGCTCAAATGGTCCTTTTATGTTTTTGAATACAGAAATTATTTCCAGGGTTTGAGTGTTACTGGTTTAGTTGTAAGACAGTAGGCAGTGATTCACAAACTATGGGATGGTGTTTTAAGGGAGTGTGGAAACTTCAGTTTCACACATTCACATCTACTGCATTGACAATAGATGTGAGAAGCAGTGAGATCAACAACTTTTTTATGTTGCTCCTGCAAAGCAGCATTTTTTATTTTAATATAATTGCTATTTATTTACTTTACATATTTTTGCTTATTTGTACCAGTACTTTTCCACTATCAAATCATGGAGGTGGGGGCACAAATTTGTATTGTTTTGTACTTTCAAAAGGGTGCGTCATCCAAAAAAAAAAAGAGAGAGAGAGATAGAGAGAGAGAGAGAGAGAGAGAGAGAGAGAGAGAGAGAGAGAGAACAACTGCCATAGAATACCTTATTGAGCATTATTTTAAAGACAACAGTGTTCCTGGTTGTAGATTTTTACCGCTGAGAATGGCTCTTTGTGAATGCTAAGATAAACTTCATTAAACATTTAATGCTCCGCTTATCTGAAAGCACACCATTCTGACATCAGGGCTGTGACATGCTATCAGTCCTACAATGTGTCTTAGCAGTTAGCTGTTTCCTTCTTGTCCTCAAAGCTCATCCCTAGATTTTCCAGATCAAGGCCTGGTGACATTTGCCCAAAGGATTTGGAGGGGGAAAAACAGCTTTATCCTACCAAGCCCAATGGATGACATTGGTTGGTCACAGAGTACAGACCCAGGGTCAGCTCTGTGATCACAGCAACCCATTCCAAGAAAAGAGAAGTTTACAGATACAAAGTGGCAGGGTATCAGCATTTGTAGGACTGGTTTAAACCAATACAGATACAGTTCAGTGTTAAGTTCAGAATCTATGTAGCCACACAAATGGCTGCTGACCCTTGCAGCTATAACCATGTTCACTCATTCATTGTATTTGAAAGTATTCAAAGTATGTCTCCAGTGTTTACATTATTAATCACTAGTCACTCATAATTAAAATGTGCATTAAATGTAAAGACTTGTGAAGACTTTATATTATTCTGTATTTTTTTAATGAGCCATGTGGGTTGAGTGAGGAGAATAACGATTTATACATAAATGAGATACTACTTAAGACGTAGGGCACATGCAGTGTATTATTCATTTATTCATGCAGTCTAAAGAGGGGTCAATATTATTCAGCTCACATTGCTTTATTCATCTAATTTTAAGCGACCGTTTAAAGCTCAGCTGTATTCAAATGTTTCATTACAAATCATGCAATTTTCAAAAGTTATCATATTGACAGAATGTTGATGAGGGAGAGAAGAGCAGGAGCTAGATGAAGGTTCTGTCTGTTACCATGTGAGGGCTACTTCATTTTACCTTCTGTATGAGACCATACATAAGTTCTAAGTAGCCAACGATGACTCTTTGAGAGAGAAAAATATCTGTTTGATGTCCTGCCTGTGAGTTTTAGATTAAATTTTTTCATTTGGCAATAATGATGTTTTAAATATTCTGTTCTATTAGCATCTGCCTGTTTTTTAAATTACATGAAACTATAATTTGGGACAGGCGCCAGAATTAATTCGAGCTCTCAAATGGCGCATTATCAATGTATGAGCAATTGTCTCCATCTGCATATTCAGTGTTACACATGACCAGCTCACATTATTTGTTCAACATTCCATAACATTATAAATGGTAATGACTCCGAAAATTGTTTTCAGGCTTTGAAATGTTGAGAAATTCTTATTGATGTAAACATCTTTAAAATATTTCACGTGATAATGGATAATTCTAAGGAAAGTGCAAGAGTTGCACACTAGCTTTGAGAGTGTGATTTATTTATTTATTGGCAATCCAGAGCTCTACTTTAGGTCTTGAGTGGCTCACCGACAGGGTTCCTGGGGATCAATGGAGCAGGAGTGAAGACAGACTGGAGACAGGAGATAATTGGGCAGAACAGGATGTGGTGTGGCACCATGGCTGCCCAGGGAGCTTCAGCACTAATCCATGCCTCCCATCAGGGGTGACACCGGGGGAATGACTATCTCAAGCACTCCCTTGGCACTGGCTCCTTTGGGAAACTCCATCAGTCAGTCTCACTCTAAGCATCTGTCAGCCTTACCGCCTGACTTTCTTGCTAACCACCAGCTCTGTCCTGCTCGAAGATCCGTCCTTATCATATCCTTTGACCTCTGGTGGCACAAGAAGCTCAAGAGAGAGAATCAGGTACTGCACACCAGCTTGGTCATTAGTGGATGGAAGAAGTTGTTATTCCTTCTCCTTGTTGTTCTTAAAGGCAAATGCCCTGAGGGATCAATTGCATGACACTACACGTAGCACTTTGTAACATCCTATTTGATTTCTCTAAATACGTAATACAACAGAGATGGAAAAAGAAAGTAACACCATAGTCATTGAAATCCTGAGGGGCATGGAAAATTAATGGCCATTATTAGGGAACTTCTTGTTGGTTATTCTGAATAGAAGTCTGAAGAAATCCAATCAAAACCCTACTAAATCTCGTTGAGAAGTTTAATGAGTTACTAACATTCATTGTGTTCTCCCAACTAACTAGTATCCCAAGTGCATCTAGAAAAAAATGCTACCATTGTAGATGAGCAAATGAATTTGGAATTATTATTATTATGCATTTAGTTTGAAATTGATTTTATTCCATGTCAAATGGCATGATGTTCTGAGTCATGGGACTGTAGGCCTCAGCTGCACCCTATGGGATTCTTGGAGTTTTTAGTGACAACTCAATTCAAAGAAGCTTCATTTGGATTTGAAAGTGTGGCCAATGTTTCTGTCAGACCCAGACCTCCTTAGCATGCAGAATATTTATCAGGGAACATTTTGCATTTGTATGAAATCAACAGAGGAAGGAGGCTGATGAATGTATGTATGTGCTGGCTCTACTAATTCACCACTGTTTGTACTCTCTCTCACACACACACAGCTTTCAGGAATGGGTTAGAATTTTAAATATCCTCCCTTGGCCAAGGGCTTCATGATTGACGGGTGTCATACTGTCTTTCCCTCTGTCTCTTTCTCTTCCCACATTCTGTGTGTGTGTGTGTGTGTGTGTGTGTGTGTGTGTGTGTGTGTGTGTGCTATGCCATTGTGTATTATTACAAGAGCAAACTGTCTGTTTTTGCTATGAAGCAAATTTATACACCTCTACATTTAGTACCTTAATAGCTTTTCTTTATCTCTCTCTGTTTACCTGATCTGTGTATTTTAATTACAGTGAAGAGGCTGAGATGTTGCAAAACACAACATGAGAGGTTGCAAAACACAACATTGTTATAGTAGAATTCCTCTGTTAATGTAATCATCTCCGACATAAAGAAAAGCTTTTTCTTGCAGCATTCACAACAAGGAGCAACACTTGAAGAAATTTGTTTATTGGTTGAAATTGGCAGATCAAGTTTCTGCTTCTGATTGAAAAAGCTGGAGGATTGTCTCTGTGTGTCCTTTAATGTCATTGCCAGCCTCTTGTGCGATGCTGCTTATGTCCTGATGTGATTACCGTCAGTGGTAGTCTCTTTGAGATGCAGAAAATGAGATTTTCAAAGAAAGAATACGAACCACATGAATGATTTGACAGCAGTGAGTGAGAAGAAAACGACTGAGCTACAACCAAACATCTGACTTTAGCCCATATGTGAGGCTGCAAGGTTAAACTCAATGTTAAAAACAACAGGTTTTACATAATATGAAGTTTTTTGTTGTTTTGTTTTTTTGTTTTTTTCAAAGCTGGGGAGAATATTGATCTGCAGCTGTTCCTGACGTGGCTTCAACTAACTTTCCAACCTCCTTCCAACATTTTCTTATATCACATCTTCCTACAGTCATCCACATGGCTATTTATAGTGCTGCATTAATTTACTGCACATGGGACTCTGTGGGCCACATGGCTGTTCTTTTCCTCTAGCAGCTCTATTGCATGTGGTTTCAGCCCTTTTATTGGTTTCCAGTACGCCCTGTTTTTGCTGGAGGAGTTATGAGCCGTTCATGGATGGAAGCCCAGTCCCAGGCAATGGCACTGCATAGGCTTTGAGTGCATATGTGGAAAGTTTAAGCAAAATATAGAAAAGAAAATAGTGAAACATGCAAAGGAAGTGTGTAATCCAAGACTTTGAGTAGCCTTAAATGTTTAGATAACCTGCAAAGGTTGTGGGAGAGCTTACTGCCAGTCCATATCAACATATCACTCACCCTGAGGACAGATGAGGTGGCATTTCAGTCTGAATTTCTATGCTAACCAAGGTCATCTCTGTTGGCCCCCAAATAATGGAAGAAAAAAAAAAAAGAAAGTGATCTGCTGCACTGCGGGAAGCTTGAACCTTGTTTTGTTTTTCTTAATTGATTTGAAACACAACTAGATTTAATGAACAGACAAATCCTGGTATGATGACAAATCAAATTTTTTCTTTGTTTTTAACAGTAGAGAGTATTCTTGCTTCAGGCCCTCATTACCATTTCACCCTTCTGGGAGTCAACATCTGGAACTGATCCCCTAAATGCTTTGAAAATTGAGCATAAATCATTAACACACACACACACACACACACACACACACAGGTTTGTTTTGCTATCAAAGTGAGGGCATTCCATAGGCGTACTGGTTTTTATACTGTACAAACTGTACATTCAATCCCCCTACACTACCCCTACTCCTAAACCTACCCATCACAGAAAACATTCTGCATTTTTAAAATTTGTGTCCTCATAAATCACAAAAAAACACACACACACACACAGAGAGAGAGAGAGAGAGAGAGAGAGAGAGACAATCTTCTAAACTCCCCTTCCCAACCACACACAACCACAAAGGCATACATGTCTAGACAGGAAACACTGATCAAACATTGAGAATAAATTAACCAAAAGTACATAATTTGCTCAGCCTCATGTCATTGCAGACATGTAAGAACCTGTCATGGCAGACAAGCAAGTCCACCATATTTTTACAGATACTACTGTTATTATGTTACGGAATGTAGTTTTAAGAGTTTTTTATTTATTTATTTATTTATTTTTAGGTGAGAATGTAGTTATTTAGAATATGTGACTTTTATGTAAACATAGCGCCTATTTAAAAATTTGTCTAAACATTTTCGGAGATCCAGGCCGCCAGCGGCAGTTCATGTACCCACCGAGGACAGCTTCATCTTGGCCAGTCCTTCTGAAATTTGCCGCTGGTATGTAGATAGTGTTTAAACATGAGGTATAATTCATTTTGGGTATATCAAACAGGCAAACTTTGGTCTTAGTAATCTTACTTGTTCCAGAGCAAATTGATTTGGCTTAAGGGCTATATTAAGTTTCATAACTTTATATTAACATTGAACGTATATCCTGTACCTACTCAAGCGCTGCTTTTGTACTTTAGACTGAAATGTTTGCTTGTGTTTATTTTGTATTGTACAAACTTATATACTGTTATAATGTTGATTGTGTAATATTGTTTAAATATTATAGTTCAATAAATATTTTGAGATTTGAATCTGTGGAGGAAGGAAGTAGTTCCCCACAAAATATTGTTCGTAAAGACACTTCGTTGTTGTTTCACATTTATTTACACACTTGTGGCATTGAACTGTTGTAGAAATGCAATATCACACTTGTAGGCATGCGATATGGCACTATATCAGCACGGCTGTGACTACCGATGGCACAAGGGCGCAGACTTAGTGGAAGGTGTTCCTAATTATAGGTTTGACTGCACAAATACAATCTTTCAAGGCTTAAATATTTCTGGTATGATTTGCTGAAGATCACAATGCTGTTTACAGTTAGCAAACACCACAGCGAGGTGGATCAAAACTGACAAATGATGAATAGATTACTACATCTCTCATCTTTACTCCACAAAAGATTATTCCCAGTGTGAGTCTGGTAATCATTCTGATAACAAGCCTTAGAGCAAATGCCTTCTCGTGTTCAGATGGAGCCAAAGCAATACAGTATGCTTTGTGTACTGTTCCAAACTCCTGCAGTCATCTATGCACATCTCGAGCCTACCTCTCTGCCCTCGGCCACCTTTTCTCTAATCAGCATAAAAGCTCCCTAAGAGCTCAAAGATGAAGAGAACTGGCCTCAATTACACAGGTAATGACATTGTTTTCGCTAAGATACTTAGGGGGACTGATGCCCACAGCAACCTGAATCTATACCAGAGTCATTACATGATCTTTAATGTAATCAGTAGACCCTTCCTTTGCAGGTTGGAGTTCCATCACTGCTCTGATGAGGGAGAAAGAGGAAATGTGAATTTATGTAGTAGTTTACTTCCGTTCAGAGGCTAGATACAAGCACAAAGTTGCATAGCCATGTCTTCAATGAGACATACCAATCTCAGAGGAATGTAGAACATGCTCTGCAGACAGGGAAAAAGGAACATATAATAAAAGGTAGTGTGTTGTGGACTATTATTTTGAAAAGGAAGTTTGAAGTGTGTAATGACATAATGTGTGTGAGAACGGAAGTGAAGAGTAAACAAGATGGATGAAGTTTGCTACTCCTGTCTCATGTACTTCATTGTTTTATAACTCCTTACAGATACTACAAATTGGTAACAAGGATTAGGCTTTTTTTTTTTTTTTTAATTTTAAGCTTTTTATCATTGGTCACAAAGATGGCTGTTGCTAACGTGCCTTGCCCAATTTTTTCCTGCCTTGCCCCGGTGAGCCTGCTATTCTGTTCAGCACATGACTGTAGATATTTGAAAATTATCTACAAGTTATTGATGCTACAGGGGATGCCTGGCCAAAAGAAAGACAAAGAGCTCTACTGCTTCACTGCTTTGGCACAAAAGAACAACAGAGTTTCTACTCATTGCCTAACAAAGACACAACATATAAGGATGCAGAGGATGCATTGAAAAAGCTAACATAGTAGCAAAACGCCATGGTTTCCAGTCAGGCGCCTCATGAGACAGCTTGTTGTTTCATGTGAGTTTGGAGCCAGTACTGATGAAATGATTTGCCATCAGTTATTAGAGAATGTGCTTAGTCCACAAGTACTTGAGAGACTTTTTCTAGAAACTGAGAGCTGTTACAATAGCAAGCCAGATTAAATCTGCTGCCTATCTTGCTAAATCCATTTCAAATTCCCACAAAGTTACCTCCCCTGTACAAGCGGTGCAGCACACAATAAAAAACAAAAATAAAAAACAAAACGCAGAACAAGGGAGAAACTGTCACATGCACCTCTTAATTCTGCTCAGGTGGGGAGGAGGAAGTCATGCTTTCACTGTGGATCGGAGGCACACTTACCTAACGCTGTGAACTGCCTGGCTGCAAGAAAGTGTAAAAAGATTGGACATTCCAGCACAGTTTGGCGTAATCAAACACACATAAGGTCCATGAAATTGAATTACCAGAAGTTACTGTGTCCTGCACACGTAATATTCAGCTCGTACTCTCAGCATTACAAGCAGAGTGACTATATCTACTTCTGACTCTCAGACTTGTGTGGTGGATTTGATGGTTGACACTGGCCCTTTCCGTACCCCGTCTTGCCCTACAGCACTTATGCATGCCAATTCAATAACGTTGTGCTGTCGCAACCCACAGCTAGGCTTGTGACATATTCAAATGGTTGGATGTCTGTCAGCGAACGTCTCCTAAATGACCACTCAGTTCCTGCTATGTTCTTCATTGTAGACAAAGGGACACCACTCATGGGGAGAGACCTAATATCTGCACTGCATGTGAGGACTGAAAACAATTGAGTCCTGCCTCCTAATGCCCTTCCTGTGCTCGCTTCTCCTGTGCCAGTCTTTCAGAGTCAATTACCGAAGAAGGACAGTTCTGTTTTTGTTGTACTCCTTATGGATTGGCTTCTGCGCCTGTAGCATTTCAAAAGATGATGACCATCCTCCTGAATGGCTTGACAGTGGTTGAAAATTACCTGGACGACATTATCATCTACAGATGGGACATGACTATGCATGACAAAGCACTTCAAGCTGTCTTACAAAGACTAGAAGCTGCTGGCTTGGAGCTCAATAAAGACAATTGTCACTTCCGGCAAATGAGCCTGCTGTTCTTAGGTCATACTGTTTTAATGGAGAGTCTTCTTCCTGGTGAATCGTGTACAGGTGATACAAAATCCCCCTGCTATTTATCGGTCACACTTGCCCTTACCTGCTTCTGCAGATAATGCTGCTGCTCCAGCTCCTGTTGATGATGTTGATGAGGAGTTTGTTGCTTTTCTATCTGCCATTTTTAATTCTCTGTCTGCTGCTAATGTTGATGCTGCATGTGTTTTTTGTCCTGCTCTAACCAAACATCAAACACAGATTTCCAGTGGTTGGCCTCCTTCACCCAAGAGACTGGACATTGAGTTGTTGCCGCACTATAAACTGCATCTGTAACTGTCTTGTAAGCACATCCTTGGCTTCCGAGACTCACGGCTGATTGCACCAGTTTTTGAGCTGGTTTCCATAGCACTTGAAGGACATCAGAGAGAGGTGAGAATGAAACCACACCTTCGTGATCTCTGTTGGTGGCCAGGGATGGATGCTCAGGTTCATGAAGCTGTCCGTTCCTGCCACAAGTGTCAGTTCAATACTGTCTAGTCACATCCTGCTCCTCTTCAGCCAGTGCCACTACCAGATGGACCATGGCAGAAAGTGGCTGTGAATATAGTCAGGCCAGCTAATGGTGCTATATAGAGGTTCAACTGTGTGCTC
The DNA here is from genome assembly GCA_037101425.1 of Elopichthys bambusa. Lineage (NCBI taxonomy): Eukaryota > Metazoa > Chordata > Actinopteri > Cypriniformes > Xenocyprididae > Elopichthys > Elopichthys bambusa. Next base: position 20,244,211 of record CM074432.1, read on the forward strand.
AAACACAATGGCCATCCAGCAGCGTCAGCCATGGAAACGTGTGGTAACTGATTACTTGCAGGTGTACCGTGCTACTCCACATGCAGCAACTGGTACTTCACCCTTTCAGATCCTCTATGGCAGGCAAATGCGCACAAGGCTGTCTATTTTGACATCTGCTCCTGTGCATTCACCAACTGACATGACTGTTGGAGGGTCGACATGAGGGTTCTGCAGCTGCAACACAAAATAATGTACACTGATGCTAAGCAGTTTGCCTGTGCTCCTTGTTTCCAGGAGGGGGATAAAATGAGGGTCATTCTGTCATGAATTACTTACCCTCATGTCCTTCCACGCCCGTAAGACCTTCTGTCATCTTCGGCACACAAATTAAGATATTTTGATGAAATCCGAGAGGTCTTTGGTATCCTTCAGTGAAAGCAATGAAATGACCTCATTCAATGTCCAGAAAAGTAGTAAAGACATTGTTAAAATAGTCAACGTGACTACAGTGGTTAATGTTATAAAGTGATGAGAATACTTTGTGCACAAGAACAAAACAAAACAAAAATAATGACTTTGTTCAACAATTTTTCCTCTTCTCTGTCAGTCTGAATGCAGTTGGCCAGTGCTGCATTTCCGTGTTTATGTCCGAATGGCGGCTCATTATTGACCGGCTCCTGCATCAGCATCACTCGCATGCCTCGTGCTGCTCACGTGAAGAGGCATCGGCTATTTTAACAATGTTTTTCTACTTTTCTGGACATTGAATGTGATAATTTCGTTGCTTTCAATGGAGGATTGTGGAACGACATGAGTAATTAATGACAGATATGTCATTTTTCAGTGAATTAACTCTTTAATTATTTATTTTTTTATTTTTGTACTACTTTCTCTACAGTTTTAACAACTTTAAAATCACATACACACATTTTTAGTCGAACAAATAAGCATAGCATGTGAGCTGTATTAATGCAGTTTTTGAGTTCTAGACAATTTGTGTGTGTGTGTGTGTGTGGTCTCATTCACCCTTTTTCAGACACTGGGAAATAATTACTTATGGTTATAGTTTTGACTCTTTGCTAGTTTTATGTAAATTAATATTGATTTTGTTGTTTTTCGTTGTTGTTTTTACAGTGTAGACAGACAGATGTGTGGTATAAATAATAGCAGAGACACATTTTATTGTAATGTGTTCTTGCATAAAAGACAAAGAAAACAAAGTGATGATGTTCAGTATGTGTGACAGGAAGATGGACAGAGTTTTTGGTGTAAATGAGGTTTAAAGTATGTGTGAGTCAGTATTCCTATCAGCACTGTGTCATCCTCTCCCAGACACTCCACCAGACAGGCTTTATTAAAATATACCTTGCCTCTGCCAAGGTTATGTCAGTGATAATCTCTGCAAAACTTTCTACCACTATGCACAGCTGACTGAACTGCAATTTCAAAGATTACAGATCTTGTCATACAAAAAATCATCATTCGCTTCAAACTGAAGAAGTTTTGTGGGCGCAAACATCTAAATGCTCCTCGAACATAGCATTTCAGAGGAGTGCTTTAAATAACAGCCATTCAGTACAAACAGGTCTGACAACCATACTGCTGTTGTTGGTTATTTTATTGATCACAGAGACCTCTAAACATTTAATTTCGTATGCAAATATGATTTTGGCATGCTTTTTATTTATTTTGCAAAAAAGAGCCTTTTATAGTCTGTATCATTCTAATAATACACTATGCATAAATATACTATACTTTTATAATTTATATATTAATCACACATTCAGTTCCACCTTAGGCAGTTTCCTGCTTTCAGCAGTAAAATTGTGGTCATATATTCTGAAACAAGTATAGTAATGAAAATGTCTCTTTTCGACATCTGGCATGCATGGCCTGTCTAATGCACTGCAATGTGTATCTATACTTAGAATAGAAGCAACAGTCTCTCTATTCGGTTGGAATCAGCGTGCCTAGTAACCCGGCACGCTGAACTGTCTGTAAGGCATCCATCCGTGACATTTATTTGATGATATTCTCTCTTCTGTCAGTGTGTTTTATAATTATGGATATTTTGCAAAGCCTGTTGACTCAACAGATACTCGGCATCCTTAACACCGAGACACCTTCACAGTCATTTTGCGGCATAATTGTGACCACACGACCACATTAATCTAACGTTTGTGCAAATAGCGTGGCTTGTTGTCTATTTAGCGAAATCGTGTACTTTCTCATTTTCATAGGCCTACGTGTGTGCAATATATTATAGGACTATTTTTGTTTCCGTACCAGCTGTAAATAGCTGTACCCTTGAGGGATGGGATGGGCTAGAGTGGCTTCCTCCACATAGTGAAATAATTACTACGGTTCAAAACGGTATGAGATTTGATTGCATGTTTAGTATGTTATTCCACTGAGAGGCACTATGTAATTTAGAAACTGATGACAATATTGCTTTCTCCTTAGAGGAGAAAAAGAACATTTGTATCTGCATTTTCCCCTCTCTCTGAACATTTATCCAAGATGGTGACCCAAAAAAAGAAGGGAAATTACACATGAGAATAGGAAAAAGAAAAAGAAAAAGAAAAAAATTTACGTGCAGGGCTGGTAATTATCCGCAGTGAGGGACTCGCTGGTGTCAGGTGACGCTGGGTGGTTCTGTGGAAGAATTCTTGTGAAGTATCACCCGTGTCCGTTTGTGTCCAAGTAACATGCCGGCCTGATCAAAGCCACAGCCGTCAAGTCAGGAGCAGTCGAGAGTGGAGAAAAAGTTCTGGCTAATGAATGTCAGAGAATGTAAAACATGTCCATGGGACATTTGGTCAAAGCCTTGTTTTTCCTCTCAGCACCCCACCTCCCACAAACCCATCAGATGGAGCCATCCAGCACCCCATAGTGTGTATATCCTGCGTCGGGAGGGGGACCGTCTGCAGTCAGCAGGGGGACCAGGCTGTACTGAAGAAGGAGAGGCGTTTTCAAAGCTCACTGAAGCAGCGATGCATTTCCCCCCTGGCTAGCTGAGTTTAGAGAGCCCCTGTAAACAATGACAGGGGGCCATCATACATGCCCTCTGAGGGCCAGGCACAGACATAATCATCTGATAGTGATGACGGGACTATTACCAGAGTGCTTTCATTCTCCTGCTTCAGTACACAGCCCTGTGTGTTTCCATCTCTGTGTAACAGAGTTCAGATTGCAGTGTTTAAGCCTGTCCTCTTTGTTTTTGTATTCCAAGCCTTGTGATGAGCTGGTGGGTTTATACACGTTCTTCTTTTTTGCTGCAAATGGAGATTCTGAAATTCTACATTATATCGTATCCAACAGGGTGTGCTATCATGCATTATGGTGCATGTGGAATCACTTGTGTTGAGAAAACAAAAAAATGTGAGGTCTCTCTTGAAAACACATAAAGGCTGTCAGAGCTAATTGTGCTGCGTCTTTGATCTGCTGCTGCTATCGAATCTCAACATTTCAAGCAGCGTGTGAAAGCTTGATATTGCTCAGAATGGATCACTTTTGCTCCAGGCTGTAAACTTACACTGCATGCAAATGCCCCAGCAGTCAATAACTCCATGTGGTTCATCTCATGTGGCATAAGCAATATCCCAAATTACTCCTCACGTACCTCTTGACTTTTCAATGCGATGACAGCTCCAGTTATGAGGTCAAATGAAAATAGAGGGATTTATTCTGAAAAAACATGAGTAGGAAGGTATAGGAAAGAGACACATTAACACCCTCGCAAATTGGTCAATAAATTATGTTGTTGTTTTTTTTTTAACAAAGTTCAGGAGGAGCACATTCAAATGATTTTTTTGATGATGTTTTTTCTGCATCCCTCCACCACCCTGTCTCCTCACACTTGCCTGGTTACTACCCTAACCAAAGACATGGGGGAGTACTCTCGGTTCGGGCGACATTCCTAGCTTGGAGCCCTCCCCCAGACAGCAAACCAAATCCACATACTCTTTTACACTACACTTGCAAGTGTGAACTTGTGAACATGACTTCTTTTTCTCATACATCGACTTGAATAAAGATAAGAATATTTTTTTAATGTTTTGGTTTTATTTATTTATCGATTGATTGATTAATTGATTGATTGATTGATTGTGTGTTGTCCATGTCCTAATATATATAAATATCCTATATGTTGTATATCTTCGTACAGTGAGTGAGGGACACTGAGGGTTACCTCTTTTCCTCTGAAAGTTGTCTTTTATTCTCTGATTTATTGATAGCTCTAATGTTCCAAGCTGACTCTGTGTTTTATTTCAGGAGGCACCGCTTTCCTTGCTCTCCACTTCTCTTTAATTTTTCATCTCAAGCAGAGAGGATGTTTCGAGTCCATAATGTACATGTCTTATTAATGTGAGGTTTTCACAACAGGGTTTTAATCGTGAGAAATGTGCCTATTGTACCCCATCCCCATACCGCTTCCCCGGGTCTGACTGAGGGGCCAGTGGAGAACATTAGTTGGGCTTTCAGGTCATTTGACCAAACTACAAATCAGAGTTTGCCCTGTATTTCCAAATGTGACTGGTAACATAGTGGCATGTGCATCCATCCATCCATCCAGCCAGGAAATTCACTTAAAGGAACAATTCATCATTATGCCATAAAGTTCATATATAGCTTGGGAAGCATATTCCAAGCTTACAATAGCTTTGAGTGAGAAACAGACCAACATTTCAATCATTATTCACTGAAAATCTACCCTAGCTCTCACTGGCACTTTATTGAGAAAAGTAGTGATGTCTGATTTGTGAACACATCATTTCAATCAACAGTATTAGGGTGAGTAAATGATGACATAATGTTTAGTGTGTTTCATTGTCATCTCTGTCCTTATAAATGGTGATAAAGGTTCTCTCTGTCTTCTGGATGTATAGATATACAATGAAATGCACAGTACATGTAAATAGTGTTTTGCTGTTTTGTCTGTTTTTTATACACTTACTTAGTGCTGCAGGGGCGATTGTGCTTATCACAGTTGTAATTAATGATTTTTGCATCTGACTGAACCTGGCATTTGTGGGATGCCACCCATCTCCTGTGAGACTCAGTGCTAAGCAGCCTCACATTAAAGTCCCGATTTAGATCCGCCAGTTGCCTTGATGACTTGGTTACAGCACACTATATTGGTCTTCAAAACACAAAAACAATCTGATTTCACCATTTCTGCTGGTTATAATTTATTCTGCTCAATAAACCCACCATGTTTGTATATATTGTTATGCAGTACAGTATATGAATGGCACTTTTATCCCAAAATATCAGTTTATCTTTTTAGAAACACACTAGAATGAGGGGAAGCAGCCATGAAGTCGGGATGGTCGATGACAGGCACAGACTCACAGGCAGTATCAGTCAAGCCTAATGTCACACTGATCTTTGTGATAAATGTTGCAGTTTCACCTACTCCAAATGATGATGTGGCAGAGAAATCATTTTTCAGAGAGCGGACAGCTGTTTCTTCTGCCCTGATCTGAGAAGTGCAAGTGTTAATCCTCACTTGTCACAAATCTTGTGCATTGACATGCTTTTGTACTTGAATAGTGAAACACAGATAATAGTTGACTAAAACGTATGGATATATCAGTAATTAAACTATGGTTTGGTAGAGTATACATTTCTTCTCAAACATTTCTATCTAAAAAAAAACAGTTTAGTTTTTAGATTTTTTTTATATTATATTTCTTATGAAGATAGTAAAATTATACAAACATTGTTTGGTTAGTCAACATCTGTCATGACTATCTCTGTTCAAGGATTTTGCTATTACTCTATTTACTATTACAGTCTTCAATGTCACATGATGCTTCAGAAATCATTCTAAAATGCTGAATTGGTGCTCAACATTTCTTTTTTTGTTGTTGTTGAAAACCGTTGTGCTGCTTTAGTGTGCACGCACACAAAAGTGTATAAACCTTGATCCTTGATTTTTCAGGATTATATAATGAATAGAATATTCAAAATGACAACCTTTATTTGAAAAAAAAATCTTTTGCAACATTATAAATGTCTTTACTATCACTTCTGATCAATTAAATGCGATCTTCCGGAACAAAAGTATTAATTTACTTTGGACTGAGTTGTACAGTATGTTGGCAAGGGTTTCTTTAAAGTAATACTATAGACATGTTTTAATCATTAGTGTTTCAAAAGCACATGTTCAGAAGCAGCTTAATGTGAAAGAAAATGCCTTTGTGGTTAGATTATGTCAAGGTCACGATGGCCTGAGTCTCTAAAATTAGCTTCCCTAAAATGTACTTGTGAAGCTGGCACATGATTCAGACACAGCAGCTAATGATTCACTAGGCAATGCCAATCGAGTAGCTTTTCAAACTGCCATCAAGCCTTGCCCAGACCACTGCTATCAGTGCACACACTTCTTGCTCATCACCCTAATGAACTGTTGGAACACACTTAGTCATCGTTCATATTGGAAATTCACTGATGAAGTTGAACGAACGTGCGGGGGGAAAAAAGGAAACACTTTAAAATGTTATACACACTTTGCTCTTTATTGCATGACATGGCTCCCTTTGTGATTCTGCCACACATACACAGATGTTCACATACAGAAGTAGAAGCAGTATATATGCTCAGACCTCCAATGTAGTGTCTGCCACAGAGGAACTGGAACAATCTGTCCTGAAGCAGAGCTGCAAAAAACATTTTAAATTATATCACCTGCATTTTAAATTATATCAGATACTCACACAGGTCTGAATTTTTGTTTACATAGGGGTGAATTCAGGTAAATTGGGACACCTTTTGCCTTTGATATGATTGGGAGAGAAAAAAAAAAGTCCACATTATCCTGAATTAGCCCTATTCTTTAAAATTATGATTTCAGTCTGATTGAAGCAATGATTTGTATTTTTAAAAATGTAATTTAAATACTTGAAATTGGACTAGTCCAGTTTTTGCGAAGTCAGACTAACGGACCTAGATAATGAGATTGTAGCTTATCTTCATCCAGCATGTAAACACAGTATTCAGAGTACAATTAGCCTCTGCGATGTGTGCTTGCTACGAAAGACTGAGACGGCACAATTCATGGTTGAAATTTTGGATTAGTAGCTACAACTAATTAATCATCACTGATGAATAATCATCTATCACACAAGAGCACAGTGTGAGCTTAAATATTGCATAAGAAGTAATTATGCCAATTTTAATTCACAGAGACATCATCACCATAATTAAAAAACATTATAAAATAATCAAAAATAATTAATTGAATTTGTTATAATTATAATCACTTATATTTTACATTTGTATAATACTTCAAGCTATTATTTCTGCTAGGAAAAATAATAGAAGATAACACTACACACTTGCAGGTGTATCATTGCTCCACCTTGCTGAATAATTTATGTGACTGTGATTTATATCTTACAAACAACAAAACATTTCCTCAACGACGCCTTCATGTTTATGAAACCATAAGCGCCGATCCTAAGGGCTCGAGCAGCCACGGAAAAACACGAGATATTCTCTATTAACCAATAAAAAAAGTGATTGCAACTATCAGTTTCTATGGTTATTTTAATAACAAATATCGAGAGCGCATCAATGTAACACAAAGCTCTCAGCTCCACTTAACGCTGCGTGCTTTGGGAAGCAAGGTTATCTTTCCCTCACAACCAAAAACACACTTCTTCAGTGACATTGTTGATTTTGTGAAGTCCTGTGACCTGTGCAGCGCTGCCAACGACTTCCGTAAAGCCAAACGCGCGTTGTAAATGAGTCAGAATGCATGAAATAGCATTATACCCCCCCTTTAAAGTCTTTACTGATGCTTCTGCTGCTGCTGTGTATGATTAATTTGTATATCTCTGTATCTCTGCCTTCTAAGCACCTCTTTCTCCCAGCTCTGTCTTAAAGGTAATCACATAATTCAATATTGATTATATTTCTTTTGACAAATGAGGTGCTCTGTTTTTCTGAAGGTATACTTCAATTTGAGCATAGGCAGACTCCATTGCTTGAAGGCGGAAACAAAACAACTAAAAACATGCAAGTAATGAAGAAACATGTAAGAAAACAAAGCAGGAAACAAATAAAGAGAAAAAAATAATCTATAGTATATTGACCTAAATGGCAATGCATATCCACAAATGAGTTTCCCCTATCTACCGAGAGGTATCAATCTATCAATGCATTGCTTTCTTGGTGATTAAAATTAAATGTACTGCTTCTCAAAGAGTGGCCATCAAATGAAAGATTCATTCACAGCTGTATGTATGACACGTACTTTGGATCAGATTTCTCCATACATTTTTTATATTTATGAATAGTACTGCTGGGCAACCACTCCACAGAGCCGGACACATGGGAGCCTGTGTTCCATTAAATGGCTCTTTCTTTATGAGGGATATCTTTACCTTTGAAATAGAACATATGAAAAAATAATAAATAAGTAAAGAAATAAACCGAAACCAGTCTCTGTTTGTTTATTTCTCCAGAAGTGCTCAGAGACTTAGAAGGAGCGCAGAGGAATAGGAAAGAAATTGTCAGGAAAATTTGTTCTCAGTGGAGACCTGCATATAAAATAGCTCTTGTTTTCTGATATCTTAGAGTTTGGCAAAAACCTCTGTCTCTGTCAAGCAGGTCATGTCTAGTGGCAAACTTGCTGTGAGCACATAAGAGCTAACTCTTTGTGACCAAATACTTCTGTACTATACATCTAATATGTGAAAAGCGGTATTTCAAGTAGAGTAAAAATACCTGAATGACCTACTTCCACTGAGATTCTGAAGTATGTCAGATGGATTCCTTACTATCTGATGAGGAAAAGACTGGTAAGTGGCAGAACCGTGACAAGACTGCCATCATACAGTAGGTCACATAACAATACCAACATGATGGATGTATGTATGTCTGTATGTATTTTTACAGGTATACTTTATAGCACATAATTCTTTAAATGTATTACTTACTCTGACTGTATGCAAGTTCAGACATAGATACTGTCATTTTACATTTTACAAGTAAAGCTCTACATTTCATTATGGATTATAGTGTTTTTTACAGTCTATATTCATGAATATACACTACTGTTTTGAGGTCAGTAAGATTTTTATTTATTTATTTATTTGAAAGTCTCTTGTTCAACAAGGCTACATTAGGTTAAAAATACAGTAAAAACAATAATATTGTTAAGTATTATAATTAAAAATATGTTTTTTTTAATTATTTTAATATATTTTAAATTGTGATGGCAAAGCTGAATTTTCAGCATCATTACTCCAGTCTTTAGCATCACATGATCATTCAGAAATCATTCTGATATGCTGATTTTTGCTCAAGAAACATTTCTTAGTATCACAGTTGAAAACAGCTGTTCTGCCTAATGTTTTTGTGGCAACCATGATACATTTGTTTACGATTCTTTGAAGAATAGAATGTTCAAAAGAACAACTTTTATTTGAAATAGATTTTTTTTGTAACAGTGTAAAAATCTTTACTGTCACTTTTGATCAATTTAATGTGTCCTCGCTGAAGAAAAGTTTTTAATGAAAAAAAAAAAAGTTTCCATGCAACTATGTACTAGCCAGTTTACTGCTTCCCATAATGCAATGCTTCCAAAGTAAATATGAAGACCATATGAGGAAAATGCCAGAGCCTGCATACAGCGCCCCCATTCTCCGTTTTTATTAGTTTACGATCTTTTTAAAAGTTCTGTCTAATACATTATTAGATATAGAACTTTTATGTGAAGAAAGTAAAGGTAAAAAAAAAGGTAAAAAAATTAGTGTTTGCCATGTGGTTAATGCCCATTGTTGCTATAGCTGAGCAGAAATACATAAATATGTTTCGCTTGGACACGTTGAATTTTCTCCTTAGCGTAAAGGTTAAGAAGTCCATCTATCACTGTTTTCCATGTTCACAGAGTTAGTTTGTGGAGTAAATATATAGGCTATAATCTGCGTGTGTATATACTGTATAAAAAAAAAAAAAATGTCGGGTGCTGATGTTTTGCGTGCATTCACTGGTAGTTCCTATTGTACTTGGTTAGACCCTACTCTGAAGTAGGTGCTAATTTAGTTCCCCCAAAAGGCGTTCCTAGAACTAAAATCATTCCCAGTTCCATGCCAAAAAGTGCACTTCCTCCATTAGTCTATCCTCTAGTGCGAAAGCCCCTTATGTAAAGACATAAAGAGGAACTCAAGGAACTTCCTGTTATACAAAGTAAAAATACGAATGTAATGCTCTCACTTCCACCTTTTTCTAGATTTGGCTACTAACAACGGAAACGTAAATTCTGAAGGAACTACACAGACAAATAGATTTGTCTTATCTGCTCTCTTCCAATCCATTGCAATATGTCAAATAGCTTTCAGTTGTTGCCAAAGGAGAGATGGTATTTCGGGGCTTGCGGGATATGAGAACACAAATACTTCTGAATGTAAATGCTTAATCTCCTAACAGGAGTTGTATCAATGGCCCTCAGCACATCTTCTGTAGATGTCTGATGCTGTTCATTTGCATAGATCTTGAGCACTTATGGTACAAAATCAATGATTCTGGCTGGAAAATCTTCACAGGACCCACAGAACGTATCTGCAGAAGCCAACCAGTCGGCTTAGGACTAGATGGCTTCACATCACACAGATTGGCGGCTGCTAAACAAGAGAACCCTGAATCACAGGCCATCAAACTCTCCCTTTGCTCGGTTTCTATTTTTGCTCCTGGCATCAGATTATGTATATTCCATACCGTTTAGAATGAAAGCAAAATGGTTATAATAACAGTGGCTAAAGCAGCGATGTGTTCAAGGATCACATCTGTGTTGCTCTTGGGTGGAAAAGAGCTCCTATGTTTGGACTGACTTCTTCAGCAGATTATACTTATGAGCTGAGTGAATTTTCTTTTTCGGCTTTCACATCTTGATCACTGACTTGAGAGCACATTTAGTTCTTCTCTACTTTATCTGTGTCATCTGTTTCTTTATTACAGCTGTACTCTACAAGCATGGGAATAAAATACAACACTGCAGTGTTACAGAGTATATCTACACAATTGTGCTTCACAGTATTGTTTCACTTAGCTCACGATGCGATATGATTCACGATACTGGTTGCATGATACAATTTTCTCACAATTTTTTTATTGACAAAATTAAATTTAAAACAAATTATAATTTAAAAAGTGTTCTTTTATTATTTCTAAGGCAAAATGCTGTATATTTCTTTGTGAAATTAAAATATATTGGGTCAAGTAATAAAATTAATGCTGTTTTCTTGGAAGCAGGTTTGTTTCGGCTCAGCTCTAGCTGTGTCTGTCTGGTCAAGAGGCTGCAGATATAAGAAGTAAAATCTAAGTACAACAGTAACAGAGGTTTCACATCGTTATAAAGGCAAGATTTTAATATTTGTTATAATTTGTATCTTTACACTTTCAAGAATTACTTTTGAACACATTTAGAAAAATATGCTAGAATAATCTAGATGTTAAGGTGTCATTTGTTAACATCAGTTAATATATTAACTAACATAAACTACCAATGAGCAATACATTTGCTGTAGTATTTATTAATCTTTGTTAATGATAGTTAATAAAAATACAGCTATTAATTGTTTGTTCATGTTATTTCACAGTGTGTTAACTAATGTTAAAAAATTTAACATAAAATAATGTATTAGTAATAGTTAACATTAACTAAGACTAATAATTGATCTAAAAGTATTGTTCATCCTTAGTTAATGTTAACTTAAATAGTTAACTAATGAACCTTATTGTAAAGTGTTATCAAAACTCTATGTACACGTTTAGAGAGAGTACAATAAATACAATACCTGCACAAGCACAGCTTCCTCCAGTAGTCTGTGGAATACATCCTCGGTTTTTCTCTAGATGAGGCAGACTGGAATTAACTTTTTACGATGGAAAATGGCCTTATCTTTTGCCATGAAACAGATCTCCGTGGCTCTCACACTCATCGCCATAAGTGGGGCTGCAAATCTGGCAGTCAGTGTGGTTTGGCCTGTTATTAATAGTTTTTTTTTTATTTTTGTTTTTTACGTGCAAGCAAAGGTGAGTTTGTAACTGTTGACGGTTTATATGCTACATCATGTTTGTTGTGCTATTAGTGTACAGTATATTAGCATCATCTTGCGGTATCTGCACCTCAACGCTTTAATTTTTAATCTTTGTAAATGCCGCCAAACCTGCATTTTAATGAGAATGGGTCGTCATCAACGTCAGAGCTTATCTGGTTGTTAAGTCTGACGTCAGCGGCAGCGCTTCCAGGTTCAAACGCTCTATCTCATACCACAAGAAAACAACAAACAGTGCTAATATACACACACGATGTAGTGTAATACTACCAAAAAATATATAACTATAACCTTTATCTCCATACCAAAATCCCAGATGGCCAGACAGTGATTCGTATTTTATAAATCGTTAAAATAATGTCTGTGACGCTGTGAGCATGGAGACTGTTGTGTAGACTGTAAGTATTTTAAATGTTTAACTTTTTAAAATGTTAAATGTTTATTATGAATAAATAGTGCTCATAAATAGCCATCAAGATGGCATTCTCAAGTGAAAGGAGTCAAAGCTTGGACCCGGACACGGCATTCCTTACGTCACGACAAGCGGATAACCAAATAATGGGGAGATAAGAGGGTCTGTATCTCTTACCATTGGAGAAACCATAATGGCTAACTTAATCACGTGCGCAGTGTTGCCAGGTGTACGGTAATTATCGTATTTGTACGATAATTTTGACCTCTGTACGATAATCAATAATGAAAAAAATCCCATAATGTACGATAATTTCAGAATTTTGTGACACTTCAAATGATGGTAGTTATAATCGGCTTATACTCATTGATGTAGCTGTGGATCCTCTGTCATTATTGTAAAGGAGAACGTGAACGTTGTTAGTCATGTCTTCCATCTCATCTCCTGTTACTTCTTCTCGGCCAATCATCGTAGAGAATGACTCTCTCTCACGAGCACAAGTTAACGTTCCTGCCGCAGCGCTTTTAGGTCAGTTGTTTCCCACTAATGTACACTAGTTATTTATCTATTGTGGTATTTTGCAGGTCATGTCAAAAAGTTGTTGGTCTAGATAAATAGCTGTATTCTGTATGTTTGACTCGTCAAGTCTGTCATCTTTATTTATATAGCGCTTTTTACAATGCAGATTGTGTCAAAGTACAGCTTTACAGAGATAGAGGGAACATCATTTTGGCTGTACAGCAGCTAAAATAGTGTGATTGTCCATCTTAAGTAAGTTCAGTATTGATTCATTCCGTTGTAAAAATCATTAGTTATTAATTTAGTTCATTTACCTATACTACAAACCAGTGTACGATAATTTTCTTCCAAATATGATAATTTTGAGCTTCTGGTACGATACTTGGACATTTCCAATCTGGCAACACTCCTCTCAGCCTATCGTGTAATGGCAGTGACATCAGATGCAACGTTCCCTAGTCTGCCTTCTCTTAAAAAAAATACGTCACAGTAATCAGTTACAGTGACAGCGCCCCTGCTGTTTAAAATGTGTATTGCGAGTCGTTTAACGCCTCACCCGTTTTGAATCATCACATATTTTCATCAATTTCCAAATGACTCGCGGTGCATCATTACATCCATAGTGATGATGGTAGAGGAACTTGATGAAGTGCACACCTCTTGATGAACACTGTGCCTGAAACCTGTAAATTAAAAACATTGCCTGTATACTCACTCACAAAGTAAAAGGAGATAATTTGAGAGGCAAAAGAAACGTAAATAGAGCAGGTAGCAGTCTGTTTCCATGTTCAAGACCAGACAATAGCTGTGTACTCAGCTCAGAGGCTGCATCCTTTAAAGGACACGGATTTCAAAGGCCACGCCTTTGAATGCCACAAAGGTCGGAGCGAGCGTTGTTAAGTGGGGCGGTCTAGCCTACGGATGATTGTTTTTGTCACCTAGCAACTGTGACAGCTGTCGTTAATGAGTGGCAGTAACGTTTGCACTGGACTTATTTAATTGTTTAAAAGTGTAATTCTGCAAAAGAAAAAGAAAAAAATCCTGTCATTGGCATGCAATGAATTCTGGAATAAGCAAGGCCACGAAGGATTCGTCTGTCCCACTTTATATTAGGTGGCCTTAACTACTATGTACTTAGTAAAAGTACAATGTACTTATTGTGTTCATATTGTATCGCTAAACACTTTGCTGCTATTGAGGTGGGATACGGGTATGGTTAGGACAGGTTTGGTGGTATGGGTAGGTTTAAGGGTGGGTTAAGGTGCAAGGGATGATTCAGCAGTCTAATTACTGATTACTGATGTAATTACATGCAGGTATTTTTAAAATATCAATACAATGTAAAAACATGTACACAATAAGTGCATTGTATCAAATGATTAATTTAAATGTAAGTAAATATTGGTAAAAACACCTAATTCCAATTCGTCTGTTGTGTCCTTTATTGCACGGGAAATGCATTTCGAGGCCTCATTTGAAGGAGGCTTTGAATGTGGTGACGCTGTGACGCAATCCCAATATGACGCAATCAGCCTTACAAGGATGCAGCCTCTGAATTTGGACGCAGCTGATGAGTGACTGAGAGATGTGTGCTTTAGTACTCTTGCTGAGTGCTACGGTGATGAGGAAGAGAGCGAGCGCTGTGTGGGTGTGACTGGAGAGCCTGGCATGACCTTGACAGTTTGATAGCTTGCATCCTAAAATAAAATGCAGGATACATTATATTTATTACATTACATACTAATTATATTACATTATTACATTTACATCAGAGCAGTTAATTGGTGTTAATGTGTTGTGTTATTCCGTTTCGTAGAGCACTTGTCAAAATGTGTTTTTATTTTATTTTCCATCCATTCTCTGAACCTCTTGTCCCATGTACTGTAGGCTCGTAGCGATAGTTTAGTTTTTCTGTCTCATTTTTTTCTTTGCCTAGGATGGCTGAAGTAAAAAGTGACCCAGCTTACACCTCTCTCCCCTTTATCAAAATATAATGAGTTAGCGTGGCTAGATGGCCTGTAGGAATCTGTAGAGTTTAGATATTGATCAGCATTGTGGCTCTGCATGGGCACCTCT
Source organism: Elopichthys bambusa (assembly GCA_037101425.1). NCBI lineage: Eukaryota > Metazoa > Chordata > Actinopteri > Cypriniformes > Xenocyprididae > Elopichthys > Elopichthys bambusa. The sequence continues at coordinate 20,259,268 of CM074432.1, forward strand.
TGTTTGTTGACCCTTAACCCTTTGCTAATCAGTCCCTGCAATGGGGAGGAGTCAACTGTAGCATCTCTATCCACAAGTTTTATGTTTGTTTGCAAGCATCATCTTCTTAAACGCAACCATTTGTCATTCAACCTACCTAAAAAGACACAGATAACAGGGAGCAGTGCAGTTTATGTGCGCCTTGTCCCTGCTTGATCTTGAAAGAGCAGCACCTTGAGGAAGATTAATTCTCCTTGCTGCCCAGCTTTCAATGCAAGGATGCTAAACGAGGTGATAAATACCATGAGTTATCATACTCTGAGGAATAGAAACATCACATCCGATCCTGTAGTGGTGATTCACTGGTGGACGTGGATGCCTCTCAGAGGACAGTAATTGTGTGAGAGAGTATGTACCTGCCCAACCTGCCCATCAGGGAGGAAGTGCTTTGATGAATGCAGGAAAAGTAAAAAAAAATCAACATATAAAGCAAATAATTTAATGCTATTTTCTTCTGAAGTAAAAATTTACAAATTAAAATCAAACATTTAAATAAAAAGCAAGCAATAAAAGCAATGTTACTGTATGTTGCTGTATGCAGCTATAGGATTTCGACCTCTAACTTCTCAATTGGCAACTGACATTGTTCTGAACACGAGCATCTACTGTATGTGTTCAGTATAAGTATGGTTTTCAGTCAGCAAGGCTGCTCGAGAGGTATTTGAAAGTACAGAAAAGTGAGCTTTGAAAAACCTTTCACTGGAACTACATTGAGAGCTTGAATAATCAGTTCTGGATAAGAAATGTAAAGACAAGTATGTTTCCATTTACTAGCTGAGATTGTGTGTGGGTGAAAAGGATGGCATCTCCTGTGAGATGTGAAAGAGCAATTTACTGTAAAATGTTTCAAATAATCATACACAATTTGAGCTTTCTAGAAGGTTTATATGGCAGTAGCAAAAATAAAAGGTCCTCAGAAGAGATAGTGGATATAAGGAGCTTAATCCCAAGGTGAACTATGTGAAATTTTGATCATTTTAAATGTGCCCCATGATCTCACAATCAATAATTAATAATATTATAGCACATAGATACATAGATGAAAGCTTGTACAGTCCACCTAAAACTCATGCACAAACCTTCAGACCTTCATAGTGACCATAAATTGTTTCCTTTCCATCCACACTCAGTTAAGGATTGAGGTTTTCCTTCATTTTACCACCCTGTTTTCCTGCCCTCTCACTAAACTGTTGAGCAAGAGTTGTGTGTCAAGCAGAATAATCAGTAGTCTACTTTGTTCCAAAACCTCTTTCAAGGTGAGAGAGCAATTCCTCATTGTCTTATGTCATGGAGGAGATCCACCCTTCTCCGCCAATCACACAGGGGACCAAGGGCTTCAGCTTGACAGAATCAGATCTGACTTTTTCAAGTTACTTTCTGGATGTGCCTGACTGTCACTGTTTATTTTGCTCAAACTGACGACGAGCTGGAACAGTTTTTCCACGAGTATGCTCTGCCTCTCAGTTGCATGACAAATAGTGCTATGTAAGTGGAAAGGGTCTTGTTGTTGGATTGCCAGGCATCTGTAGCAAAGGCCCTCTACTCTTTTCCATAACTGCAGCTGCGCTTCTCTCTCTGACACTTACTGGCAGAGGGATCCTTGCTGGTTCCTTCTCGAAATACTCATGAGACAAGCTGTATATATAATTATAATTTTGTCCTTGAAGTTAAAATCTGTTATAAGCTCAAACTTTATGCAGTTTTAGTTTATTTTACATGCATCACTTTTGTTCAACTATGCAATTGTGCCATTCAGAAATGAGAATTCAGAAATTTCAGAATCAGAATTCGACTTTTAAATTCAAATTAAATTCCTGAATTTGAATTGTGGTTGCAAATGGAATAGAATGTTGAATTGAGTTAAAATTAGTTTTTCTCAGTTGCATTGATACATATCCCACATTTCCTGACCCTAACCCTAACCTACACATTTCACACATTTCCTAACACTAACCCTAACCTTTACCCTAACCTAACCCTAACCTTAACCCTGACCCTGACCCTAACCCTAAATTCTAACCCTAAATTCTAACCCTAACTAACCCACATTTGCTAACCCTAACCCTAACCGTATACATTTCTCACATTTCCTAACCCTAATTAGTTATTCTCAGTTGCATTGATACATTTCTCACATTTCCTAACCATAACCCTTACCTTGACCTTAACCCTAAACCTAAATTCTAACCCTAACCCCTAACCCTAACCCTGACATAACCTAACCCTAACCCACATTTCCTAACCCTAAACTAACCCTAAACCTAACCCTATTTCCTAACCCTAACCCTAAATTACATTTTTTTTTTACAGTTTTTTACAAAAACATATCTCACATTTC